>VYXC01011246.1:52157-110052 GCA_013397175.1 Platysteira castanea | reverse complement strand
GCACAAGCACCGGCGCCGGTACCGAGACAGGGACAGGCTCCGACCCCGACAGTGGGACACGGGCCGGGACCGGGACCGGAATCAGGACAGGGAGAGGGACCGGAATCGGTTCTTTCAGCCCCGCTCGGCCGCGCCTCCCGTCGGGGCGAGCCCGCCCGTCTGTTCCCGGCCGTTCCCGGTGCCGGTGCCATCTGTGCTGGCGTCGGGGCCGGTCCCGGTGCGGAGCCGGGAGAGGGACGGCAGCGTCCCGCGGTCTCCTCGTCCCGGCGGGTTCCCACCGGGCGGAGCGGGCGGGGGCTGCTCCGGGAGTCCCGACAAAGTTCTCGGCCCCCGCTGCCTGTCCCGGCGCTGTTCCCCGACCCCCGGTCCTGGTGCTGCCCGTGATCCTTAGGTCCGGTCCCGGTGCTTCCTCCGACGCCACTGCCCGTCTGGGTGTTTCCCCCGACCCCCGGTGCCGGTCCCGGTGTTCCCCCGACCCCCGCTGCCGGTCCCGGTGTTCCCCCGAACCCCGGTGCGGTCCCTGCGCCGTCGCCGTGCCATGGCACCAGGTGGCAGCATCGTCCCGGCCACCGGCCCCGGCCCGGCGGTGCTCGCAGCCCGGGGTGCCGCACCGGGGAGGGTCCCCCGCTCGCCGGCGCGGGGTCCCGGGGGTCCCGGTGCAGCAAGGATGGAGACTCGTGACCCCCCGGGCTGGGTGAAGGGGTCGAGGGGTTCTTGCCCTCCCGGGAAACCGAGTCCTGGTCCCGGTAAGGAAGTGTACGACGTGTCGGTGACACTGGTGGCATCAGCTCGTCCCTGCTCGGCGGCTGTGGGGACCCCCGCCTGGCATTGTCCCTTCCTTGGGAATAAATGTCCTCGGTGCCCTCCCGGTGCGGGTCACCAGCACGGGGATAGGGAACAAGGCGTGGGAAAAGGGATAAAGGAAGAGGAGGAGTGCAGGATGTGTCCTGTCCACCCCCAGGAGCCGAGCGGTGGTGGCAGGGCTGTCGGTGTCCCCAAGGACGTGTCGTGAGCGGGTGAGCGGCGGGCACCGGTGACCCGCGGCGTGGCTGGGCCGTGGCGCGGGCAGCGGCGCTCACTTGCCCGTCTGTCTGTCCGATCCCATCCGTCCGCCCCGCTGCCCCGTCACCCCGCATCAGTGTCACCGCGAGCAGCCGCCCCGGCGGCGCTGGCCGGGGGTCCTGGCGGCTGCCCCTGCCCCTGACGCGCCGTGGCAGCGGGGCGGCCGAGCAGATGTTCCCTGCCACCGGCACCGCGGCGCGGGGGTGGCAGACGTGACAGGCTCTGACAAGGCGCCAGCCCCGCTCGTGGGGACGCGGCTGCCCCTGGCACGGCCACGGCTGCAGCACGACAGGGACCCCCGGCCGCCGCTGTCCCTGCACTGACACCCCTGCCCCTCTGCCCCCACAAACCGGGGCTCCCACTGGGCTGCAGGCATCTGGGGTCCCACAAATGCTGGGTCCAAGGAGGACCAGCCCAGGACTACAGCTTCCCTTGCTCTGGGTGCTGGTCACCTTATTTCGGAGGGTTGTCCCCTCCCTGCTGGCACCCTCTGACCTGCCCGGCGGCGCAAGTGTCGCGGGCGTTGGGACCGGTTGTGTGTGTTGGGACCAGTCCCGTCTCCAATGTGGGGTGCAGCCGGACCCGCCACGACCCCAGTGTGGCACCAGCCGTGTCCCTCACGCGTGGTGCAGTGGGACCAGCTGTGACCCCATGCAGCGACCAGGGGGTCAGGGCAGCGCCCAGGAGGGCAGAGGGAGCAGCTGGGAGTGCAGAGGTGCCACACGCTGGCGCAGCCCCATAAAGCCACCGGAGCCTGGATTTTATATGGCAATAAAAGATAATGTCAGCTATAAAGTGCTGGAGCAGGTCCTGGCGTGCCGAGCCAGGGGGGCACGGAGGGGTGGGCAGCCCCCAGCTCCCCGGAGACACCCCAGCAGGGCAATGCCCCCTCGGGGCAAGTGGGTCCCCAGCTGCCCCAGGGTTGGGGACACCCCCAGCGCTGCCACAGGCTGAGGTCAATGCATTAAAGCTGCTGCTTTGGGTTGTTGTTGCTGTTGTTTTAATGGTTTTACTGGTGCTGCTGGGCCGGGCCTGGCAGGCCCTAATGAAGGAGATTGATGGCTTAATCGCCTGCAGCCATTACGGGGTAATTGAATGGTTGTGTACACATGATCCGACCGTCAATGCCGACGTGGCTCGCAAGCGAAGCGCCTGGAGCTGGGGGGACACACACACCCCCCCCTGCACCCCGAGGGATGCAGCGTGGGCGGGGCAGAGCCCACGGCCTTGGGACCCCCATCCATCCCTGCGGTCCTGGCCGTGTTGGTGTTCCTGAAGTCTCCAGGTCCATCCAGTGGCACTGGGTCACCCCACCCCATCTCTGTCCAGCTCAGCTCCCAACCAGGTCACTGTGACCAGGTGCTTTAATGAGGCTTTTAATTAACAGGTCCCACCCACAGGGATGAGCAGGGGAGTGGAGGTGGGAGCAGGAGGGTCCAGCATGGATGGCAGCCCCAAACCGGGGGTCACCCCTGACCACCCTCCCCGTGGGAATCCCCGAGGAGCAAACCTGTGAGAGCCCCAGGCAGCCCTGCACGAGGTGTGAGTCCAACTGCTCATTCTGAGTGTGACAACCAGGTGTTTTACAGTATTTGCTACCTGTGATCATCCATCAAAGCAATCGATAGCGTTCCTGCAGAGTTTTATTAATGATCTTGTCACCGGGCTGGTGCGGGGTGCCCGGGGTTGTCGAGAATGATAGATCATTAAGAGCTTTTGCTGCTATTTATTCTCCAGTGACCTTGTCTCTCTCCATTGTTGCTTGCTTAAGAGTTATGAATGCGAGACATGATAATTTGATATTGATCTATTTGGTAAGTTAAAGAATTTACTGCATCGCTGATGTTTTAACAAAGGATCCGCTCGGGCCCTCCCGCTGGTGCTCGGCTCCACACGTGTGTCCCTGTGCCTGGGATGTGGGACAGTGAGAGCTGAGCTCTGGGTGTCCCTCGTGTCCCCATTGCAATTCCTTTTGGGCCTGAAGCACCGAAATCCAGGAGATGCTGTGGGCAGGGAGTTGGGATGGACAGAGCGGGCACATGACCGGACCCCGGTGCAGGTGGGGTGGGGTGGAGAAAGCCTGTCCCCATCTGTATCCCCTTCCCCTTTTCCCAGCCCCACTCTCATCCCATCCCATCCCATCCCATCCCATCCCATCCCATCCCATCCCTGCCTGCTCTGCCCAGCACCATGTGCCTGCCACGGCCCCCTCCATGGTCCCCTCCATGTCCTCCCAGATTTTTGGGGCTCTAGTGACTCTAACCAAGGAATCCCTGTGCTCCTTGTTCCTCCTGCCCTTCCTGGTGCTTCCAGAGCCCCATCAGCTGCTGGGAGAAGCTGCAGCTCCCTCTCACCCCCTCAGCACTGGACCCACTGGTTGGGAACCCACAGGACATGTCTGCTGTCCCCCGCTGGCATTATTGACCCCTGGGGCTGGCAGCTCATATGTAGAGTCCAACAGGGACAAAATTCCATGTGTAAAGGTGGGATTTATCAGCGGTGCACTGGGATCACCTGGTGGTGTACTGGATAATAGAGTCAGTATTTATGTGTGACTTTGGATTTATTCTTTATTTCTGCTGGGAAATCATTCCCTGTGAGGGTGGTGAGGCCCTGGCACAGGGTGCCCCTGGATCCCTGGCAGTGCCCAAGGCCAGGCTGGATGGGGCTGGGAGCAGCCTGGGACAGTGGAAGGTGTCCCTGCCCATGGCAGGGGTGGCACTGGATGAGCTTTAAGGTCACTTCCAACCCAAACCATTCTGGGATTCTGTGATTCCTACGAAGGGCTCCCACACAAGGCAACCCTAACTCTGCAGCTCTGGCTCAGCTCAGCCATGGGGGAGAAATCCTACCTTTATAGGACATTAATCAGGGACTAGGCTGCAGTGAGCCCAAAACCTGCCAGGGATGATCCCTGTGGCTCCTCCTCAGGGGCACAGCAGTGGTGGATCAGGACCAAGCCCCCCCGGGTGGGCACTAGGCTGGGTAAAAGCGCTTCAGAAGCTCCTTCTTGTTGACTTTGCCCATCTGGTTGCGCGGGATCTCCTCCACCACGATCAGCTCGGTGGGGATGGTGTAGGGAGCCATGGTGTCCCTGCAACAGCCGAGCACAGCACTTACAGCCGGGCAGGACCGGCTGAGCCCTCCCGGGAGCACCCGCAGCCCCGACCAGCCCCACCTGGGACCCCCACCCCCAGCCCGGGAGCCCATTTAAGCTCAGCTCCGGGCTCCCAGCCCCTCCGGGATGCCTGCTCCCAGCCTGTCCCCGCAGGGCGCAGCTCATGGCTGGGGACACCTCAGCTGGGTCAGGGACCCTCCCGGGGACAGGGACAGCGCACAGCGGTGTGAGCAGTGCAGGGCCCCACGCTCCCGGAGCCTGTCCCCGAGGGGACCGCAGGTGAGCCACCTCCCCGGAGCGTGTGGGTGACCCGGCAGCGATGGCAGCACCGAGCATCACCCCGTGCCCTCTGCGGGGCGCGGAGGGGGGGCTCTCCTGCCTTCTGCCGCCCGTGTGTCACCGAGCTAGGGCCGTGCCCGGCTCCGGCAGCGCCCTGGCACTGCCTCCGACGCGAGATGCCAAGTCTGCCGAGCCCTCCGAGGCCCGGCCGGCCTCCTCCCCCCGCCGCCACCAGCACCCGGCCATATGGAGCCGCTAGCTCGGGATGGCGCCTGTCGCCGGGAAGCACCAGCGCAGGCGAAAGCCGCAAAATGAATCACTCTGAAGAGGGACATGTGTCTCCTGCCAGGGAGTGCGAGAACAGGGGCCAGGCGAACGTAAGTGACATAAAAAATAAAGGGGAGAGACAGGGCTCGAGGGGGAGGCGGGCGGGGGCCGGAGCCGGCGCTGGGCAGGGAGCGCAGCCGGACCCGCCGGGGCTTCGCTTCCAAGGGCACGAGAGCGACGTCCCTGTCACAGAGCTGGGGACAGCCAGGAAGAGACGTGCGGGGAACACGCTGGGAGGGGGCAGGCTGAGCAAAGTCCCCTGTCCGGTGTCAGGGACCCCCAGAACAGCCTGGGGGATCCCCAAAGCCGCAGGTAGGGGATGAAGGGATCTCTCAGCTGGGTCACTGATGTCCCTGGCAGGAGATTTAGGGCTGAGCACCACCTAAAGCATAGTGAGCATCTTTCCTGTGAGGAAAAGCTGGGAGAGTTGGGCTTGTTCAGATGGGAAAAGAGGAGACTTTTTATGAGAGACTTCTTTATAGGGCCTGGAGCGCTTGGACAAGGGGGAATGGCTTCCCACTGCCAGAGGGCAGGGATAGATGGGGTATTGGGAAGGAATTTTTCCCTGTGAGGGTGGGGAGGCCCTGGCACAGGGTGCCCAGAGCAGTTGTGGCTGTCCCTGGATCCCTGGAAGTGTTCCAGGCCAGGTTGGACGGGGCTCGGTGCAACTTGGGCTGGTGAAAGGTGTCCCTGCCCATGGTAGGGGTGGCACTGGATGAGCTTTAAGTTCCCTTTCCACCTCAACAATTCCACGACTCTGTGATCCTATGGCACATCCCTGACGAGGACACTGCTGGCTCTGAGCCTGCTCTCCCCATGTCCCTCACTCACCTCCCGTGGGGTTTTACCTGGCCCAGTCCTTCAGGTCCTTCACGGAGAGCATCTCGCCCCTGCGCAGCTGCACCACGGCGCTGACCCGCTGCCCCCACACCACGTCCGGGGGCCCGATCACTGCCACGTCTGCAGGGAAAACAGCCACGGGATCAGGAACCTGGGCAGCTTCTGGGGCCCAGGGGGCAGAAGAGGGGTTCAGGTGCAGGGAGGAAAATGCCACGGGATGTCAGCACGGGAAAGCACCACGGATTGCTGTGCTGACACAAGAACAGAGATTTTTCCACGGAAAAGGCAGGAAGCTCCATGGTTTGAGCATCTGGAGTCAGTGGGGAGGAAGATGATGCAGAGAGCGGTGTGGAGCTGGGGGCACTGCTCCTGACCCCCTGCACAGGGTCACGCACAAGGGCAGGGCAGATTTAATTACAGCCTCATTTCCAGAATCAGACAGGAGCTGACTCAGCTCCGGCCCTGGGAGAGCAGAATGGTGGGATTTGAACATCCCCTCATGGCAGGGAGCTCCAGGAAGGAGCCCTTGGGAGCTTCACGCACCTGCTGAGCCAGGGCTGTCCCCAGAGCAGTGTCCCCAAGCTCTGTCCCCTCTGGGCACGGCCAGGGAGCAGGAGAGCACAGACCTGTGATGTGGGGGTGTGCGAGGAGCTGCCGCTCCACCTCCAGAGCGCTGATTTTAAACCCTCCGTTCTTGATGATGTCCACGGAGGTGCGGCCCTTGATCCAGTACACTCCATCCTTGTAGGCTGCCGTGTCCCCTGGAAAACAAACAGCTCCATCACAGGCTGTTCCCTTGATCCCTCTCTGCCTTTCCTGGGACGTGGATGTGGCCCTCTGGCGATGCTGCGAGGGGGAATGGCTTCCCACTGCTACAAGGCAGGGTTAGGGGGGATATTGGGAAGGAATTCCTCCCTGTGAGGGTGGGCAGGCCCTGGCACAGGGTGCCCAGAGAATCCATGGCTGCCCCTGGATCCCTGGAAGCGTCCAAGGCCAGGCTGGACAGGGCTTGGAACAACCTGGGATAGTGGAAGGTAGAACGAGATGAGATTTAAGGTCCTTCAAAACGGAACCATTCTGTGATTCCACAAAAAACCAGGTGGGGAATGACACTGGGAAAATGAGCCTGTCCTGAGCAAGGTGTGTGGCCCAACCTGTCCTTCCCACAGGTGTGACCCCGTAATCAGCCCAGCTACCCCAGGATGTGCCAGCAGAGATGCAGATTTCCAAACCTCGCTCCCAGCTCACCTCTGGCACTGTGGAGTTTGCACGTGGTGCAGCAAGGGCCCAGAGATTCGCAGTGTCAGAGCAAGGAAACATCAGAATCAGCCCCGAAACCCAGGCTGCTCCCCAGGAAGAGCTGTGTCCCTGCTCAGCTGCCACCTGCCAAAATCCTGAGCAGCTCAGCTCAGCCAGGGAATGATTAATTGTTCCTGTATTTGGCTGCCCCTTGGCACTCTGCGGATGTCAAAGGCTGTCTGGAATATTCAGAAGTTTGGGAAGAGTTTGAAATGGGGGCTCTCTGGGTGTTTGGCTGCTTGCAGTGGGAAGGAAGTTGAGGCTGCTGTGATGAATGGCATTCTGCACCCGGATCCTGTGGCGTGACTGACACACCACGGGACAGGGGACATTAATTAAATGGTGGCACTGGGACAGCCAGGAGCAGGAGCTGCTTCTTCACACAGAGAAGATGAGGAGAGGAGAGGGAATTCAGCCCTGGTTCAGTGGCACACAGTTCCCATGTCGTTCTTTGGGATGTAAGTACAGGAGAGCAGCCGCGTTTGCTTTTCCCTGGGATGTAAGTACAGGAGAGCAGCCACGTTTGCTTTTCCCTGGGATGTAAGTACAGGAGAGCAGCCACGTTTGCTTCTCCCCTGCCCTGGTGGGGTGAACGAGCCCTG
The DNA here is from genome assembly GCA_013397175.1 of Platysteira castanea. NCBI lineage: Eukaryota > Metazoa > Chordata > Aves > Passeriformes > Platysteira > Platysteira castanea. The sequence continues at coordinate 102,525 of VYXC01011246.1, read as the reverse complement.
GACAGGTCTCCAACCCGCTCCCCTTCCATCCCTGTGCTCCCCACAAACGCCATCGCTGCTTCCCACACGGATCCCTCATTCCAGTGGCAGCAGAGCACAGCGAGGGGATGTGTCACGTTATTATTGTGACTGCTGGGAGCTCCTGGGACCAGCTCTGTAATTCCCCCCGTCTCTTCCTTTCCGTCTCCTCTCCAGCACCAGGCCCTGGCTGTCACTTCCCGCGCTGACAGCCCGGAGTGCTCTGGGGGATGCCATCCACCGAGGACAGCCCTGTCACCCTCTGCCCTGCACCATCTGCTTCCAGCCCAGCGCAGCAGGCAGCCTGTGCAGCGGCACATCCAGCATTCCCTGCTTCCCAAACCAGTGAGGAGTTCCCACACCAGGGAGACCAGTTCAAAGGATGCTGAATTTGGGTAACGACAGTCCCCAGCAGTGCTGAGTGTCACTTCCAAAGTGGTGCTGCCCCAAGAGCCACAGCACGGACTGTGCCTGTCCCCCTGGGGGTCACAGGTGGGTCCCTCACCCCACGAGCCCACCAGCCCTTGTGGGCAGCCCAGCTGCTGGGGTTGTGTTCTGTCCATCCCAGCCGCTCCGTCCGGCGGGATGCAGCTCAGAACCACAACCAGCATTCCCTTCCCTCGGCCAGCTGCACCAGAAAGGGGATTTTGGCTGATGAGATGATGCTCTCTGACACCCCAGCTCCACCCAGCTGCTGTCCCCACACAAAGCCTGATTCGCAGAACCTCGTGGCACGTGGCTGACGCCGGCGCTGCGGCTGCCGAGGCCGTGGGATTATTGCTTCCCTGACAGCAGCCGTCACTGCTACCTTTGGATTTGTTTCAAGATGCTCAGTGGGCATCTGTTCTGCGAAATGTTAAAGGCTCTGCTGAGCTGCATATTGAGCAGGCTCTGCGCCGGCGGGGGCTGCCCTTTGCTGGAGTTATAGACGTATTTATCCCGTTAAAAGCACAGAATTAGGGACAGGTTTGGGCTGGGAGGACCTTAAAACTCATCTTGTTTCACCCTGTGCCATGGGCAGGACACCTTCCACCAGCCCAGGTTGCTCCAAGCCTTGTCCAACCTGGCCTTGGACACTTCCAGGGATGGGGCAGCCACAGCTTCTCTGGGCAGCCTGTTCCCATCCCTCTCCACCCTCACAGGAAGATGCAGAAGGAGACACGTGATGGAGAGCAACATTTCCCAACTCAACCTGCAGAGATTTCTGCCATGAGGTTCTTCAAGTTGCAAAATCCTAATTTGCCAAGACAGAAGTGCCCTTGGGACTCTGCTGTAGTTTGAGCACCTCCTTCACTGAGTGCTGGGACCTCATGGGGACCAACGGGCTGCCAGAGCTGCTTGCCAGGATGTGGAGAACAAGAGCCCCTTTGCTCCTGGAGCTGAGCTGCAGGATCAACCCCTCACCTGTGTCAACACCCTCGCCCACGGGGCAGCTTGTTCCTGGCAGACACGGCACAATTCCCACATCAAAGCTACAACCAGCTATTGACCCAGGGAACACTGGCTCCAGAAATCAAACACTGGGGAGCTCTGAGATAGCTGAAGTATGGGTTAAAAAATGACTTTTTAGGTTAATCAGGTGACTTCAGCCTGGTCTAGATACAGAGTCAGGAATGTCCTAGGATCTGCTGGAAGAACAGGGGTAGTGCTGCCCTCGCAACGGGGCTCTGTGAGTCCAGGATCTCAACCCTGCAGGCAGGTCACGAGCAGAGGCCAGCACCCCGGAGCTGCCCCGGGGAGGAGCCCACCCCAGGCAGCCCATCCCTGCTCCTGGGGACAGGTGCCACTCAGAAACCCGGGAGGCTGCTGGCTAACAGGTGTCACCAGCTTGGCAGCAGCGACGTGCGAGCCGAGAGCTGGCACACGGAGCCGAGCCGGGAGCAACGCGGCGCTGCTCCTGCAGATCCGTGAGCTGCCACACGGCATTCCCGGCTCCTGGGAGGGGCTGCCCCGTCCCACGGTGTTTGTACAGCTATTCCTTCGTGTCCAGAGCTCCCAGGGAAGACGTGGCACGGCGTTTCCCAAGCGGCTCTCAGTGCCAGCGCAGGGGATGGGAGGAAGGACAGCGCGGACACCTGAGGATGTCTCTCCAAGGTTTGAAACCAAAGCCCCACAGCCCAGTGCCACCAGCAGAGCCCGGTCCAGCACCGTTCCCAGTGGGTTTGGCTCTTTGCTGCTGTGACGTCCCCTCGCTCCTGTCACAGCTCCAGCAGGCCGAGTGCTGCACAGCAGAAAATAGCGAGAAACAGCAAATCTCCCCTTTGAAAGGCAAATGATTTTGTTGATTATTTCAGCCTCCTGCTCTGGAGGCAGTTAATGCTCTCGTCAGGAGCTCCAGGGGCCGGAGCGGCGCTGGGGATGCTGGGGGGCTCTTCCCTGCCAGCAGCAGGATGCGGTTGGAGCACTTTCAAATATTAATTAGACCTTTTTGCTGTTAATGAATCATTCCTGATTTTTGCAAACTCTCGGCTTTCAAAATGCTCCGTGCAAACCTCAGCCCAGCGCTCCTCAGAGCGGGGATGGAGAGCAGGAATGTCTCACGGCCACTTTTCCAGGTGACACTGACCTGCAGGGACGCAGAAAAGCTCCTCTGGGCACAGTCACCCCGTGCCACCCGTGGACAGCCAGCAGAGCTCCTTCAGACCACACAGTGCACCCTGCTCTTTTGGGAGCCTTTATGCTTTTTTCCCCCCAAACTCCAGGAGGAATTCCCTGCTGTCAGCTGTTCTCTGCTGTGATGATCTCTCATTTCCAGAGGGAAGAGCTGGAGCAGTGCACTCACCCTCCTGCATCCCTCTGGAATTGCTGGCATGTGAGGGGAACCAGCGAGCTCCCAGCTGGAAAAGCCCTGGGAAGCTTGCAGGGAGGCACTTGGAACAATCAGTCTTTGCCCTTCTCTGGTGCCTCTCAGCAGAGGATCTCCAAGCACACTGATCCAGAGGCTAATCAGGCAGAAACAGGAACAGCTGCCAGGACAGTGGTGGGATGCAGAGGAGCCGGCCCGGTGGGATGAGGAGTGGCCAAGCACACCACGGAGCAGTGGGCAGGAGGTTCTGGATCTCTGCTCCACCCTGGCATTAACTCCTACCTGCCTCCCACTTCCCTGAAATCGTTGTTGATGCTGCTGGTCCGTCAGGCTGAGGCAGAGCTCATCCTCTGGCAGAGACACACCTTGTTGATTAGGATTTTGGTTTATTTTCCAGGCAGGATTGGTCCAACAGCCCGGGCAGGTGATGAAGAGCCTGAGTCCTGATCCTCATCACTTCGGAGAGCAGAGCCAAAATCTGGGGGCTCAGTCCTTCTTTGCCAGGTGAGGATTTTGTGGGAGCCAGTCTCCAACCCCAGCACCCGCAGCTGGATGGGGACACGCAGGGACCCAGCCAGGGCTTGTGATGGTCCCCCTGACCACTCAGAGGCAGCTGTGGGGCTGCAGCTGGCAGGAAGGTCCTCCTGCACAGTTTTCTTGCCTGCAGGTCAGCTCCAGCAGCAGCCCATGGAAATGCTCCTTCCCAGGCTTTGGAATCCTCCTGCAGCCACAAGCGCCATGTGCCCGTCACCATTGCTCACGAGCTTCCAAGCTTCCCTGCTCTTTCCAGGGCAGTTCAGTGTCTCACCACTCTCCTAAAGCCATGAATGATTTTTTGCAGGTAGCACAGACACAGCGGGGCCGGGGAGCTGCCGAGCGTGGCACAGCAGTGACATTCCTGTGGTCACTCTGCCTCTCCTCCCATCCCTCTGGGCACAAGCTCCCTGTGCAGCTCCCAAGCCCAACACTACAAGAAATGGTTTGTTCCCATTCCCGGAGGCTCCTGTGCTGGAGAAAAGCCACGTGGGGTGGAGAAATGATTATGAGGCAAGTGCTAAAGGCTTTTTATAGGAATTAGATAATCCATCCCCTCTGTGGCCAAGTGCTGAGCACGCCGGGCCGTGGGACGGGCGGCCAAGCGCCGCTTCTCCGTCACGGACACCAACCTTTCCCTCCCCCCCGTGCCACGAAAACTGCATCCATAGATCCCCCATCTGCTCACATACATCACACACTTCACTCCAGTTTATTAGCTGGAATAAATCATAAATATTTCATTATATATCAGCGGCGCTCGACTCCGGGAAGGCGCAATCCATCACCTCGACGTTCGCCGCGACCCGCGCCGTGCAATGAGCTTTCCAGTCTATTAAACAAGATTGATACAGTGTGCCAGGCTGGACTGGGGGGGTTTATTTATGGAGCACTGGGAGAGGGAGGGCACGGATCGCGTGGGGCAGCCCCACCACACACCCCGGAGCAGCAGGAGGCAGAGTCCTCCAAGCGTGTCACGGGAATGCTGCTGGCATGAGAAGAGTCATGGAATTATTTAGCTTGGAAAAGAGCCTTAAGAGTGTCTATTCCACCTGTTCCAAGCACTGCCAAGGCCTCCACTAACTCATGTCCCCAAGTGCCACATCCTCATGGCTTTTAAATCCCTGCAGGGATGGGGCTGCCCTGGGCAGCTGTGCCAGGGCTGGACAGCCCTTTCCATGAGGAAAGCTTCCCTAATACCTAAGGCTGTTAAGGAAAGCTGTTTACTCCTGTCCTGTTGCTTGTTCCCTAGGAGAAGAGATGGGAGAAGACACCCTGGCAAAGCAGGGCCCAGTGGAAGCAACCTCCTGCCTCCAGCAGGGACCTTCCTGACTGTCCCCAGCTCAGGAATTCCACCTCATCCACCCAAGCGAGGCCTCGTCTCTCCAAGCCACGTCTCCCTGCAGGACCAACAGCACCCTCCCTTTGAGCCACTCTCTGGAGGAATCCTGGCCCTCGGGTGAGTTCCCAGCCCCCAAGGGATGCTTGGCATCAGCTCCCAGAGATCTGGAGCCTCTCTGGCACTGCTGGGATTGATTGGAGGCATCCCTGCTCCTGAAGGGGAGCGACGCCGCCTCGGCGGTGATGTATGTGCACAGATCTATTTAATGAAATGCTAAATGATAGCCTAAATAACTGAGCAACTTTAGCTTGATTTATTGCGTGGAAGCGAGGAATGTGTGTCCCTGCTGTCAGCCATCTTGGCTGCCAACGGAGGTCACGAGCACTAATTGTAGCTAATTAACAGTAATTAGACTTGGGAAAGACTGGGTCTCCTCTCCCCAGTCATCCCCATGCACCTCAGCCTTTGGGCACACACATTCCCTGGAACCAGGCTGCATTCCCAGCAGCTCCTGTTAATCCCAGGCCAGCTGAAATCTTCAGCTCCTGCTTTTCCCCACCTTTTCCACCCTGCTCAGGCCGTGAGGGTGAGACCTGCCAGGCTCCCCGAGTCCAACCTGCTGCTCCCTTTGCAGCGTGTCACAACCTTGGAGTGACTCTTAGGGGATACTCGAGTCCTATGACCCTCAGCAGGGACTGCAAACGCCTTCCTTGGGCTCACAGGAGGCATTGCCCAAAATTACTGGGGCTGCTCCCAGGCTTGGCTCCCTCTGCGGAGCACGGAGGGCTCGGAGAGCACCGCGATCATTAATAAAGCATCAAAGGCTCCTGAGGGGGGAGAGTTTGAAACTCCCTCAAAAACCCCGCATGTATATTAATACCACAGCAATTATTCATGAGGAAACCCTCTCCCCAGCACTCCCGGGGCTCCCTCTCGCTCCTTGGGTGCAGGACAAAGCCTTTCTGAGTGTCCCAGCCCTGCCCTGCAGAGCCACTGGCACCGGGAGAAGGGCCGGCACCGCGCTCCTGGATCCGGCTGCCAGCCTGGCACGGGCAGCCCTGGCTGGCAGCAGCGCTCCCATCTGCTGCCAAAATCCTGCAGCGGGGCCTGGGAGCAGCAGGAGGGGAGAGGCTCAGCAGCTGCAGCCCCAGATCTGCCCCTGTGGTGGGAACAGGCAGGTGAGCTCGGCACGGAGCCGCTGCTCCCCAGGCAGGTTCCAGCTGGAGCCCACAACATCGGGATGTGGAGCCAGTCCAGAGGGGCCACGGAGCTGCTCCCAGGGCTGGAGCCCCTCTGGAGCCAGGCTGGGAGAGTTGGAGGTGCTCACCTGGAGAGGAGAAGGATCCATGGAGAGCTCAAAGCCCCTTCCAGGGCTTAAAGGGGCTCCAAAGGAGTTGGAGAGGGACTGGGGACACGGGATGGAGGGACACAACACAGGGAATGGCTTTAAACTGAAAGGAGGTAGGCTTAGATGGGATATTGGGAAGGAATTGTTCCCTGTGAGGGTGCTGAGGCCCTGGCACAGGGTGCCCAGAGCAGCTGTGGCTGCCCCTGGATCCCTGGCAGTGCCCAAGGCCAGGCTGGACAGGGCTTGGAGCAACCTGGGATAGTGGAAGGTGTCCCTGCCCGTGGCAGGGGATGGCACTGGATGAGTTTTAAGATTCTCCCAACCCAAACCATCCTGGGATTCTGTGAAACTCCATCCCAGAGCCTCCTCCAGGCCCAGAGCGGGCTCTGCTTCACCCCCCTAGGAATGAAGAGCCCTCCCTGCTCTGCCTGGAGGATCCTGCTGGGCACAGGAGGGACCACCCGAGGACACCGATACCCCGAGGATGCCACCGGCTGCTCCCACGCCTCTCCCACACCAACATCCAAGAGCAATCAGTGGCTGTCACACTTTGTTGGCCCCTGGCCACCGCGACAGAGCAGGATTTGGCCACCCCCGTGAAGTCTGGAGGTAATTTAATGGCTCCTGAGAAAAGGAATCAGCCCACTGGAAGGGAAGCGCTGTTTGTTCCCGCACCTTGCCACGAGCAGCGCCGGCAGCAGCAGGTGGGTGTGCAGCACCATTTATTTACCTCATCAAATTGCCAAGTGGATTTTCACCTCAGGGCCATCCTCCCCTCTCCCTGTGCCTGCCTGGCTCCCACCAGCTGAACAGCAGCGAGGGGGGACAGACCCTCTGAGTGCCCTCGTGGCTGCTGCCAAGGGATGCAGGTGCCTCAGTGTGTTGGTTCCTCACTCTGGATTTGGGCAGGGCATGGGAATTGTATCACAGCTCAAAGCTGCTGTGCAGCCCCTTCTGTCCATCCACACCAAGCTGTGCCAGGGAGGGTTAGGCCGGGTATCAGGAAAGGTTCTTCCCTCAGAGGATGGTCAGGCACTGACCAGGCTCTCTGCCCCAAAGCTGCCTGAGCTCCAGGAGTGTTTGGACAATGCTCTCAGGCACAGGCTGGGATTGTTGGGATGTCTGGGCAAGGCCAGGATTTGTACTGTGGTGATCTTAATGCGTCCCTTGCAGCTCAGGATGTTCCGTGACTGATCTGTGAGAGGCACTGGGTCATCAGCACGCTGCCTGTTCCCAGGAGAAAGGGGTCAAACAAGGGACTCCCCACCCTCAAAACTTCTCCAGAGACTCCTGGAGCAGCCAGCACGAGGAAAAGAGAAAATCAGAAATAAAAATAAGAAAGCCCCAGCCTGGAATGCATTCCTGTCATGCTCTCTAACAGGGAACTTTGTATTCCACAGGCAGCAGCGCTGAGCCTGCTGTCAGAGCCACGCTGGGAGAAAGGGCAGAACCCTGCCGAGATGAAAGAATGGGGAGCACTGGAACAGCCTCCCCTGGCATTTACACCTGGAAAAAAAACAAATCACTCACGGGCATCGCACAAAGAGCTGTGCTAACAAGGCTCTCCTCCCCAAGCTGTGTGGCTGTGCCAGCAGAGCGGGCGTGGAGCGGTGCCAGGAGCACTGGCAGGGCATGGAGAGGTGCCAGGAGTGCTGGCAGGGTATGGAGAGGTGCCAGGAGCACTGGCAGGGCACAGAGTGGTGCCAGGAGCACTGGCAGGGTACGGAGCGGTGCCAGGAGGGCTGGCAGGGCATGGAGAGGTGCCAGGAGCACTGGCAGGGCATGGAATGGTGCCAGGAGCAGTGGCAGGGCATGGAATGGTGCCAGGAGCACTGGCAGGGCATGGAGCAGTGCTGGCAGGGCATGGAGCGGTGCCAGGAGCACTGGCAGGGCACAGAGAGGTGCCAGTGGCACTGGCAGGGCACGGAATGGTGCCAGGAGCACAGGCAGGGCATGGAGCAGTGCCAGGAGCAGGTAAGACAAACCTGACTGAGCCCTGCAAGCCTGAGCCGAGCTCTGCCCACCCCGGGTCCAGCCAGGGGCCAGAGGAACCCGGGTTCCAGGAGCCCCTTGTCTCAGCTCCATCAGGGACCCCTTCCCCTCACCCGTGTGTTTTCCAAAGGCTCCTCGAATTTGCTGCGCCTCTCAGGCAGGGTGAGAGCTCAGCGTGATGCCCACCGACCCTCCTGGCATCGTGTTTCATTCACCATCCAAATTCCCCCTCCACAACCCCGTCCTGGCCGCTGTGCGTGGGCTCATTCCACCACACAGACCTTTCCCTGCTCCCAAGGGGATTTTTCCCCTCCTCTGAGCACAGGGAAGAAGTGAGGACAGCATTTAGGCATTGTCCTCTTGTGTCCCTGTCCCACTGCACCGTGCCTGCACACTGGGGTGGGGAAAGCACCAACCACTGCCTCCCTTCCCCACCCCATCCCCTGCGAGCCACACTTCCCAACACATCCCACTGGGCAGCAGGTTTGGCTACCAAACACCCAGAGCCACGTCTGTGCTACTGTCCTGGGGCCTCAGGGGCTGCTGCAGATGGGCCCTGCCCCAGCCTTGGCCTGGGCTGGCTTGGGCATCCTCACGTGGCCTCTGCCAGCCCAGCCCTGGGTGCCAGCATCCGGCCAGGAGAGGACAGCACCAAATGGAACCTCAGCCTTGGCGAAGCCTGGATGTTGCCCTGGTTTTTGCTAAAGCCTTCTGTTTTCAACCTTGGAGTCAGATTCTTTCACACAGTTTCATGTAAATAATAGCCAGTGTTTACTTAACGGTATTTTCTGGTTTTCATTCCTTTTGTGATAAGAGAACTTTGCTGAGCATCTTTCTTCTCCAGCGGGATTGAGAAGGAAGTGACATGTCCGCCAATCCCTTGTGGAGTTGGGAATCGTGTAAGAATGTGACATCTGTAAATAAAGGGTCTTTCCCCTCCTTTCTGCTGAGCCTGGCAGGTGTGAGAGCATCTTTATTGTGTCTTCCCAGACACACCTGGCAGCACCTCAGCCCCTGCCTGCCCTTGGCAGAGGAGCTGCTGCTCATTTTTATCTCATTTCTTCAGCTCAGCATGACCAGGAGCCTCTCCAAGCCCTCATGGCTGAAGGACAAGAGCAGATGATCACTCCCCAGGCTGCACGTCCCGCTCCGAGGGGAACACGCTGCTCCAATGGAAAACAGGGATAAACCAGGCAAACCTTGGAGGTTTCTGCAAAGCAGGCAGCCGAGAGTTTGGAGGTTCAGTCCTCATTAGCAGGAACTCATGGGTGATACGACACAAGCAGGCTGAGCAGGGACCCCCCCGCTCCTCCAGCCTGAATTACTGCAGATGGGTTTGCCCAGAGGACCAGCCAGAAAAGAAAATGGGTAAGTAAAAATGAAAAACGCTTCTTTTTTTCCACATTAGCATTTAAATATTTATGGAAATCCCTGCAGACAACGAGATGAAAAAGAAAACTCAAAGAGTAATAAATAAGTCAATGCTCCAAGGTGTGGCTGCTCAGCTGAATGTGGCTGGTGGAGCTTTGAAGAGTGTGGTAACAAAAAATAATAATGGTAATAATGAAAATATTAGAGCAGATCCCTCTGCTCCCTGCAGCCACTGAGGGACGATCAAACCTTAGCAAAAGGGAGAATCACCTCCTCTTTTCCATCAGTGACCTGGGGCCTGGCCTTGGGCACTGCCAGGGATCCAGGGGCAGCCACAGCTGTGCCAGGGCCTCCCCACCCTCCCAGGGCAGGATTTCTTCCTAAATCCCCGAAATGGGATGGAATCGAGTAAAATGGGATGGGAAGAACGATTCCCAGCAGTCAGGGGTTGGTTCCAGGCTCTCCCTCCAGGCTGTGAGAGCAGCACTGCTGCAGCACAGCTCGAGGGGCAAAAGCAGACACAGAACGAGAGGGAAGAGCCTGGATTTTGGAGCTGCAGGTGCCTGCTGCTGCCACCGACTCTCAGCTGGAGAGCAATTGCTCCACGCCTTTGGAAAGGAGCCTCGGTGCAGCAGAGGTTCTCAAAGAAGGAAAGGGTTGGCATCCAAGATGTTTGATACGACGAGAGCAGAGCTTTAGAGAGTAAACACATTCTGTGCCAAAAGCTGCTCTCATTTACAGCTACAAAAATCCCCAGTCACTCTGAACTGCTGAAAACATCAGCTTCGCCAGCAGGCAAGGAAACAGAATCATAGAATCAGGGAATCACGGAATGTTTCGGGTTGGAAGGGACCTTAAAGCTCATCTCGTTCCACCCCTCCCATGTCCTGGTGACCCCAAGGCTTTCAGCCATCAGGCAAACCTGGAAATACAGAATCCTCCAGGAGAGGGAATAAATCCTCAAGCAGGAAGCAGAAAAAGGGAATTCTCTCTCCAAAGTGTTCCAAGTGTGTGCGTAAGGCACGTTTGGGGGTGATAAAGGCTGATATACTAGAAAACATTCCATCTTTATGTTTTTAGTTTTAGAAACACCTCTCCAATGAGGGCTGGGTGGAAAGGGGAGCCCAGCACATGCCTGGTCTGGCTTCTGCTCCTGCCCCATGGATATCCAGTGGGAAATCCTTCCTGCAGCAGCACGGAGCTCTCTTTGGGGTCCAGCTGGCGTTTTTGGGGGTGTCCATCCATGTCAGATGTGGGAATGTCCTTCCATGTCAGCTCTGAGCTGCTCCCAAAGGCAGCAGGCGAGTGCTGCCATCCTGCCCTGCCCGTGATCCCTGCCAGGCTCCAAAAGCAGCTCCTCCAGGCAGGAGCCCCCGCTCCACCCGGCGGGATCACACCGGTAACTCGCCTAATTTCAACACATTACAATTAAGGAATCATTTCTTTAAAAATAGAATTTGCATTAGCTGGATTTGTGAGTAGCAAAGCCACTGCAAACAAACAGAAAACCTGCAGATTAAGATGCTAATTAGATGCATTTCTATTTATAATCCGCCTTGATCAGCCTCGAGTATTTTCTCTTTCAGGTGTCTGTGCTCCACCCACGGATGTGAGCAATTCCCCTGGCAGGGAAACACCTGCTGCTCCCTGGGGACAGCCAAGCACCGGGAAAAGCCTGTGCCAGAGGGATGGGGCTGCATCCTGCTCCTTCTCCTGAGGGAGCAGCCCCAGAGGAGGGATGGGCTGTGCCTGGCCAGGGATGACCTGCCCGGGGTCTTTCCTACAAACACCACATTCCTCTGTGCTGGAGAACTGCAGGAAGCTTTGCCTTTGCCATCAGAAGGGGTGGAAATCAGAGAACCATGGAATTAGGTGGGAAAGATCTTTAAGTGATCAAGTGCAGCCCAGCACCAGCACCATGGTCACCACTGACAGTGTCCCCAAGTGTCACATCCGTGTTTTCTGAACAGTTCCAGGGATGAGGACTCCCTCACTGCCCTTTCCATGAAGAAATTTCCCCCCGTATCCAACCTAAACCTTCTCTAAGGCCATTTCCTCTCCTCCTGCCCCTTGTTACCCCCCCTGGCTGCCCCCTCCTGTCAGGGAACTGTGCAGAGCCAGAAGGTCCCCCTGAGCCTCCTTTTCTCCAGGCTCAGCCCCCCAGGTTCCCTCAGCTGCTCCTGGGGCTCCAGTCATGATGGGGGTTGGACTTGATGGCCTTGAAAGGTCCTTTCCCACCCAAACTATTCCATGATTCTATGGAATCCCCAAGAGCCAGGGCTGGGAATGGCAAGGATCTGCAGCTGTGGCTGTTGTGGGCTGGAGAGCTCAGTCTGAAAATGACAGAGAGACAGCAGGAGGTCACTGAAACCAGTCAGAGTCACTGGGATCCTTCCCCTGCCCAGGATTCATGGCTGCAGCAAGAGCATGTTCCATTTCTGGAGCAAGCTGGGAAGCCAGTGCTGAGTGGGATGCTCCCAGCTCAGCCAGGGCTTGTCCTGGGTGCTTGGATTTGTAATTTTTCTTTTTGTTGTTGTTGGTTTGTTTTGTTTTGCTTTATTCCCCCTGGAGTTCCCTCTCTAACTGCAGAACATCCAGAAGGAATAAAGAGACACCAGCTCCACTCTGTTCTCCCTCTAAAGCCTTAACAACAGGATATTGGAAATGTTTTGGGCCACAAGATTTATTATTGTGGGGTTCAGGGGCGTTTGTGACCTGTGCAAAAGGGGCCAGCAAAAATTCACTGCTAAACCAAGATTAAACAATGTGAAAAACAGCTCTGAGGTTGTGGGGGTTTTTTAAATGCAGCTCAAAGAAAGAAATTTAAAAGATATGAGTCATCATCCCAAAATGTGCATCAAACAAGTTAAATAACTCTTACTTTCTTAACGACATATTAATCAAAGTGCATTGATTCCCGAATCAGATTCTACTCCCAACAAGCTCTCTATCTTCTCCATCCTGCTGCATGCATTAAGAGAGTTTTATTCTGACAGATACAATATAGCAATCAATAAAATCTTATTATATGGAGCAGAGATACATGGATTTGTTGCAGGATTTATGCACTGCTTTCAAACCCGGTGCTATTTCATGTCTCTGCCTTAACCTGTAATTGAAAATAAATCTCCCTGAATACACCAGATTCCAATTTTCTGGATGTATGGGCAAATGTGAATGGAAGCTGGCCTGCCCTCGGGGAGCAGGCTGCTCTCGGGCCGTGTCCCTGCCTGGGGTGGCACATTCCTCCAGGGAAAGCCCTGTGCAGGCAGGGAAACGTGGGGAGAGGGCACCACAGTGGGCATCTGCCACGCTCCCAGAGCCTCCTCAGGCTGCCAAAGGCATTTGCTGTCTCCTGGGCAGGGATAACACAGCCTGGCAGTGCCAGAGCCTGACCCTGGTGGGCAGGGCAAGGCTGGGAGGGACGGACGGATGGATGGATGGATGGATGGGTGGAGGGATGGAGGGATGGAGGGATGGAGGGATGGATGGGTGGATGGGTGGAGGGAGGGAGGGATGGAGGGATGGAGGGATGGATGGGTGGATGGGTGGAGGGAGGGAGGGATGGAGGGATGGAGGGATGGATGGGTGGATGGGTGGAGGGAGGGAGGGATGGAGGGATGGAGGGATGGATGGATGTCCAGGGAAGCTGCTGTTTCTCTGCTGCTTCCCTCCAGTTCCCAAGGTTTGATTTTGTTCCCAGGACCATGGAAGGGTTTGGGTTGTGAGGGACCTTAAAGACCACCCAGTGCCACCCCCTGCTATGAGCAGGGACACGTTCCACTGTCCCAGTGAAGGAGTTTTGGCTCCAAAACCCATCCAACCTGGCTGTGGACACTTCCAGGGATCCAGGGGCAACCACAGCTGCTTTGGGCACCCTGTACCAGGGTCTCATCCTAAAAAATGTCCTCCTTCTTTATTTTCTCCTCTGCTCCCCTCCCAGCAGCACGTGAGTGAGCGTTTGGAGGCCGCCTCTCACCTGGCAGGGCCTGGCACAGCTGGGAAGGCTGGGCAGGGACAGGAGCCAGATGCCCACAGGCATTTTTCCTCTGGGCTCAGCTCGGTCTCCGAGGGCTCGGTGCCACTTGGATGTATGACAGCAGGTGGAAACCCAGCAGTCTCCCTGGAAATGGCTGGAGGGGACTTTGATCTAAGCAGCTCCGTCAACAGCGTTAATACAATAAAAATAATCAAATTCACTGGGATGGAAATGAGAGATGGAGGGATTGGCAGACAGCAGCGCAAATCCCGGGGAATAAAGAGGATGGGAGCAGCAGCACATCCCTTCTGCACCACCAGGAGCTCAGAGGCTTCTCAGAAGAGCCACAGTATTGAATTCATCAAAGTCACTGGGGTTTTTTTCCCGTTTTTTTTGGACAGGGCTTGGAACAGCCTGGGATAGTGGAAGGTGTCCCTGCCCATGGCAGGGGGTGCAATGAGATGGGCTTTAAGGTCCCTTCCCATCCAAACAATTCCATAATCCTGTGAAACCCCAGCCCTGAGGCCACCAGCTGCAGCCTGTGGGTCACTGGTGGGGACACCCACGAGGGTTGGCAGTGAGTGGAACACTGGCACGGAGTCAGGAATGCCAGTGCCGGGGGTTTGGGAACGCCGTGTGCTGGCATTCAGCCTCGCCTTTAAAACACTCACCTGGATGACCTGGAAGTGGCAGATACAGGGAATTACAGCCTGGCAGTGGCAGGATTCACCTCTGTTGGATCTTGCCAGGATGGTTTTGGCTCCTGAGTAACCAATTTGTGCTAAAGGGGGATAATTCACCCTCGAGATCCAATCCCCGTGACAGGACACAACCCCTCTTGTTCCCTCAAGGGTTTTTTGCCACCACAGGACATTTGCCACCTCTGAGTGATCTCCAGAGGCTGCTGATGAGGCTGGGGCAGGCAGGGTGAGGATGGGGCCATGGGATGGCTCCCGGCACTGCTGGATAAATGAGGCTTGGGAAAAACCCAGCCCCAGCGACCTGATATGAGAGAGAGAGCAGGAGGCAGGAGAGGAAAGGAAGGTAAGGAAGGCAGAGTGGGGGTAGAGATGGGGAAGGCAGTTCGTGCCTCCTGCCCGAGGGAAGGGGGACATCAGGGAGGTCACCTGGCTGCTGAGGAGGTTGTCCAAGCACCCCTTGACCCACCCTGAACACCCCACTCCTGTCTCTGCTCCCTCCCTTGCTTCCAGCTCTGAGCTTTGCTCGGTTGGCGAAAGGGTTAAGTTTAATTTATACTGATTTCTATTTAATATCATTCTCTCCCCGTAGGAGCCGGCAGCTGTGAGCTGATTGTAGTCCCTCATTATGCAGTCTGTATCACTAATGGCCTGTGACAAAGGCATGCCATCTTCCCGGCCTTACCCCCGAGAGCCAATTAAACACACATACTCCCTTCCTGTTTGCGGCGCATTACAATGAAATTAAACTGAATTTCAAAATCATTTTCTCCTAAAGACATCTCTTTGCAATAATTAATGCACGCTATTCCTTTGCAGCTGAAGTATTCATCAGGAGTGTTGGCTAAAAAAATTTTTAGAGCTGATTGCCCTGCACCCCACGTGAGGGCTGGTGATGCTCCGGTCCCAGCCCGCGGTACCTGCCTGGCCTGGGGACTCGTGGTGGCACTGCTGGCAGAGTGAGCTCTGCTCCGGGAGAACAATTAGAATAAATCACAGCTTCTTCAGGAACCGTCAATAAATCAGGTTACACAGAAGGCATCAGAAATCCAGCCTGACTCCTGCCACCACGGCACTGCTAGTGCACAGTAAAGAGGGGAATGGGGAAATCAGAGCTGTGGATACCATGGAATCAGAGAATCCCAGGGTCGCTGAGGCTGGAAAAGAGCTCCATGGTCATCAAGTCCAAGCTGTGACTGGTTCCCACCTTGTCCCCCAGCCCAGAGCACCAAGTGCCACATCCAGGCATTCCTTGGACACCTCCAGGGATGGACACTCCAAACCTCCCTGGGCAGCCCCTTCCAATGAACAACCCTTTCCAGGAAGAAATTCCTCCTGATGTCCACCCCAAGCCTCCCCTGGCACAGCTTGAGGCCATTTCCTCAAATCACTGGAAGCAGAGCTCAACCCCCCCCCGGCTGCACCCTCCTGTCAGGGAGCTGGAGTTGGCAGTTAATGATTCTGTGTAAATTGAGACAAATCCCACCTGTCCGCAAAGCTGAACTCCCTGGAAAACGTTCTGCAGTGCTGTTTTCTGCTTAGGAGCACAGGACCCCAAACACGCCCCGTTACTCGGTGACTCGCAGCAGCCAGGGCAGGCAAAACCCCTTCCTGAGCTGGTGTTTGGAGGCACTCCCAGCTGCCACCCCCAATTCCAACCCCGTGCACCACCCCAGAGCTGCTGTGCCCCGTGCCCTGTGCCCGAGGAGCCGTGCCCGTACCTGTTCTGAACCAGCCGTCGGGGGTGAAGGCATCCTCGGTGTCCTTGGGTCTGTTCCAGTACTCACGGAACACGGAGGGGCCCCTCACGAGCAGCTCCCCTTCCTGGCCCTCCAGGCCCGGTGTCACCTAGGACAGGCACACAGTGAGTGCGTGTGTTGCCCTGGTTTTTGCTAAAGCCTTCTGTTTTTAACCTTGGAGTCAGAATTCTTTCTCACAGTTTCATGTAAATAATGGCCAATGTTTACTTAACGGTATTTTCTGGTTTTCATTCCTTTTGTAATAAGAGAACTTTGATGAGCATCTTTTCTCTCCAGTGGGATTGAGGAGAAGGTGACATGTCCTCCAATCCCTTATGGAGTTCAGAGTTGTATAAGACGTGACATATGTAAATAAAGTGGGGTCTTTTCCCTCCTTTCTGCTGAACCTGGCAGGCGTGGGAGTGTCTTTATTGTGTTTTCCCAAACACATGCGTGTCCCCGTCCCCCAGCGCCAGGCAGGCACACAGGACCCACACCCTGTGCCCTTCCAGCCTTTGCCAAGCTCCACCATGCCCTGCCCACCTGCAGGACCTCTCTCCTCAGGTGGAGGGGCTCACCCAGGTGCTTTTGATATTCCAAAGCACTGGAAATGAGCACCTGTGTTGTAGGAAAACAAGGATTGCCACCCTGGAACTGCAGTCCAGGGTGACGGCTTCCAGCTGCTGGGAGAGAGGTCACCCATGCAAACGTGCAGGAGATGCTCTTGGGAAAGGGACGGTCCTTTCTGATCCCTTCCAGGGCACAGGGCAACCTGTGCCAGGGCCTCACCTCCCTCCCAGCCAGGAATTCCTTCCCAATATCCCATCTCACCCCATTCTCTGTCAGTTTAAATCCACAACCAAGGTGTGCAAAGCCACTGCTGGGACGAGATGTGCTTGGACCCACGGCTCCATCCCTCCCTGGAGAACAGCTCAGTAACAGGAATTCCAGGCCACTTTCCCAGCCATTTTTTACTTGAGCTGCTGCAGTGGCCAAGATCCATTTGGGACCCCGAAAATCAGCAGTGCCAGAAACAGGGCCACGAGGGAAAGCTGTAATAGCAGCGCTGGAGCGCCAGGCAGTCCCAGGGCAGGGCAGGCTCTCTGCAGCCTCTGATGGAAACAAAGCTTCCCTAATGGAAAACGCTTAGGAAACTGCTTTTAAGGCAGCATTTTTAAGTAGTTTCTCCCTGTTGTCCTGTCCTGGAGGATGGGGTGACAAGGGGATCTCTGCACACACAGCCCAGGCTCCCAGAGCTCTGGCTGGGGATTAATTCCCTGCCTGGAAGATGCTGCAGGAAAGAAAGGTTGTTAATGCCAACGAGGAATTTTGCTGAGTGATGGCAAGGTGAGGATGGTGCTGGGTGAGCTCTCCCCAGGGATCTGAACATGGGAGCCTGAAGTCCAGACTATCCTTGAGCAGGACAGCACGGAGAAACCTGAGATCCGGGAGAGCCTGGAGCAAAACTCCACACCTGCAGCAGCCAAGGGCACAAAGGATCCAAAAAAGGGCACAAAGAGGCACAAGAAAGGGCACAAAGAGGCACAAGAAAGGGCACAAAGAGGCACAAGAAGCACAAAGCCTCCACGGACCAGAGTGGCAGGGACGTGATGGGTGACACAGAGCTGGTTTCAGGGCTCTTGGGGGCTGTGTGAAGTTTTATGAAGCAGCTCTTTCTTCTCACTTCTTTTCTGCTGCTCCAGCTGTGGCATCACAAAACAAGCAGCTTCCCTGGGCAGTGTCCTGGCGTTCAGGCTCCATCCCACTCCCCAGAAGGGCTGGGGAGGGGATGGCAGAGATAAGAACCTGCAAACAGTTCCCTAAGCTTCACCTGCACATCCTGCCAGGCTCTGGCTGCTTCTTGTCAGCGCCCAACACAAGAAGAGGTGTAAATCTGGCTGCTACAAACCCCTCCAGCCCCATCCTGCTCAGGAATCCACGGTGCCAGATACCTGCACAGCCCCAGGGATCCCTCCTGCCCAGTGTTTACCTGCACACTGCCACGTCTGCTGCGAACCAAGCCTTGAACCCGCTCCAAATTTCTTGTCATGTCAACTCAAATTTTGGCAGCGGCTCAACCCACATCTTATCTCGAGCAGAGCCCCTTGGCAGCAGGTACCTCCCTGTTGTGTAATTTAACGATGCTACGGCTGGCTTGCAAACAGTAAAACAGAGAGGCCGTGACGTTATCTTAATAGGATTGTGCTTGCTGCACTCGGAATGTCACCGGCACTGCTCCCCAGCGTGGCACAGGGGCACAAACCGCCCCGGCGCCGGCTCCCCGACAGCAGCAATTAAAATTCAAGGTTCGTGGCATTAATCTCCTCCAACCCCCCGTGCCTGATCCCTCTGCAATCGCAGGTACAGCACGCTCCTGGCTCTGGGAGCGGGGATGGCAGCGCACGGCTGGGGTGGTTGTTCCATTCCTCCCTCCAGTCCCGGATGCTCCCGCACGGCTCAGGGCTCACAGCAGCTGCTGGAAGCATCACACTGCTGAGAGCACGGATCTCCCCCTCTCCCAGGGCCGCATTTTAATGCATTCCAGCAAGTTTAACACCCAGGCACAGCGTGGCCCTGAAGGTTGTCTGAGAGCTCCCCGCTCTAAACCCGGTGGAGCTGGACCAGCCGGCTCACGAGATAACATTCCATTTTCCACGCATGGAAATAAAAGGTTGTAATAAATCCTTTGAAGGCCTAAATCTGGGTGATTAGAAAATGCGTATTTTCCCCTCCCGTTCCCATTTTACCTCTTTATTGGGAGGGTGGTTTGTAAAGAGCCGGGAATCCCCGCCTGGCAGCGGGCCCTGGGGTTGGTTTGTTTGTTTTCCTGCGGTCTCTGCCCCGCGCTCCGCCGGGAGCTGCGGCACAGCAGCTCCTAATGGACTCTGATGGAATCAGGGAAGGCTCGGAGCGGCACGGCGGATTCCTAAGCACAAACACGTGGCAGACACGGAGGGGAAGGTGGAAGGTGAGGGTTGAGGAGGTAGGGGCGTGTTCTTGGGCTGGGGGTCGGGAGGAAGGCAGATTTTTAGGAGAAAACTCAAATACCATCAGGCTGCGAACAGCAGGTTTTACAGGGACCCATTTAACTTCGACCAAATGCCTCCTTCCCCCTTCAGCCCCCAAATACTCACGGAGTCATGGAAGTGTTTGGGTTGGAAGGACTTCGAAGTTTATCCATGCCATGGGTAGGGACACCTTCCACTGTCCCAGGCTGCTCCAAGCCCCATCCAACCCGGCCTTGGGCACTGCCAGGGATCCAGGGGCAGCCACAGCTGGTCTGGGCACCCTGTGCCAGGACTCACCACCCTCAGAGCCAAGAATTCCTTCCCAATATCCCATCTAAGTCTACCTTTGTTCAGTTTAAAGCCATTCCCTGTGTCCTGTCCCTCCATCCCTTGTCCCCAGTCCCTCCCCAGCTCTCCTGGAGCCCCTTTAGACCCTGGAAGGGGCTCGGAGCTCTCAGTGGAGCCTCCTCCTGCACAGGCACTTGCACTTGGCTTTGCTGAACTTCTTTCCTGGGGAGCACCAAGGGCTGTGGATCAGAGCATCACCCCTCAGCAGGGACCTTAAAAGGGACCTCGTAACTCCACGCAGCAAAAGCATTTCAGCTTGGGGGGAGGAAAGAAAAGCTTCTGCAGCCCTGCCTCCTCCTGCTGTGCTGCTCGGCTTGGAAGTGCTTGGCATTTTCCCCCACCTTGTAAATAAATGATTACTGTGATCAAAATAATTAAGCAACTGAGCCCTTAAGTGACTAATAGGAGACAATAATTTATATATGTGAGGTTTATGGAAGTGACGGAGCCCTTTTAGCTCTTCTGCCAGAGAAGGAACTTTTTCCCGGTGTTTGTTGGGCTTTTTTAACATCCCAGAGCACAGAAATGATACAACAAAGCCTGAAGGGCTGATCCAGCTCTGTCCTGCACCCCAAGGCCAGGCTGTGGAGCATGGGTGCCCTGCCAGGCTCCCCACTCCTCTGCTGAAGCTCAACTGCCACCAGCACCTCCAGACACCTCCCTGTCCCCTCAGTCACCCCTTCAAGGCTTTGGTGGCTCGGGGCCTTGTCCCAGAATCCCAGCATCACTGAGGTTGGAAAAGAGCTCCAGGATCATTGAGTCCAAGCTGTGCCCAATCCCCACCTTGTCCCCAGCCCAGAGCACTGAGTGCCACCTCCAGCCCTTCCCTGGGCACCTCCAGGGATGGGGACTCCAAACCTCCCTGGGCAGCCCCTGCCACTGAACAACCCTTTCCATGGGGAAATTTCTGCTGATGCCCACCCTGAGCCTCCCCTGGCCCAGCCTGAGGCTCTTCCCTCTCCTCCTGCCCCTGTTCCCTGGGAGCAGAGCCCGACTCTCCTGTCAGGGACTTGTGCAGAGCCAGGAGGTCCCCCCCGAGCCTCCAGGCTGAACACAGCATCCCCCAGCTCAGTCCCCACTGACCTGGAGACAGCAGGGGAGCTCCAGGCTTGGCCCAGACTCTGCTTTTCCAGATCCCACCCCATCCAGGCCTGGTGTGGGAGGTGAGGACGTGCTCACCTGCCTCCTGAAGGAAGCTGGAGCAATAACCTGCTTGCCAGTGCCTTTAATCACCGTCTCCCAGGGCCATATTGGAATGGATGTCCTAGGACTGTGAGGTTTGTTAGAGCATTACCAAATTCCCAGGCAGCCTGAACTTTCCTGCACATTCCTAATTAAAAATTCCCTGCTAAGTTGCCTGTTTCTGTAAAGGCATTATCGTTCCTGGGAGCTCCGTGTCCTGCAGCATCCACACAAGCCTGGCAGGAGGCAATTTAGACACAGAACAATTTTCCTCCTGCTGGAAAAAGGCAGATTTCTGCTCCTCGGGGACACAGCACAGAGAGAGTAAGGAAAAAATAAAACCCCAACCTAAAAACCCCAAGCTCAGGCTGTAATCTGTGAGGCCACATTTCACATCTGTTTTTGCAATGTTAACTTTTATAAAAGGGCTGGGAATAACACAATCCATTTACTTTTCATTTTGGAGAGTTATAAATTTAAAAGCAAGGCTGGTGCACAGTGGAGCTGTAACACTGAAACTTATTTTCAAACAACCCAACCCTTTACTTACAGCAAATGTTGCTCCACTGAAAACAAAAGTGATTGTCTATATTTTTAGGCAATACTGATTTTTTTAAGTCACCAGCCTGATTAGCTCCAGATGATCCCAAAAGCACGACAGAAAACAAGCCAAGTTTGGGAAAGGTCAGTCCTCCCCGCAGTTGTTCCATGGACAGCAAACTTCTTGATCTATATTACCACCATAAATTAAACGTCTAACACTACTGCAGAGATGCCAACAGCTCTCCACGCTGCTGTTCTCATCCCTCTTGTTTGCAGGCTTCTCGGGATAATAAACGAGGCGAGATGTCAGCACATCTTCCCCCTCCCCCGGCTCTCCTCCTTAGGGGAAGGCTCCTGATGTGCCCTCGCCCGAGTCGGGCTCGGGGCAGGCACAGCACCAGGCAAGGACTCAATTAGTGGCCCACCTTGGGTTTGGTTTCCATCAGCCTGCCCTGGAAGTGGAGCTGGGGAGGCTGTGATGAGCTGTGGCTGCACTCACGCTGCCCCACAGCCTCTGATTGCCTCCCGTGCTGAGCCATCCCTGGCTGCAAGAACTCCAGGACAGACTGCTCCTCTTCCTTCAGCACCTCCCCACCGTGCCCAGGGCTCTTCCACCAACACCCCAAAGCTTCCCTCAGCTACAAAGAGGAATATTCGAGTGGAAGATGCCCCTGCCCATGGAACAAGACAAGCTTCATCCTTCCAACCCAAACCAGTCTGGGGTTCTACGGAAGAACAAAACAACAATAAAGAGATTAACAGAGATCCTGAGGATGCTGTGACAAAGGTGAGCTCAAAGGAAACTCTTGTGAAAAGAGGGTTCTTCTTGACAGATGGATTCAACTTCCATGTGCAAGGAAGTATTCTCCAGGGATCAAGGCTGTCCCTGTGATGAGAAGAGTTTTCAGCTGAGAAAGGAGGGGATGTGATGCTACTGTAACCTCTGCCTCCACTTCTACTACCAGGAAGAAATAAAATAGAGCCACGGCCACAAATTAAAAAAAAAAATAATCAGGGGGCAGACAGAAAGAAGGAAGGAGATATAAATACATCTGAGAATGGAATCAATGCCCGGGTTGAGTAAGGAACTGGATGTGATCAATGAGAAGCAGTTAAAATGTTTATACAGGAATAAAAGCAGCCTGGGCAACAAAGTGGAGCCTCTTGAATTACTTGGGCAGGACACAAAACAGGATCCTGAGGAGATGAGAGAATTGTGGGGAAACAAAAATGATAACTGGAACATACACAAGTGCAGTGTCCAGCACTGCGAGGGCTTTGGAAGGAGGTTTTGGAAGAAGCTGAGGCACGTGGAAAATGGGAATAAATGCAGAGTGTTTTTACCAAAGGTGGATCGTGCCAGATATCCTGAGGGTTGGGGTTGCAGATAGAAGAAAAGCTGCAGATCTAATCCAGACTGCCTTCAACAACACATTCCCCACACTGCCTGCTGCAAGAGATCATGGAGCTGAGGAAAAGCTGCTCGTGGGAGATGGAAGGGGGATGCTGGAGGGGAAGTTCACCATCAAGGTACCAATACATGAGGATGGGGTGGAGCAGGCACAAAAAAACCAGTGAAGAACTGAAGGAGAGCTGTTCTGGAAGTGCAGGAGCACTGAGGAAAAGAATGAATGGGTCTAGGCTGAGGTTTGGTTGGGATAGGAAAGGAACAACCCAAATGTTCCTTTGGTTGTTCCTCTGGGACAGCCAGAGACAGAACACCCTGAGCTAGGTGATCACATCCTGTCTGTGCCTGGCCGTTCTCAGGAATGCCAGGCACGGCTGGCACATGCCCACCTCTGGCCTCGGGAGAAGAGCCTGGCACAGCCACACCAAACGTCATGGAACACCCAGCTGAACAAGGAGAACCCCACAGAGGGACACCGTGGGAGCACCAGACCCACGCCACCCACGGGCAGCAGCCAGGGCGTGCCCAGTCCTCTGAGACAACTCTGGCAGCTCCCTGGGCACCTCCCCAGGCCTTCTCCAGAGACCTGGGATGAGCACGAGCGAGGTGGAGCCGCTCCCGGTCCCCTCCGCAGGGACATCACCGGCCAAGAGCTGCAGTCACAACCACGAGTGGCACTGCCAGCTGCTCCCAGCCCCGCCGAGGTGCTGGCAAGCAGCAGCAAGCTGTGAGCAGATGGCACGGACACGGGGGGCACGGGGAGGAGGGGACAGAGATGCTGGTGGCTTTCGGGAGGGACGGCCGCAGCCGAGCCGGTTCCCGTCCAGGACGACAGCTTGCATATGGATAAACAACGAGATAATTACAACCTTTGCAAGGGGGGGAAGCCCATGGCACAGCGTCCTCCTGCTGCCAGCTCCTGCAACCCATCCGTCCCCACGCTCCCTCCGCAGCCTCGGCACGAGGAAATCGCTGGCCATAAAAGCCCTGGCTACAGCCCTGCCTTGGCTACAGCTGTGAAGCCATTTAGCTATTGATAGCCCCCCATTGTCAGCACCAGGGCTGGGCTTCCGTGAGAGAGAGCAATTTGGGGAAGAGGAAAAAAAAAAACCAGAGAAATCCAACAAAAATGACAACCCAAAAAAACCCCAACAAACAAACAAAGTAAAGAAGGAGAGAGACAATACCCGACAGCTTGCAGGGTTTCCAGGCCTCTGCCAGCTGGGAAGCTGAGCGTATGAAATATGCATTGCACTGAACAAAGCAAACTGAAACGTTCAGAGCTGGGGAGCTGTAACCCTTTCCTGGGCGCCACAGCCACGGGGAGAGCTGCCAAAAATTCAGGGGAAAAAAACCCCAGGAGAAGAAGCACTCGGGGCTGTGGGTAAGGATTACTGAGGCTGAACGCTCAGAGGGGCTCAGCAGGCAGCTGCCTGAGGAAAGGGGAAAACTGAGGAACTGCTCTGGCTGCCAGTGGCTCCAGGAGCAGGATGTGGGATGACTCCAAGCAGGCAAAGCTGTGCTGTCCCTGACATCCACCTCCACACCTCGGCTCCCCAGGGATGTGTTGGAGGAGAAGCGTTCCTCCCAGCACTCCCAGGCTGGCATCTCTGCGGAGGCCAAGCCGTGTGCCCACACTGCTGCACAGGCAGGAGGCTGGGACACGGGGCAGGCACTGTGACTGCGATGGGACTGTCACCTCCTGCCCACGCCGGCCTGTCACAGGTCCCCAGGCTGAACAGACGGAGCAGTGAGTGGATCTGCCAGTCTGGAGTGCCTGGTCCAGCCTCAGGCAGCCCGGCCCAGCCCGACCCACGTGGCTCCGTGTCAGCTCCGGACATTGGCACTGATGCCTTAGGTTTTAATTTCTATATTTTTCAAATCCTGTACTGCCCAGTGTGTGACTCTAAAGTTTCTTGTAGCTCGTGAGCTGCTCTCTTAGGCCAGACAGACACAACAAAGCCTCTCTGAGCTTGCTGTTCAAGGACATTCAGGCTGTCCTAGGCCCAAAAGGTGTAAACTACGACCATGAAAGAGGGGGAGAAATGGAAGAGAGCTGAAGTTCTAATTGGTGAATTTATGCTGAGATTAATTGGTGAATTTATGCTGAGATGCAAATGGACCAAACCTGTAACAGTGTCAAGAACTCGTGACCCGTTGTCCATCTCCGGGTCCATTTTATGGAAGCAGCCTCTGGCTCCCCAGGGTGTGCCTTGAAGGCCTTCAAATAAATCCCTGCCTTTATCCCCTTACTCCTATCTAGTCTCTGTTTCTAGGTGGCTGGGAGAAGGCATCAGCACAAGGTGCCAAACACCCAGAGGAAACAGCACAAAAGCTGTCTGGAAACGTGAGCCAAAGGGATGGACGGAGCACAGGGCTCCGGAGATGTGAGGAGACGGAAGGGCTGGAGCACGTGCGGGAAAGGAATCCAGCACTCCAGTCAAGGGATGGGAGAAAACGCAGGGAGGGACAGAGATCCAGCAAACTTCCAGCTAAGTAGATTATTGATCTTCAGGGTGTGCCAGGAAGTAGCTCTGCAAATTACAGCCGTCCCCCGCTGCAAGCTCAGGCAGTTACGGGATGGCAGAGCAGGAACACTCCCAGCTCCCTGCTCCTGCCACCCACACGCTTCCTCCTCCTCCTCCTCCTCCTCTGCTCCTGTTTGGATCGCACGTGTCCAAAGGGTGCCGGGAGCGACGCCCCAGGCTAACGGGAGAGCCGGTGTTGGTGGGGAAGGAGCAGCCCGGAGAACGCCTGCTGTGCCAGGAGCAGCAGGCAGAGCTCAGCCCAACGCGAGCAGGGAAGGCGCTGACCTTGCAGACACCTCCCCTGGCAAAGGCAGCGCTCTCCGCTCGCTGTCGGGAGGGCTCTCCAGGCACCACCGGGGTGTGAACGCCTCGCAGGTTGCCCTGACAATGCCTCAGCCCCGGCACTGAGATCACCTGCTCGCAGGAGCCCGGGGAGGAGAGATGGCTCAGAGCCCAGCTCCTGCTGGAGTGCTCAGCATCCCCCTGGATCAGCCCCATGGAGCTTGAATGATGGAATCACAGAATATCCTGGGTTGGAAGGGACCCAGAGGGATCATTGACACAACGCCTGGCACTGCATGGACACCCCAACAATCCCACCCTGTGCCTGGGAGCATTTTCCAAACGCTCCTGGAGCTCTGGCAGCCTCGGGGCCGTGCCCATTCCCTGGGGAGCCTGGGCAGTGCCCAGCACCTTTTGGGGGAAGAACCTTTCCCTGATCTCCAGCCTAAACCTCCCCTGGCACAGCTCCCGCCATTCCCTGGGTCCTGTCACAGGTGACCAGAGGGAAGAGATTGGTACCTGCCCCTCTGCTGCCCCTCAGGAAGACACTGAAGACCCCTGAGGTCTCCCCTCAGTCTCCTCCTGCAAGGGAGGCAAGGAAGAAGGAGGCAAGGAAAAGGCCAAGGTGGCACAGGCAGGGTGACACCAACCACCTCTTCCCACCCCTGGGACAGCCCCTCTGCCATGGAAGAGCTGATTTAAACAAAGCCAGGCCTTTCTCGGACTGCTGGAGCGTGCTGAGCGCTCGGCCTGTCAGACCTGCCTTGTTTTAAATAAATTCCACTGACGTTGTCTCTCCTGACATGAATTATTAACCAAGCATGATGCACACGGTGCCAGCAGCAGTGTCTGGGGCAGGCACTGAGCAGGTGAGGCTCTGCCTGGGACCGCAGGTGTGAGGCCCTGGAATTCCAGCATCCCTGGCAGCAGAGGTGTTGTCACCACGGCTGCCACCTGGCAGCCCGCGTGGTCACGCCAGGGAAAGTCACACTCCATGCCCAGGGCATATCAAACCCAAACTCCTGGCACCTCCACGCATCCGTCTGTGCCAACGCACGCTGGGAGCAGGGACTGTTTTTCCCACCTTGTGACAGTCCCAGGGACGGAGGCAGCTGGCTCTGCTCTGCTCCTGGAAGCGTTGTGGATGTCCTGGAGGTACCCAGGCAGCCACTCTCTCCTAGGGTGGCCTGAACAGATGGGACCACTGCTCTCCCTCCAGCCTGAAGAAACTCCCAGCCATTCCGAGAGGAACGGTGGGTGAGATGGGGACAGCTTTTCAGAGAGGGACCAACCCATGAGCCGACGCCCAGAGGCAAATTACCACCTCCCCACACCCTCCCCGGCTGATGACTTGAGAATTCACCAGAAGGTCCCCAAGGGAGAGCCTGACGGAAAGCAACCATCAGCAAGGGGCAGGGAGCCAAGGCAGCACTGGTGGGAGCTCCTGGAAGATTTGTGAGCCGTGGGTAGGGACCTCAGCCACCCCTGCTGGGGGCTGCAGGGTGCATGTGAGAAATCGCCAGGAAAAAGGGCAATTCCTCTGCCCCCAAAATAAATCCAAGCAGCCTGGAGCCACAGGAAAGAGAAGAGTTATGTGAATTCCAGCTCTGTGAAGCCCTGAGGAGGTGGTGGGCTCCCAGCACCAGACACAGATCATCTGGGCTCCCTTTCTCTGGTCACTCAGTGCAATGAGAAGGGAGGGGAAGGAGTACTGAGCAGAAAAAATAACATTCCATATTTTTTCCTCTCATAATTCAGTAGAACAACATCCACATTTCATCCTGGAAGTAGCTGCACTTGGGGGATTCTCGTGTCTGAGACCTAATTTGTAAAGCGCCCAGGGATCCCTGAGGGGAAAAAAGCATTATAGGATCATTATTAAAAGGGACACGTTATATTTCATGTCTCAGTTCCACACGAGTGGGGAAAAAAAAGGCCAAGAGCAAACTCAGGGATCAGAGGACAAACCTGTGAAACATAACACACATCCAAGGAGTGACAAAAACAGGACATGGGGAGTCTCCTGCTTTGCCCACTGCTCAGCCTTGCCACAGCAGTGACACAGAGTAAGGAGCAGCAAAGAGGGTTTTTTACATAAACACACACACAACTGCAGGTGCAGGTATGTGGAGCTTGGGATGGAGCTGGACTTCCATGGAAGCCTGATGGTTTTCCCCCAGTGCTGTTTCAAAATGGGTGCAACCCCTAAGGCCAGGCCTGCCCTTCCAGTCACAGAATCATGGAAAGGCTGGGTGGGGAGGGACCTTAAAGCTCATTTTGTTCCACGGGTAGGGACCTTCCACTAGACCTGGTCTTCAGAGTGAAATAAAGTAGGTTTAGATTGGATATTGGAAAGGAATCTTTCCCTGTGAGGGTGGGGAGGCCCTGGCACAGGGTGCCCAGAGCAGCTGTGGCTGCCCCTGGATCCCTGGCAGTGTCCAAGGCCAGGCTGGACAGGGCTTGGAGCAACCTGGGCTAGTGGAAGGTGTCCCTGCCCATGGCCGGGGTGGCACTGGATGTGCTTTAAGGTCCCTTCCCACCCAAACCATTCCATGACTGTATACACAGCACTTGCACAGTCCATAAAGTACCACAGCTATAAGAACCCACAAAAAAAAGTACAAGAAACTCAGTGACACAGAATTCCTGGGAATCAGAGCAGTACCAGCCTCACTCCTCGGGCTTTCGGAGGGCTGGGGAGGAGAGAATTCCCCTGAGCCAAGCCCTTTGCAGAGGGAAGCAGCAGGGAAGGTGCTGGGCAGTACCTGTGTGCCGTGCTGGTCCCCCTGCGCGTGGATGGCGAAGGCGCGGGCCCCGCGGCGCCGGCTCTCGCTGGCGATGCGCACCTCCACGCCGGGCAGCGGCGTGCCCACGGCACCTGCGGGGACAACAGCGTGGGCACGGCGGGAAACCGCGGAATTGAGGATGCCAAAGAGTGGCTGCTCCTCTGGCAGTGGCATCTGCGGGCTGTGCTGGTGCTAAGGAACCTCCTGGTGGGGGGGTTTCCCTTCGGGAAGGGGTCGATCCCACTGTGAGTCTGCATGGAAATGTTGGGATGGTGCCACTGTTTGTTGCCCTGGGTTTTTTGTAAGCCTTCTGTTTTAACCTTGGAGTCAAATTCTTTCTCACACAGATTCGTGTAAATAATAGCCGATGTTTACTTAATGGTATTTTCTGTTTTTCATTCCTTTTGTAATATGACAACTTTGATGAGCACCTTTCTTCTCCAGTGGGATGGAGAAGGAAGTGACATGCTCTCCAATCCCTTGTGAAGTTGGGACATGTATAAAAATGAGATAATGTCAATAAATCGATGTCATTTCCTCCTTTCTGCTGAACCTGGCAGGTGTAAGAGCGTCTTTATTGTGTCTCCCTGGACACAACTGTTGGCTGAGGCCAGGCAGGGGCACTGTCCCAGGCAGGGCTGGAGGTGCCTCTGAACACAAACGTGTCTCAGACCCGAGCAGCCTCTCCTGGCTGCTCTTTGAGGACGTCTGCACAGCTTCAGAGCTCAGGAGTGAAGCTGTTTTTCTTTTTTTTTTTTTTTTTAAAAAAAGAGGAAGGCACCACAAAACCTACGCAAAGCTGTGAAAAGAGAGAGCACTGTTGCCCTGGTTTTTGCTAAAGCCTTCTGTTTTAACCTTGGAGTCAGAATTCTTTCTCACACAGTTTCATGTAAATAATAGCCAGTGTTTACTTAACAGTATTTTCTGCTTTTCATTCCTTTTCTGATAAGAGAACTTTGATGAGCATCTTTTTTCTCCAGTGGGATTGAGGAGGAGTGACATGTCCTCCAATCCCTTGTGGAGTGGAGAATTCTAGAAGAATGTGACATATGTAAATAAAGGGGGTCTTTCCCCTCCTTTCTGCTGAACCTGGCAGGTGTGAGAGCATCTTTATTGTGTTTTCCCAGACACAGAGCACAGCGATTACTCTGCTCCTCTGCAGCCTGCACCTGACAGGGGAGGCAAAGGCTTAACAGCTGAGAATTGCCAGGGATTATCTCAGTTTTAGGAGACATCAATACACTGGATAGAAAACATCACAGGAGAAAAGCAGGGATCAAAACCACCCTGTTCTTCCACAGGTTTCAATTTCAAAGCCAAGGAGCTGACACAGTGTCACAACGACCACTGTTGAGCCCAAGCTGTGTCTGTGACCCAGAGCTCCCCAGCCTGCAGCTTTCCCACCCCCTGGTTTAGTGCCTGTTCTTCCTGGGGAGCTCCTGAAAGCTCAGCAGAGAGGGCAGCTCTGTTCCTGTGACCTGTGGGATGGGCAGCTGCTGGCTCAGCAGGTCTCACTCGGCCTCTTGATAGCAGGAGATGGCTCCCGTGGCAGAATGGGGCCTGTGAGCTTCATCCCCTGTGAGCAGGGAGAGGGACAGCAGCTCACAGCAACCTGTGGCTCAGCAGGACTGGACAGGACTGAGTTTCCATTGGAAAAGGACTTTTCACAAGGGCCTGGAGTGCCAGGACAAGGAGAATGGCTTCCCACTGCCAGAGGGCAGGGAGAGATGGGATATCAGGGAGAAATCCTTCCCTGTGAGGGAAGCCCAGAGAAGCTGTGGCTGCCCCTGGATCCCTGGCAGTGTCCAAGGCCAGGCTGGACAAGGCTTGGAGCACCCTGGGCTAGTGGGAGGTGTCCCTGCCCATGGCAGGGGGGATGGAACAAGATGAGCTTTAAGATCCCTTCCAAACCAAACCATTCTGTGATTCTCTAAATCGGCGGCTGTGCTCCTTATTTTAAAGGATGATCAGTTTTTTCCCCTGAAGTGCCTCCAGTTGATATTTCCCAGGTCTGCCAGGACCACCTTGACCCTGGGAATTCCCTAGAGCAGGGAGTGCAGGACCTGGAGCTCAGCCCTGCCTTCCTCCTGTCGCTTGTATTTCAAGCCTTTGGGTTCAAGTGGCATTTTCCCTGTCCTGCTCTCACTCTCCCGTTGAAGCCCTGGAGATCTGCTCTCCGTGACATCACGAGTTTGTCTGCTACACCGGTCAGTTGCCATGGAAATGGATATGTCGTCCTAGCCCAGATTTATGGCATCCCTGCAGGATCAGCCAAGAGCAGATGGGCTATGAGGGAGTGAGATTTTATTGCAGCCAAACTACCCGAACAATTAGCAAATCTGGCTGGAAATAAACACGAAGCGACGTGGCAGCTCCGTGATCCGTGTCTGCTCTGCTCCAAACTGCCTTTGGCACTCTGGTCAGCCAAACCATTCAGGTCCTCCCCTCACCACCAGCACCCCTGGGCTGCTCCCACCTCCAGGCCAGACGCTGGCAGGACTCAGAGACAGAGGGTTGCAGCAGGGGAAGAAGGGAGCCACGAGCCAGAAGTGCCCTGAGGTACCGTGTCGAGGTATTTATGGAATCAGAGAATCACAGAAGTTGGATCCCACAAGGATCATCAAGTCCAGCTCCTGGCTCTGCACAGGACAAGCCTAAAAATCACACCATATGTGTTATAAACAATCTTGCACCTGCCACGGGGGGCTCTGAGAGGCCTCAAAGCAAACAACAAGTCACAGAAAACACCCTCAGTGTTGCATGGAAGGTTGCTGGGGCCACCTTCTAGACTTTTGTGGGAAGGGTTTCTCCAGGGTGAGAAACACAGGGTGAGTGAACAGACTCCAGTCTGCCCACAAGACATGGCACGTTTGTGGGCAGGCACCACAAAGTCAGCTCTGGGAAGCTCATGGAGGGAGCAGAAACCAGTGCAAGGAACTGCCAGGGGCTCTCACAGACTTGGAATTTTTCAAATCAAGATCAGCCTGATGCCTCCCCAAAAGATGCTTCTTCCCTGGATGCAAGCTGCCGACCTCAACGTGGAAATGGGCAGTGATTCATGGGCAGCAGGGCTCCAGGATTGGTGCCCAGGGCTGGTCCCAGCCCTTGGGAATGAGGCACCAAAGATCAGCACAGGGCTGGCACAGCCGAAGGCACAGAGGAGGTGACATGCTCCCCACACAGAGTTTCAGATCACAGTTACAAACACAGCCCCACCAATGCCTCTCCTACTTGGCTAAAATAAAACCAGCGTGTAAAACAAGTCCCTGGTGGAGAGCTGCTTCCTTATGTTCCTGTCTGGAGAAGCTTTTCTGGTGTTTAGGAAAAATGACAAACTTTGAAGTCAGCATCTGTAAAGGCTGAAAAAGCTCCTACCACCGATTAGAGCTCCACAAATGCAACAGGATTCATAGAATTTGTGCAAAAACAATGCCTAGAGCTTCCCAGGGCCGTCAAAATATACCCTGTGCCAACTCCAACAGGCCAGCAGAAATCCAGCCCCATTCCCAAAGGAACAGCCCCGGAGCTCCTGCCTTCCCCGAGCCACAGCTGGGGTGATCAGAAGGGGCTCAACACTCTGCACTGGCTTCCTTTTGTCCCCAGCCATAATCCTGAGGGGAAACTGGGGAGAAATCCCTGCTCCTTCCCCTCTCCATCCCTGCAGGCTCCTGGATGTGAAGCGATGCTGGCGCCTCGCCCGCGGTGTCACCAGGCTGCGGGCAGGAGGGGGGCACACAGCTCTTCCTCCACCCCTTCTCCTCTGTTTGAAAAAGTTGTCAGCTCTTCCCAGATAAATTTAATTGGCCCCGTGCTCTGTGTCCTTCGGTATCTGGGTAGCTCGGTGCTGTTGTGTCCCGGGAGGATTGGAACAGGCCAACGATAAGGCACTCAAGGATCTCACTGTCAACAATACACGGAGTCCCCGCTGTAGCAGCTATTAGCTGCCTCTGATCTAAACCTCCAATTAAAGTGGTGATTAGGCCCAGTGAGGCATTCTCCGGCCATGAATTATTCATCTCCCTTCACAGTAACAGCACCAGGGGGGATTAGAATGAGAGCTGGTGAAAACAGAGGCATTTTAAGCAGGGTTTTAACCATATACAAGCAAACATTTATCTTTCAAATCTTTCATCTTTGCTGCTTCTGGAAATTAAAGCTCCCACACCCCCATCCCTGCCCCTTCAGACCCGTGCTGTGGGTGGAGAGTGGGGACACACTGCTGGTGACACTGGTGGGGACACGGGCAGGGTGGGCAGGGTCCGAGGACTCGACCTGTCCCCTCTCACACCAAGTGTCTGGAAGTGGGCAAGGGAAGCCCCAGGATGTCTCCTCAGAGGCTCATGAATCACAGAATGGTTTGGAAGGGACCTTAAAGCTCATTCCATTCCACCCCTCTGCATGAGCAGGGACACCTTCCACTGTCCCAGGGCGCTCCAAGCCCTGTCCAGCCTGGCCTTGGGCACTGCCAGGGATCCAGGGGCAGCCACAGCTGCTCTGGGCACCCTGTGCCAGGGCCTCGCCACCCTCACAGCCAAGAATTTCTTACTCATATCTAATCCAAACCTGAAGTTAAGTGTGAAGCCATTCCCCCTTGTCCTGTCACTCCATGCCCTGGTCCAAAGACCCTCCTCATCTTCCTTGTAGGCCCTTTCAGGAACTGGAAGGCCACACTTAGGTCACCCCACAGCCTTCTCTTCCGCAGGCTGAGCAGTCCCAGTTCTCTCAGCAGAGGTGCTCCATCCCTCTGATCACCCTGGTGCCTCCTCTGGGCTCACCCCAACAGGTCAAAGCAGGAGAGAAGGATGTGTGCTGCTCCCATTCCAAGAGAATCCTCTGGTGGATGTCCCCTGCTCCCAGCCCACCATCAGCTGCCTCTGGGATGCTCTGTGGTACCTGCTGACCTCCTGCCCAGCCTCTAACAGGGCACGAGATCAAGAGCTTTTTCACAGCTCCAGTACATTATGCCTCAGCTTCACCCATCTGCTTCCCAGCTGACACTTCCTGAAATAAATTAATCAAGCCTATTCAATTATAGCCTCCTTTCTGTAGGGTCTCTTGCTGATCCCCACCTTTGTGAGACATTTCTCTCCCCTCTCTGGGCTGCAGGAGCCCCTGTGTGGGGCTGGAGTGGCAGTCCCCAGCCCCTCTGCTTTGGCTGCATAAGAGGATTTGTCCCCAGGTCCCTGCAGACCCCGGGATTCACAGGGATGATGCCTCAGGAGCAGGGCCACCAGCTCTGGGGCAGGAGCTGCCCTTCTGGGTGCCCATTTCTGCATTGCCATGCTACTTTCAGTCTTATTTCTTTCCTCTTTTAGTCCCCTGGGAAATTTCTGGAGTCTCCACTCATTTTCCCGCACGAAAATCAATAAAAAGCAAATATGAGCAGGCCACAGGGACAGTGAAATGATCCCTGCCCTGTCCCCCTGGGATGTGGGGCTCACACAGAGCTCGAGCTCCTGCAGATGGGAGTCTTGTTTTTGCTGCCTGCAGGGATGGGGCTTCTGGAGGAAGATAAAACTGGCTGAGGTGGGGTGAGGGAACGACAGCTACCCTGCAAAAGTAAAACAGAGTTTGCATTTCAAGCTGTTCTCATGCCGAGGAGTCAACAAGGGGGAGTTTTGGCTTCTCCTCTCCCTGCGCGACCCCTGCGGGACCCAGCTTCTGCATCCCATGGGATCGGGGTGCTGTGGGAAGCTGTGACACCCAGGACACCCCCCTGGGGCAACACCAGCTCCCCAGGAGGCTGCATATGGTGCCATGCCTGCACAGACAGCCTGTGGGGAGGCAGGTGGCACAGGGTGGGCACACAGATGGCCACGCTCCAACCACAGGGAGAGTGGGGGCATTTTCTATCTGCAGTGTCTCAGATCGATTTATTTCTAGGTTCCAGAAAGTACAGCTATGGAGAGGAATCACAAAGTAGGGGGGGAAAGACAAGGAGAGAACAGGCCCAGAGTGTACAGCGAGGTGTGACAATTCTGAATTCCTGAAGAGGCAAGAAACAGGCACTAAAATAAGAGTGAGCAGACGTCCTATTTTAAGTGCTCAGCACTGATGGGTTGGACAAGCGCCGCTGTGGGGAGAATCCTGTGTGACACCACCCAGAAATACAACTCCAGGCAGCAGGAGCTGAAGAAACACTCCTTCAGCTCACTGAGATTTTGGAAGTAACAAAGCATCAGTCTGGAGTGTGGTGGGCACCACTGCCAGCTCTGCATGGACAACTTTGACCTCTGGGAAACGCGGCAGCCACTTCCCACACATCCATGTCCTCCTGGCTTCCAATTCCCAGCATCCTTGTTCCTACCGTGGCCTCTCCTCACTCATGGGCACAGCCAACCCCAGACCTCTTCCCAGCAAACAGGGGGCACCCTCTGGAGACTCCTACCTGGGACACGGACTCCGTGCAAAGGGTTAGAAAGCGCCATCCCAATCTCAGTCATCCCGTACCTCTCCAGCAAGGTGTGCCCCGTGATGCTCTTCCACTTCTCCAGGACAGGCACAGGCAGGGCTGCTGAGCCTGACACCATTAACCTGCACGGGGAAAGCCCAGGTAAGAGAATGTCCAAGGTCACCTTTGCTCCAGGGAGTTTGCAGCCTGACACAGGGGCACAAAAAGCTCGATGTACAACCTGAAGGCCCAGGTGGTTTTTAACCAGTACCAAAGATGTCCCTCACGCTCTCTGCCTGATGTGGGGTTTAAGTGAACCAGGACAGCCTCTTCAAAGAGATCCTGGAGTAGAATCTGCAGGACAGAGTCCTCAGCCGTGTGTTACACAGGGTGACACACATAACGAGCCCCTGCTGGCTTTCCCATGCAAGAGTGGCTCATAATTAAATAATGTCACCCTTGTTCCTGTCAAAGAGACACCACAGCACAACAACCAGCACTGAAAGAGGTGCTGCTGAAAGGAAAACCTGGAGCGTCCAGCGAGCCACACAGCTCACCCACCTGATGTTCTCCTGGCAGAAGGCACGCACGAAATCCTGCACTTGGGGCTGGGTGAAATGCTCATCGTAATATTCCATCAGCTTGGCATAGATGGTGGGCACTGCCATGAACACACTGACACGGGGAGCTTCCGAGCTCAGGAGCTTCTTCCACACCTAGGAAGGAAGGGAACACACATGGATAAAAACACACCTTTGCTATCTGAGATTTCTTGGCAGTACAGCTGGGAGCTGTTGTGTGCCCCTCATCCCTGCCCAGGACAAGCTCCCAACTTTCATCACGCCCCTATTTCCCAAAGCACAACGTTCATCTCTCATCCCACCAGTGGATCCCCCACCCACCAGCACGCTCATGAGATGATGGAAATGGCAGTTTTCAGTCCTGTCATGCTGCAGCCAAGAATTTGCTCCCGAAGATGGAAGCTCGTGGCAGAATCAGTTCATTCCCTTACCGTGCACAGCTCTTCAAAGGCTGCACAAAGCCACCAGCGTTCCAAAGCACGGGAGCTCTTCTTTGGAAAGATACAGCCCACACCTGATACTCAATACACAGGCTGGAGCCCATGGACTCCAACCTCTGAGGCAAAGCTGGGAAGAGGGAGAGCATGCACTGGAACTGGGAATGAGACTCTGTGAAAATGGTGAGGTGCAGAGAGCTGTGACCCCAGCAAGCTCAGAGGAGCCACCAGAACCCACAGATAAAGCAGGGGCAGCAGGAGACAGGAGCTTTTCACTACCACGACCACACTCTTCCCAAATGATGTCCTTCAGCTGCAACTCCTGCTAACCTGTGGGAACTGTGAATGGGGACAAATTCCAGCAGCCAGCTCTGCTAGGATGTGGACAACGACACCTCTGGGATGAGCAGCCAAACACAGGTCAGAGCCATAAATGTCACAACTGAGCCCATTCCTCCCACACCTCGCCACTCTGCCCCCCAGGTAAGCTCTTCCCAAGACAGGAGCGAGCCAAAGCCATCAATAAATCAGAGGCCCCGCTGACGGCGCCTCCGTCCCCGCGCTCCGGTCCCCGCCCCGCCGGTGACAAATGTATTCCCTAACAGCTCCTGACACCGAGCACGCTCAGCTGCACACGAGCCAGGCAAGGCAGGGATTGATTGAAGGTGAGCCAGGGATTCTCCTTCATGCTGTCACTCTGCCCCTTCCCTCCGTTCTGCTCGCTTGGGCTCCCTTTCTCCTTTTTCATCCCTTTCTCCTCGGCTGCGCCGGTGCTGCCTCCCCCCTGCATCTCGCACTCCACTGCTCCAGAACAATCAGCTCCTAAAAACCCTCCCAACACCGGGTGGTTGGGAGGACACGTTCACATAGGCCCTGTCCCACCCAACAGGAGGGAGCTGGCGCTGCCCCCAGCCCAGGGATGGCCCCCGGTGGGAGAGGTGGATGCTCAAGGTGGAAACCCGCTGGACACCTCGGGAGGTGGGACATGAGAGCTGCAAGATCCCTGGGAAAAGGAGAGCAGAACTGGAATGTGACTTCCTGCACTGATGGGTGATATGCCCAGAGAGGGAACATTTCACTCCCTGCAGAAACCACCTACCAGCAAGGGCCTTACCAGCCAGATTAGGTAAAATTGCATTTAGAGGGGTCTAACCTCCCCCACGCTCCTCCCAGCCCCCTTTTTCACCAACATCTTTCCCTTTCTAGGCAGCAGGGTGGAGAAAGATCTCCCCAAAGCCAGGGCTGGATGGATCTGCTCTCCTCAGCCTGGTGCTCCCGAGAGCCTTGGCTGTGGGCAGGGAAGGACGCGTGCTGGCAAGCAGGGATCAGGACAGTGCCGAGGGGATTGAAGGGAAACAGATGCTCAGGGGTTGTTCAATCCTTGCTGTGTGATTTTGTTTTGCCTTCCCAAGTCCCGAGCAGCTGTGGGAGCGCAGGCAGACTTCCAGTCTGGCCACCCAGCAGAGTTTTTGTCACATGATTTTGGATTTGAAAAAACCCCAAAACCCATCTACACAGAGCAAGTCTCTCTTGCACCCCAGTCCCGTCCCTGCATGCCAGCTCAACTCCTGCCTTGGATAAAATCCTCCCTCCTGCACTCCAGCCACGGGAGCAGCTTTTTCCGTGTCAGTCCAGCTCGCCCAGCAACAGCCCTGTCCTGAGGATAAGCAGCTGCCTTTGGATTTGTGCCACCAGCTGCTGGGGTGAGCTGCTGACAGCCAAACCTCTCCACCTGCTCTGCTCCTGCTCAGCCAAATCTGGATCCTTCCCACGTGTTTTAGCAGGGCTAAGCCGTGGTACAAACCTGGCAGCTCCGAGCGCTCCGCAGAGCCCGAGCTGGCCGGAGGGCTTGGCACTGCCCAGCCAGCTGGAACAGCTGTTCCTGGCTTCTAACTGTAACTCCACACTCAGAGAGAAGGATCTGGGAAAGCCTCGTTACCTGGGACTAATCAATCAACCCGGTGCAAGGGGCCAGCTTTGTCCTTCCAGCACCTGGCACTCTCGGAGAGCGCCAGGCTTGGAGCAGCACAGTCCACCTCCCCCTGTGCCATCCCACGTGTCACCGTCTCCACGTTAATTCCCTGGGCACAGGGTAGCCCATCACCCCCTTTTGTTGTGCTCACCTGATACCTCAGGCCTCCAAGTGCTTTTAAAAGGATGGATTTGGAAAGCAAACGTGGCACTGCGTGCCAGGGCTGCCGGGCTCTGCAAAGAAGGGAAGCAGCAGCCCTCCGATGCAATATGCTCAGGAGATGGATCAAGATTCCTCTGAGGATAACCAAGGGCTAGAAACAAAAAGCTTCTCACTGCAAGGAAGCAAGAGTGGGAACAGCTTCCCACCAGCAACAACGGCAGTGAGTGCTTCGGGTCAGGGCTGCCTGTGCCAGCAGAGAAGTGGGAGACCTAATGTTCCCAAGAGCCTTCCTGTCAGCATGACATTCCTGATTTTCCTCCCCTCCCACTGCTCAAAAGCATATCATGAGCTGGCCAGTGGGATTTTGCCAACATTAAAGGAAAAAAAAGGGAGAAAATGACACCAGTGGGTACAAAACAAGCGCAACAAGGCACAGCTGGGAGACTTTTCCCACGTGTTTTTCCCAGCAGGCAGTCGGTGAATGAGGATGGAGGAACACACAAGCTGCTCCAAGGCGTGGTCAGTCCATGCAGCAACCTTCCCAACCAGCCTCCAGACCTGCTAAGATCACCTGAAGGAAGAGATGTGAGCACAGAGGAGAAAAGGGAATGACTTTTCCCTTTACAGAGGGAGAGGTGCAATGTCACGAACCAGCCAAACACCAAATCCAATACCTGGGCACCTGCTCATGCAAAAGGAGGAGAGAAGGTGGCAAACCCAGTTACGTGCTAAACCATGTAAGATTTTGGCTGATATGAGATTCCCCAAACCAGCCAGAAGAACTGCAAGCTGTAAAGGAGGCAAATACCAGCATGGATTTTTCCATCAGCCCACAAACGGATCACAGGCAGCCCGTGGTGCTGCCGCTACTGACAGACACAACAGCTCCTCTCTTCTATAAAATTATTGTGCCATTTTCAGTTGTAATTGAGTCTTTTTAAACCTTTTCTAAAATAACAATCCCTCTAACGCCGGGGTAACTCAGCCCTTTGCTTCCCCTTCACTCGGGGAGATGGGGCTGTGTTTAGCACTGACCACTGCCTTGTGGGAAGCACCGTCGAGGAAAAGGGATGCCGGTGATTTTTGGGATGTCTGTGGGAGCAACAGGGCTGCGGCCAAAGCAGCTGCTTGTTTGGTGAGATCCTGTGCCAAACACGAGGGTGGGAAGCTCCTGTAACTCAGCAGCAGCAGCGAAGGGACTGCAGGACCACGCACACACATCCAACACCAAATTATCCCCACAAAGCAGACGGGCACACGAGATGGGAGGGCACCAAGGGGAGCTCTGCTCTCTCCCAGGCACTGAGCCTCCAACACTTCACGAGCAATAGGCAGAGAGAGAGAAACATTCTTCTCTTCAAAGAGAAATCAGGCCCTCGGTGGCTCCGTCTCATGTTTGTTATAACCCCAAACTGTTTGCGCTCTGTGTGACTCTGGTTTTAATCATTTATTCATCAGCACAGTTTGATGGCCCCTCTGCATTCCAGGCTGAAGCTTTTAAACCCTTCCTATGCTGGAGGCATACTGAAAGGAGCAAGTGCTTTCCCTGGGACCTGGAAATATAAGTAAATATGACAGGCTCTGGTTCCATTTTTTATATTTCCCCACACACATCAAAAGCCATTACTTGGGAACAGATGCTGAGGACAGACGGCAGATCTGGGGAGATGGGAAAGAAAACCTCTAACTTTTTAAAGCCAGGTCTGTGAGAAGTGATCAAACATAATCCATTCACCAGTGACCTGCTCCTCCCTCCACCGACTCCTCTTTGAGTCTGAAATAAAATTACTCCTCTGAAGCCTCCCATTAACAGATGAAAAGGCTTCCAGCCTCTCTCCAGCTGCAACTGGATGGGGGCCGCGATTCCCAGCGTGCCTGGATATCGGAGCTCAGGCTCCTCTGCTTGCATTTGCCTTTCTTTTAAAAATAAACCAAAAGAGCTGCCCAGAGTGATGTGTGCAGAAGTGACAGATCCAGGGGAGGGCTCGGTGCAGTGCACGCTTCTCCTTCCCGGAGGCAACAGCGACTGCCGAGCCCTGGATCTCCCTGTGCAGCCCAGCCAAGGTAGAAAGGCCCAGCACCCAGCCCAGCCTGGCTTACACAGAGAGCACCCGTGACAAGGACAAAGTTTGCTCCCAGATACAGCACTGGCTTTCCTGGCCTTCAGGAATTCAGGGCTGTGAGCACACGAGGCAGCAGCGACCCCGAAGCAACACCTCCCACTGATCCTGTGCCAGGTCTGAGGCTCCCTCCCACCACGGGGAGAAGGTGCCACGGGGGACAGAACGTCAGGGAAAGCTTGTCCTGAATCACACCTCACCTTTGGGCACGCAGCATTCCTATTTCCCTAGAAAGAAGGGCCCACACCAGACAATTCTGATGGCTTTGAGTGCGACATTGTAAAACAGGGGATGGTTTTTAGAGGGCTTGGAGCACCTTAAGTCAGACAAGCAGCAAGGCTGGCACTGAAACAGCAGCTCTAGGAACTGCGGGGCAGGAAATCTGCATCTTGGCATATTTATCAGGGAAGGGGTTGCAGGGCACAGCCAGGGCTGTCAGTGCACAGGCAGCACATCACAGCTCAAACCTGCCCAGCAGAGCCCGGCGGGCAGCAGGCGCCACAACTGGGTCACCCCGAGTGGGGACTGCCATAAACCTCTCCCATCACTCACCAGAGCAAGCTTCTTCCTTCAGGTTCTTCAATGCTCCTATTTCCCACTCTGCACAAAAGGCTGCAAGAGCTCCCAGGATCTGATCTCGTGTTTATCAATGCAGAGAGCTGATGGGGAACCTTTTGCCATTAGGGCATCGTCCCCTCAAGGCGAGAGCAGGGGCATCCAAGGCAAAGACAAGCTCTTCCTGTTTTTCAAGCTCAAAATGGATCCTCTTTGGCCAAAAACCGCAGCAGAGGATCCTGCAAAGCTGACACTGACCTCACAGCTTGCTCCAAAACGCTCCTGTCCAAAGGGTGCCTGGTCAGGAATGGGGACATCAGCGTGTGACTGTCAGCAAGCACAGGGGACACGGCTGCCCCGGCTCTGTCTCTCCAGACTCACTGACATTCCCACGGAGCAGCAGCCACACCACAGGCTGTGCCTGAACTGGTGCAGGGCACTGGGAATGGATGCTCCAGAGGGTGCTCGGTGCAAGCCCCGACGCTCAGAGCCTTGGCCAGGAGGAGAAGGCTCACCCTGGGCTCCTTCCTCAGCAGAGACATTCATCTCCTCTCCTCTGGCCACCACAGTGCACAAAACCTGCACAAACACAGCACCTTTAACATCCCTACTCCTGGACATGAAATTCCTGCTCCAGCATCTGGGACAGGTCAGCAGCAGGTGAGAAATGCCAACAGGAGCAGAGCAGCTGGGGAGTACACTCAGCTTGGGAGCTGGTTCTGGAGGGAGGATAGTACAGGGTGCTGAGGCTGCAGCTTGCTCAGGCTCCACAGCAGGTTTCTGCCCTCCCAGTCCTCCCCCTTGAAAACCTAAAAACCAATAAAACAGTAACACCACAGCCAGCCATGCCCCACACAGCTGCTGGCAGAACACCCCTCAGGCTCACTGCTGTTCTCCTGCCTGCTCCACACCCACCTGTGCTGAAAAGTCTCCCCCCACGGCCATCTCTGCCATTCCCAATCCCAGAAGCACAGGCAGGAGCACTGGATGCTGCTCCCACAGGCTCCAGGCAGCAGGAGGGCTCCCTGTGAAGTCACTGCACCCCAAGGAGCACAAGCACCAGAGGACTCAGCACATCACGTACGAGTCGACTAATTCTGGAAACTAAGGGTCCATTTATAAACCCTTTATTAATAAATGATTAATAGATGCAGACGTATTTTTTAATAACTTGCAATAAAAAAATGCCACGAAAAGCTTAAGCAAGACAGTCTTAACAGATGGTGCTATAAAGTGAATTATAACATGTACAGTAGCTAGTGCAGAGTAATGGATGTCCTCATTTAATAAAAAGAATCTGATTTTATGCAGCAACTTTCACGCTTGAGGCACCTCAGCACACTTTAATGAGTCCTCGTGGCCTCAGCAGTAGCCACAGACATCAGATGCTGTTCTAGTGAGAGGAAGGATGTTGGTCAGGACACTGGGGCTACTCCACAGTCCTGATTTTTAACCTTTCCTTGGACAGCTCCCAAAAACAGACATAAAGGTCTGAAAGCTGCCACCTCCTACCCCTGCACCACGGGGAACGACAAGCGAGCCGTGGTCTGGGGCTGGGAATGTCTTCTCAGGGAAAAAAAAAAGAGCATTATTCCCACCACCAAAACCAGACTGCCATCTGTATCCACGACTATAAGGCACGCCGCAAATTATGTAATTTAATAAACACTGTAATAATAAAGTATTTATTTTGTATAATGAAGTGTTAGTGATTAGAAACCAAACACACATCGGGCGTGCTGCTGCGGTTTCTCTTGAAC
This sequence comes from Platysteira castanea, assembly GCA_013397175.1. Classification (NCBI taxonomy): domain Eukaryota; kingdom Metazoa; phylum Chordata; class Aves; order Passeriformes; genus Platysteira; species Platysteira castanea. The sequence continues at coordinate 60,635 of VYXC01011246.1, read as the reverse complement.
CTTTGCCAGTATCACTCAAGGCTAAATATGTCTGCAGCAGGTTGAGAGTAAGTTCCTCGCCTTGTTTTGATCAGCCTGTCAAGTGTTTTAGCTGCCAGTCGAGTTTCTTTATATCACACTATAATTGGCTGCTTTCTCAAGGTGCAGCCAAGGAAAAAAGCACACGGCAAAACTCGGGCTCCTTTGGCAAAATCCTCCACTGCTGCTTTGCTGAAAGCTGATTTCAGTAGCAAAGGGCATTTTGTAAACAGCTGGTGAAAATAGAGTGGAACTGAAAGGCAGCTTGCAATAAACTCCACGAGAAAGCCTTATTTACCCTCCCGTGCTCGCCTTGGACTGTCCATCAAACCACTCGCAGCTCCCAGGGGAGGCCCTCGGAAAAATAATGGGAATAAAAGAACCCAGAGAAGCAAGTGCCGTCCTCCAGAGCCCCCCGCACCTGAGAGCCCTGCCCGGCTCGCCAGCCTGCCCTCGCCAGCCGCCCTTCCCTGGCCAAGCTCAGCTCCAGGGCCAAGCGGCCACCCCGGCGCTGTCCCCGCGTGTCCCTGGTGTCACAGCTGGGGACAGCTTTGATCAGAGCACGCAGGACGGGGGTCCCGCTCCTCCCATCCCGACCCCATCCCTCAACTTCAGCGCATTGATGCGCAGATGTCGGGAGAGAGCAGAGGAGAACACGAGGGGACGGGGAGCATCCATCAGCGGCGGCGCAGGATGCGGAGCACCGCGCCCTCCAGAGGCTTCGCTCCGGCCTCTCAGGGCCGGCCCCGCCTCTCCCCGGCACAGCCCTGCTGCACCCCGAGCCTCTGGGGTCACCCGAAAGGCGGGGAAGACAATTTGGCAGCGAGCACTGGGGTGAGAGCGCAGGCTGTGGCAGCCGGGGACCTTCCTGCCTTCTGCCGCAGCATCCTACCAATTTGCTTTGGAAGTGCAGAGCTGCCCCTCGGGGGTTCTGGGGCTGTCCCCCCAAAAAGGATCAGTGCTCAGGTGTCAGAGGCACCCTGGCAGAAAAAAGGAAGCGTGCATTTTCTGTGGCTGCTGCTCTGAGAAGCAGAAATGAGCCATGAAGAGCCACCCAGCCCTGCTGTCGCTCGGGTCGGAGCTGGGCCCACCCTCACCTGGCAGCAGCACAGCCAGAGGCTTCCAGGTGTACCCCACACCTGTGCACTTTGTCCTTCCCAGGGGAAAAGCCTTCCCAGCACGGGGATAAACACAACCAGGCAGAGCAGCCTGGGCAGTTACCCAGCACAGGCTTTCCCAGGGAATTCTGCAGTGACAACAACTTCTGCTTCCTCTCTGCTCCCAGTGGCAGCAGCACCTGGAAACCCAACTGTCCCTTAACAGTGACACTGCAGACACCACCCAGGACACTGGGAGATGTGGATGGACAGTGCTGCATCCCAGGGGCTGGGAAATGCAGAACCTGTTCCACCTTTACTGCTGCTTGTCCCTTTCCTTCCCCTCTTTCCATCGTGTGCTGCTGCCGCAGGGAACAAAGGAGGAGCAGAACGCTGGCACTGGGGTTTCCTGGCTCAGACAGAAAACAACATTGTAAGTGCATCAATCCAGTAAGGTCTCCCTCCTGCCACCTTTCCTAAAAGCTGCAAGGAGGTCTGGATCTGCAAACTCACTCTCACACCATGGAATCCAACCTGACAGCTCTGTTAACTCTTGTTTCTCCACAGAGGAAGAGCCATCTTTCCATGTAAGTGAGGAAAACCAGGATTTCCCTTACCTGGGCTGCAAAAACCTCAAAAGGTTGTGCCCTGCCATGCAATGCAATACAAAACACTAAGGATGTAGGACTGGAAGGGGAAAATTTGGAAGGGGCTGCCCAGGGAGGCGGTGGAGCCCCCGTTCCTGGAGATGCCCACTGAATGACTGGACATGGCACTCAGTGCTCTGGGCTGGGTGACAAGGGGGGGATTGGTCACAGGGTGGACTTGGTGACCTTGGAGGTCTTTTCCAACCTCAGGGATTCCGGGATTCTGGGAAATGCAAGCCACTAAAAAAACCAACCAGCAGCACACCACTCACACAAAAGAAAATCCAGTACTTCCGCCTTTCCTGGCACCAAAAACAAATTCACAACCCAAATTCTGGATGGAAATGCTCTTGGTGGGTACACAGAAGGGCCCACCCACCCCAGCCAGACCCCTCAGCCCAGGGCTGGGAGGGGCAGTGCCACATTCCCACTCCAACATCCCACTTCCACGAGCTGCACCCTCTGGAAGAGCACATTCACCCCGGGCCCAGCACCCACCAACGCCCTTTGCTGTGAACCACACACAGCCAGCAGCTGAAGGGGCTGGAATTCCTCAGGAACTTATTCCCAGAGCTGCTCTAACTGCAGGGCCCGGGTCCTGCCGCTGGATTCCAAAGGCTCCCCCTGACGCCTTAGGTTTTGATTTCTGTATTTTCCAAATCCTGTACTGCCCAGTGTGTAACTCTAGAGTTTCTTGTAGCTCGTGAGCTGCTCTCTTAGGCCAGACAGACACAACAAAGCCTCTCTGAGCTGTTCAAGGACACTCGGGCTGCCCTAGGCCCAAAAGGTGTAAAGTAGGACCATGAAAGAGGTGGAGAAATTGAAGAGAGCTGAAGTTTTAATTGGTGAATTTATGCTGATATGCAAATAGACCAAACCTACAACAGTGTCAAGAACTCGTGACCTGTGGTCCACCTTGGGGTCCATTTGATGGAAGCTCAAGAACTCATGACTCGTTGTCCATCTTGGGGTCCATTTTATGGAAGCAGCCTCTGGCTCCCCAGGGTGTGCCTTGAAGGCCTTCAAATAAATCCCTGCCTTTATTCCCTTACTCCTGTCTGGTCTCTGTTTCTGGGTGGCTGGGAGAAGGCATCACCCCCTGGGCTCACCGTCTCCGTGCTGAATTCCGGGCACATGATGCACGTGGCTCCCACCCAGAGCGGGCACAGCAGCTTATTGATCACGCCGTGGACGTGGTGCAGGGGCAGCACGTGCAGGATCACATCCTCCTTCTTCCACTCCCATTTTTCAACCAGCCCCGTGGTCTGCAGGAGAAAACAAACGGCGCGGCCTTAGGGCAGGAGGAAAGGTTCTCCCGAGGTATTCAGGCCCCAAATTCCCTGGCACTGGGGTTGGCATCGGCCATTCCCTGGCCCAGGGCCTGCCTGGGCACAAAATCTTTCCTCTAGGATCAGCATGAGAAAAATTCCCACCACAACAACAGAGGAGCACAAGAGGAACACCTTCAGCACCCTGTCAGGACGTGTCTTTAAATCAGCAAAGCCCTTCTGGTTACTGAGAAATATCAACGATGATTTTAGGTAGGACATAAACTAATATTGATCTGCTGCTGCACGTGCAGATTTGGCAGAAATAGTAATCAAAAAGTTAATTTTCGCAGAACTCTGTTGCCATAGTTTGGACATTGGTGACATCAGGCTTTTAGCACCTGTAAGGGATAATCAGTAGAAGCAGGAAATTGCTGATAAACACAAAGTAGGTTTCACGTTAGTAAAAAATATGGGAGTATCAAGCTTCCAAAACACTCTGCTCTGAAGGGATAATTATCTGAAGGGATAATTATCAGGTTTCTGGGTCAACAATGCCCTTCAGAGCCCAGTGCTAGCAACTGCAAAGCTTATTTCCAGCCACCTAAAAATAAGAAAACCATCTGAACAGTGGAATTTGGTCGTGTCTCTCACAACCCTCTTCCACAGGGCAGGGAGCAGCTTTCAGGCTTCCAGCAGGACAGCAAAAGGGATGGGGATTGCTCAGGCCACCCCCCCAAATAATCAGAATATTTGTAAGGGAACAGATTCTTTGCCCAATATAGCCAGGCCCTGGCTCTATCCATCAGGGCTCTCACTCCTCTGGGGACCCTGCGGTATCCGAGCACCCAGAGCAGCAGCAGCTCTCGGAGGCTCTGCATTCCCTGCCCTCCCTCCCTAATGGCAGGAGTCTGGCACTTGCAGGCACTGATAACCAAGTGGTGAGGTAGTCAGCAGGCTTATCCAAACTTTTAATTCCTTTTGGCTCCGAGAGCTAATGGATTTTTTTGCCTTGGGGATACAGAGCTGAATAATGCACAGGCTTCACACAGCACTGGGCTGGGCTAAGATATTTTCCAATTAGGAGCGAAGATTCTCCCCTAGTCACAGGGTAGAAAAGCAAACTGCAAAGAAATCAGGTTTTTTACTGCAGGTTTCATCCCTTCTGCTTTCCAGGAAAGCAGGGAGGAGAATCCACCTGCCTCAGGATGCAGCTGCAGCATGAACAGGCCAAGGTTTAAAGCCTCCCGCACTGCTGTGAGCTCAGCTTCCCAGCGTGGAGGATTCCAGAGCTCAGCCCCACAGCTCTCCGCAGGAATTTGGCAGTGGGAAGGTGCGTTTGGAGCCCCAAATCCCCTCCAGATCCCAGGACTCGGCACCTTGGCACGAGCTTGGCAGAGGGGCAGCAGCACTCACCACAGCCTGCACGTTCCCATGGGTGCTGAGAACACCCTTGGGCCTCCCCGTTGTCCCACTGGTGTAGATGATCATGGCTCCTCTGTCCTTCCACGAGGAACAGCTTGACAAGGGCCCCTCCTCCGTGGCTGCGGGGCTCATGGATCCATTACCACCAGCCCTGGGAAGTGGCAGCACTGGAACTCCCAGTTTCTTGGCACTGGGGGTTATTTTCCCCACGAACTCCTCGGCTGCGATGACCAGAGCGCTCTGGGAATCCTGGATCACGTATTCCAGCTCGGGCACGGGGTGTTTCCTGTACAGGGGCACCGCTATGCCCCCGCTCATCCACGAAGCCCACTGGGCCACCACGTACGAGGCATCATTGGGGCACAGAAACGAGATCCTCTCTTCCTTCAGGTCCCTGCTGGGGCACTCCAGGACCCTGCAGATCTCCTGGGATAAGCGGAGGCTCCGGCTGAGCAGGTCCCTGTACGTGTGCTCCCCGTTCTGGTCAATGATGGCCACTTTGTCACCGAAAGCCAGAGCCCTGGTGAACACAGGGGTGATGTCACTGCTGTAGGTGGCCCGGGCTGTGTGCAGAGCCCTGTGGGGACAGCCAGCCCTCTTCCCATCCCATCTGCAGCGGGACAGGTCCCGGAGGAGGCAGCGGAGGGGCCGGCACAGCTGGGGGAGGAGCAGGGGGAGCAGCATCCTGCCAGCACGGCTGGGCTGAAGAGATTCTGCAGAAAGCAATTATGGGAGCAGATAAGTACGGGCAGGGATTACCCAGGGGGTTATTCCCACCCAGGGAAAGTGGCAGCCTTCATTTGAATAATATCCACTGTATTATTTATGTCCCTGCCTCAGAGTGCCACATCCCGGGCAGTCTGAGCATTCCTGGGTTCTGCCACGATGGAACAGGAGGCAGAGACCCTTCCCTGCACAGCCTCCAATCCCTAAAATCCAGCTAATTTAAATTGTGAACCAGTTTTCATAGAATCCCAGAATGGTTTGGGTTGGAAGGGACCTCAAAACCCATCCAGTTCCACCCCCTGCCATGGGCAGGGACACCTCCCACTGTCCCAGGCTGCTGGCAGGCAGGGGCTGGAATGAGTTGGGCTTTAAGGTCCTTTCCAACCCAAGCCATTCCACGATTCTGTGAAGAATCCTAAATCCCTCTGCACAGCCTGGAGCACCCTCTCCACACAGCAACGGGGAGCAGAGAGGAGAGAGCAGGGCTGTGGCAGGAGAGGGATTTGCTCCACAAAATCCAAGCAGCACCAAAATGTCCCCAGAGGGATTCCACGACAAGAGGAAACAGCCAAAGGACCACAAGTTCTCACTCTCCAAGAGCATCCGTGACACCTCCTTGACGCTGGCAATAACAACCTGATTTTTACCCTTTTTTGATAAATGCCTCTTAGAGGAGCAGCTCAGCTCAGAGAGCCTCCCAGCCCAGCTTCCCACTGCCAGGAAGAGCTGGAACAAAGAGGATCCAGCCTGGCAGCTCCCCAGGCTGGCTGCCCCCAGCTCAGGCTGCACAAGTGTTTATTTCCGTGAGCCCTGCGGTCTCTCCCCTCCACCTTCGGAGCATTTCCCCACCCAGACGCTGGCCCTGCTCAGATTTTCTTTTGCAAATCAACCTCGATTTCTGCTTCTGCAAAACGAGCTTGTGATTTAGGGTGGAAACATCTGGGGGAGCAGAGAGGCTTCCACCCCAGAGCGGGGTGACCGTGGGAACTCCTGACATTTGCCACCAGCATGGAAAAAAACAAAGCAGGTCACGGCAGAGCTCGTGTGACCTCTTTGCATTGCTCTGGAGAGACTAAAGTGTAAAAACCCGACCTAATTCACAGCCTAAACTGAACCCGTGGCCATGGCAAGGTGTTAATGCCCTGAGCATTAAGAGGGACACTAAGTGGAAGCTGTGTTTCCCCAGATCAGCGTGGCTGACACTCTCAGCGCTCTCCTGCTGTTCCTCCAGCTCCTCCCAAAAATCCCATCCCCACCAGTCTGTGTTTAATGGAGCAATTAACAGCAGCACCTGCAGCCAGGCCTGGGAGTGATGGAGTTCAGGGAGCTGGGGGTGATGGTGTGTGCAGACACTCGGGACAGGGAGAAGTAAATCCAGGGGCTGTTTTCCATCCCCTCCCCTGGCTCAGGGATGACTGGTGCCACCAACTCTGGCACAGCCCATCTGGAAACAAAGTTTGTCCCTTAGAGCCCATGGGAAGAGTGGCAGAGCAGAGCTGTGGCTTTGCTGCCTCGGAAGGGAAGGTTCAGAAGGGGAAATCCAAGCCCTCATCCTCCTACGAGTGAAGAACTCAAAGCAGCTGGAGGGCTCTCCCCAGCTCCCAGCACAACAAAACCAGTGCAAACTGGGAGCTGCCCCTCTGCACAGCCCTGTCCACTCTGTGCCATCCCCCTCTGCACTTTCTGAGCACAAAGGGCATAAAATGCATTTCCGGGAGGGAAGTGATCCTTGGAGTTACTCTGAGCTATTCCCAACTGGGTTATTGTGGGAATAATCCTCGCTCTGGCTGTGACCATGTAACTGCCAGGGCAAGTCTGACCCGCAGGATTCTACTCCCTCCTCATTTACAGGCATGAGAATACACAGGGATTCCTGGCTGTTTCTACAACGGAGATTTTTAAAAAATTACTTTATTTTTAGAAAATCATGAAAAGCACTTTATTCCTAGAAAATCATAAAGTAACTAAAAGAGTCTTGGAAAAGGTATCAAATAACGGCCGAGATGCTGACCGTTCTTCCCTTCTCACAAAACACAGACTAGGGGGAAAGTTTGGATTGGAAAGGACCTTAAGGCCCATCCAGTCCCACCTTCCACTGTCCCACGCTGCTCCAAGCCTCGTCCAACCTGGCCTTGGGCACTGCCAGGGATCCAGGGGCAGCCACAGCTGCTCTGGGCACCCTATGCCAGGGCCTCCCCACCTTCACAGGCCTTTATTCTTTTCTCATTCCGGAGCGGATTCCCACCCTCGAGCTCTCTGCCCGCAGCCTACTCACGGCACATCCCAGAGCAGCAATAGGGAAAAACCTCGCCCCGCCATTCCCCAGGTACCGCGGGCACGGACGCGCCCCCGCCGCAGGCCCCGCAGCCAGCGGGTCCCGCAGGGAAGGAGGGCCGGCTCCGAGGGCAGCAGGCCCCGGCTCGCCCTGGCTTTGGGGCCATCCCGGGGCCGTCCGGGCCCGTCCCGGCCCCGCCGCCTCCCGCAGCCCCGCGGGGCCTCACCTGCCGCAGGGGGACCGCTCCGGCCGCGAACAGCTCCGGCGGGAACGTGGCGCCGCGGCCCGAACGTTCCGCGCACCAATGTTCCACCCCCACCACCCCGCACCTGATTTGTGGTGATTTGGCCCCAAACCTCCCACAGGGGTGGGGCAGGGACGCCGCGGGGCCGACTGTCCCTGCAGCCCCCTGGAATGTCCCCACGGTGTCCTGGGATGTCATAAGGGGCGCGTGTGACGCCGTGGAGCTGCAGCTCTGCCCCGCGGGCCCTGGGGCCTTGTGCCTCGTGTGCGGGATCTCGGGATCTGGGCAGGGCCCAGGGGTGGCCTGGAGTCGCGGAACCTTCGCGGTGTGGACAGCACACAGACACCCTGGGGACACACAGACACCCTGGGGACACACAGCCACCTCGGGGACACACAGCGGACATCCCAGGGACACACAGAACCCCCGGGGACACACGGACATGCCGGGGATGCAGAGGTCCCCGTGGTGGCCCACGGCGCGTCCCTCCCAGGCGCTGCTCCCCCGCTGGAGCCGTGTTTTTCCGGCCGTGCGCGGCGGGCCGTGAAGCGGCACGGCCGGGGTGACCCCCACCCACCGCCCCAGGTGTGTTTCCACCGGGGCCGCGGCCGCAGCGGGCTGGGAGCGGAAACGGGGCCGGGATCCCAGCGCTGGCGGGGACAGCACCCAACGCTCCTGCGGGGACAGCACCCAAGGCTCCTGCACGGCCCGGAGCACCACGGCACAGCTTCCTCCTCGTGGCACGGCTCTGCATGGCACGGCTCTCCATGGCACAGCT
>VYXC01011246.1:29513-39743 GCA_013397175.1 Platysteira castanea | reverse complement strand
CGGGACATCCCTGCTGCCAGGATGTCCCCTGGGCAGGGCAGGGGTCGTCACCTCCTCCCCACCGCCTCCTGCCGCCCGTGTTCCTGCAAGGAGCTGAGCTCTCCGGGCGCATCCAGGGATGTGTGGGCACACGGGAATATCCCTGCGCGGGTTCGAGCTCTGCGGGTCCTGCCCACATCGGGGCATCCAGGGATGTGTGGGGCACAGGGACATCCCTGCAAGGGGCCGAGTTCTCCAGGTCCTGCCCTCATCCTGGCGCTCCGCACCCTCCCAAAAATGCTTCCTGGGGCATCTCCTTCCCAGGCTGCCTCCCGCCACCCCAGAGTCCCACAGCCCGCTCTGTCTTTCCCACGGGGGATGCTCGGGAGGGACGCGGAGCCCCCCGCCCCGACCCTCCCGCTGCCCCCCGCCCGCCGGGGCGGCCGCGTGTCCGCGGGGGCCAGATGGCAGGCGAGATTACTGGAATTTGATTTTCAGATAAATCACAAACCTGGATGAGCGAGTGCTGCTCCAGATGCATTATCCGTAATCCCCTGGAAGGGAACCTTTCGGAGGAGACGGTCCCCGTGCCAGCTCGGCGGCAGCTGGGTAATCCCGGCCGGCGGCGCAGCCCGCACAGCCCGGGGGGATCAGCTGCTGCCCCGGCGCTCCGCGGTGTGTCACCCGCGCTCGCCACGACCCACATTCGGTCCCGCCGAGCCCGGGCGGGAGCAGATGGAGCCAGATGGAGCCACACCAGGAGCACACGGGCACCAGGACGAGCCCGTGCCCGCGGTGCCCGTGCCTGGCTGTGGCGCCCGCTCTGGTCAGCGCCGCGGGAGGAGGGTGAGGGGTGCCGGGGGTCTCTGTCGGGCTTTTCCCATCTCACTTCCCCCAGGAAGTGATGCTCAGAGCATCCCAATGCTGCCCAGTGCTCCCGGTGTGGGGGACGTGGGGACTCCCTCTCCTCTCACCCCACCACGCTTGTCCACACCACCAGCACCGCTAAATCCTTGGGATGCACCTCCACTGAGTCCACAGATTACCTGGGAAGTGGGAATGACCCCCAGGCTGCAGGGCCAGCCCTGGCAAAGCTGCTGTGGAGGACAAGGGAAGGGACAGCCAGGGCTGGGCACCCATGGGGGCTGCTCATGCCCCTCCCTGGGGTCCTGGTGCTTTGGGCAGCCCAGGGGAACCGGCACCACGGAGCTGGGAAGAGCAGGGCGTTGCAAGCCCCAGAATTTCTAGGGGTGCTCAGGGCCATGCTGGGGGCTCTCCCATGGTTTGGGGGCATGTTCTGGGGGCACACTGAGTTTTGGAGGTTCAGAGTTGGGCACATCTTCCCTGGCCTCAGGTGTGACCCATCCCCACCTGCCTCCTGCAGCTCCTCCCCTCCTTCAGCAGCACAAATTCAGGGTCCCCCGCTAATAAATGTAACCTGCAAGAGGAGGGGGTGCAAGGCTGTTTGTGACACTGAGAATATTAACAAACATATATTTGTGGGGATCAACAGAAACTCCCAACCACAGCCATTGCTGGACCCTGCTTTTTATTTTTCCTCCCCAGCCCTCCTCTGTTTGCATCCTCGTTTGGAGGGAATGGCAGTTCCTGTCCCCTGGCTGGTGGCCCAGCTTCCCGGGCTGGTGGTCCCTCTCCCTGGGCTGGTCACCCCCTCGCCAGGCTGTTCCCTGCCTCTCCGTGGTGACAGAGCTGGGATGCAGCATTGCCAAACCCCACCCTCACTGAGGGCAGGCATTTCCCATCCCTTGTCTCCCTCGCCGGGCTCGGTGCTCCCCCAGACCCCCGGCAGGTCCCGGTGGCAGGCAGGGAGCACGTGCCAGCTTTCCCCCCAACGCCAAAATTTACATTGAACCACAAATTAATTTCATAATTTTTTCCTCTCTAATTATGCCAACATCTGCTGCGAGGCCCAAGCTGTGCGCATGCATTTTAATACATCCCTCCCCCCGCCTCTCTCAGCACTGAACTTTTCCGTAATTATCACCAGGAGAAGGGCTCCTTTCCGCGGGAGGGAGAGGCGAGGGCTGGCAGCGGGCAGAGCACACGGGGTGAGGTGCAGGCAGGGGCTGTGCCCGCCCTGCGGGCTGGCATCAGCCTCTGCTGAGCCGTGGGGCCTTATTTCCAGGAGAAAAGGGAAAGAGAAGGGATGAGGCTGCTCCAGAGGCAGCTTGGGAGAGCAAAGGGGCAGCAGGGACCCTCCGTGTCCAGGGAGCTGCACCCTGTGCCAGGATGGAGCTGCTCTGCCCCAGGGATGCTCCCTCCCAGGCCAAGGCCGGCCCTTGGAGAGCAGCTCCCAGCTCTCCCCAGGGACATGGCAGGGTCCTGTCCCTGGACACCTCGGTCCTGTTTTCACCTTGGCCTTGTCCCCATCACCCCATCGGGGTGAAGCCGGTGGCACGTCAGCCCTGTCACATTCCCACTGCGTGGCTGCTCCCACTCAGGGAGGCCTTTCACGGCCTCGCTGCAAGATGCAAAAGGTCATTTGGCTGCCAAGCAATTAAACCCGGCAATTATCAGTGTAGAGCAGCGAGCTCCTGGCCTGGCGGGTGCTCCGGGGATCCCACATGAGCTGTGGGATGCAGCGGAGGGGCAGAAATGGGACAGTGGGACAGTGCACACCCCCCGTGCTGGGACCTCCCCTCCTGCACAGGCAGCGCCTCCGGAGAGCCCATGGGGCTGCCACGCTCTCATTACAGAGTTCATCAAGTGTTTTAATTAAAAGGTGAGGGGATGAAGGTGTTGCTTGGATACAGGATGAGCTTGGCTGCCGAGCTCCAAGAGCAATGCCCTGCTGGGCGCGGATGCACGGCCCAGCCGCAGATTTGGGCAGAACCTCGGAACTGCCTCAAGGTTGGGATGGGCCCGATCCCTCCCGGGGCTGAGCGCTGGCTGTGCCACAAACCAGGGCACCCATGGCACGACCCGGGGCGTGCAGTCTCTTTCCCCTTTTCCTGCCTCGAGGCGCGCACCCCGTGGAGCATCACCCGGAGGGGGACAGCGGGGACATCCCGCACCGCGCCCGGCCGCCCGGGGTGCCACCCCCGCCGCGGCCCAGGTGTGACAGCAGGAGCGGGGCCGCGCAGCCCCGTTAGGCTGCTGCCGCCCGCCCGCCGCGCAGCCGGAGCAGATGGCAGGCGACAGAAGCTGCCGATGAATAATACACGGCTAATGAGCGCCGCTCCCGCCGCGCCGCGCTGCCCTGCGCGCCCCAGCTGCGCCCGCCACCTCCGCGGGTGGTGGCCCTGCCGTGTGCCCGGCACCCATTAACCCTGCCCCACACCCTGCCGTGTCCCTGGCACCCATTAACCCTGCCCCACACCCTGCCGTGTCCCTGGCACCCATTAACCCTGCCCCACACCCTGCCGTGTCCCTGGCACCCATTAACCCTGCCCCACACCCTGCCGTGTCCCTGGCACCCATTAACCCTGCCCCACACCCTGCCGTGTCCCTGGCACCCATTAACCCTGCCCCACACCCTGCCGTGTCCCTGGCACCCATTAACCCTGCCCCACACCCTGCCGTGTCCCTGGCACCCATTAACCCTGCCCCACACCCTGCCGTGTCCCTGGCACCCATTAACCCTGCCCCACACCCTGCCGTGTCCCTGGCACCCATTAACCCTGCCCCACACCCTGCCATGTCCCTGGCACCCATCAACCCTGCCCCACACCCTGCCGTGTGCCCGGCACCCGGGGGTCCTGCCCCACGCCCTGCTGTGTCCCTGGCATCCATCAACCCTGCCCCACACCCTGCCATGTCCCTGGCACCCATCAACCCTGCCCCATGCCCTGCCGTGTGCCCGGCACCCACAGATCTTTTCCCACCCATGCAGCTGGTACCCACAGGTCCAACCATATACAGGGATGTCCCTGCCGTGTGCCTGGCACCCGTNGCCCTGCCGTGTGCCCGGCACCCGGGGGTCCTGCCCCACGCCCTGCCGTGTGCCTGGCACCCGGGGGTCCTGCCCCACGCCCTGCCGTGTGCCTGGCATCCGCCAACCCTGCCCCACGCCCTGCCGTGTGCCCGGCACCCGGGGGTCCTGCCCCACGCCCTGCCGTGTCCCTGGCACCCATTAACCCTGCCCCACACCCTGCCATGTCCCTGGCATCCATCAATCCTGCCCCACGCCCTGCCGTGTGCCCAGCACCCACAGATCTTTTCCCACCCATGCAGCTGGTACCCACAGGTCCTGCCACATACAGGGATGTCCCTGCCGTGTGCCTGGCACGCGTGGGTCCTGCTCCACACCCGGGTTCCCCCTGCCATGCACCCTGGCACACAAGGATCCATCCCCATACCGTGGTGGCCCTGCCATGCACCTGGCACTGATGAATCCAGAGCTGCTCCTACCACCCTGTGGATGCAGAGGCAGCAGGATGGCCCAGGGAAGGGTGCTGGGCACCAGGCAGCGTCTCTGGCACGGGGCTGGCAGGGAAGGAGCGTGTGGGTGCCACAACATATGGCAGCCCAGCATCCATGCTGCCAGGAGCAGAGGAGACAGGATGGGGATCGGCTTCCCAAGCACCTGCTGGGTGCCCGTCCTTGCCACAGGCAACTGGGGCTCCGGGGGGGCACTTCCCTGGCTGGGGGCTCTGGCTGCTGCACCTGGGAGCCCCGAGTCTCTCCTAGTGAGGAGCACGCAGGTGAATTTTCCTTCATCTGGGCATGAAGGTCCTGGCTGTCCTCTCCTGGGATGCTTTGCTCTCCATCTCCAAGGGGTTTGCGCCTCCATGCCCCGGGCTGAGCTCCCTCCCATCATCATCATCCTTCAGCCAAGCTCCCACCTCAGTTCCCCCTTTGGGTCCTCTCTCCCAGCCCGGAGCAGCACAGGTCAGTGGGCACCCAGAGCCAACACCTCGGGAAGGGGAGGAGGAGGGTGGAAAACAAAACGCTGATGGATTGTAAAGCTATTGAAGTGCCAGCGAGTAAACTCCATATTTTTAACGGCATTTAAATGCCTCCAAGCAGATTAATAAGGTCTAGGTAATAGCAGCACCAGTCTATATTTATTCTATCTTAAACGCCAGTTTGTCAGGCTGTATTAATATTGATGGTAAGGCTTGGATTGAGGACAGGAAACGCTGGGACTCCACTTTATCTCTCCCAAACAGGCTGCTCAGCCCCTTTATCAGGGCTGCGGCTGCGGCAGCAGCTGCCTCTTCAAGGGCTCAGCGCATCCCCTCTCCCCCCCTCCACTCCCTCTTTTTAATCAGAGGAGGAGAAGTTGCTGGCTTGATCGTTCCATTTTTATCTCTTTTATTTACTCCATTTTCATGTCTTTCAGTGCATATTTTATTCCCATCAAGGCAGGACCATTGATAGCTTAAGCTGTGTCCCCCCCGGCTCCCTCCATGAGCCTGGCTGGGAAGGACGAGGGGTAATTACCAGGAGAGAGCCCCCCCTGCCCTCCCCTCCTGCCCCACGGCAGCCACACACAGAGTGCCCCCCAGGAGGGGCTGAGCTGCCATTTGGGGGGGTTGGGGGAAGCATCTGCTCCTGACCCAGCCTTGGGGGGCCCCGCTGCCCCCCAGCCCCTCAAACGTCCCTTACTGGTGTCACAGTGCTGCTGCCGAGGGTCCCGTGCCCACCGCCACCAGCCCCTCATCCCATCCTGCCCCACTGGGCACCCCAAAAACTCCTCAAATATCTGCTGGGTCCCCCTGGGCCGTGCTGTGTGGGGAGAACCCCCTGGAGCACCGCAAGTTCCCACCCCGGAACCTCCTGCGGGCCGAGCGAGGCTGAGGACAAACCCTGAATATTTCTTCCTGAAAATTCCCCAGAGCCCCGATTCCTGCCTGGCTCTTCCCTGCCAGCATCTGAAATGCAGAGTACTCTGGGCCTTGATTACTGCCACAAATCATCCAGCCGGGCAGCAGCCGTGGCCACGTGGCTGGGGCACGGGGCTGGCACCGACGGCGCTCCCCGAGCCCGGAATGTTCACGGAGAACCCTGCAGCCCTTCCCCTGCAAGGCTGGGACGAGGGAGACAAAGGGAATTTGGGCACGATTTCAGAAGGGGTAGAGCGCTGGCTCCGTGCGTGATGAATGCAAAATAATCTTAATAAATGCTAATTGCGGGAGGAGGGAGGCAGCTGGGAAAAATCCATGTGGAGAGCAGGACAGGCTGGATGGACACCGGGTGGGCTGGGGGTGCTGGGTGCCCCAGGGATGCTGGGTGTCCCGGAGATGCAGGGATGCTGCGTGCCCCAGGGATGTGCAAGGATGCTGAGTATCCCAGGGATGCAGGGATGCCAAGTTCCCTGGGCATTCAGGGGGTGCCTGAACACCCCAGGGACACACAGGAACTCTGGGTGCCCATCTCCCACCCTGGATGGCCACGAATCCTTGTTCCCACATGACCTTGGTGGGGGTGTGGTGGGAGAATCCCTGTCCTCTCTCCACAGTGGCTGGTGGCTCCCGGGGCTTTGGGCACCGTGACTGGAGCAGCCCCTGCTCCCCATCACCCTCCAGCACTGGCAAAGCGAATAAGTTGAATTTAACAGCCATTAGTCCTGGAAACATCAAAGGGCTCCTCTGCCGGAAAATGAAAATCCTCATTAACTAATAAAAAGCCCATCGCTCACTCTGCCTTTAATATAATTAACACCAGCCAAGACTTCAATTAAGGTTTTATCCAAACTTCAAAATGCCACTCTCTCTCTCTCTCTCCATAATCACGGCGGGCACAGCAGCTCCAGCCTTCCCTGGGATCCTCCGGCCGCGCACACACGGGGACGGCGTCACGGCCGGGGCTGCGGCGTGAACATCCCAAATAGGAAATGTTTGTGCTTGGCAGGAGCCGGGGGTTCTGCCGGGTGCCTCTGACTTCAGCAGGGAAAAATGCTGCCGGGAGGGAGCGGGATGGGGGCGATGGGAACGGGCCAGTTCCCACCGCTCTCCTCCCTGCGGAGGCCGGGCCAGCAGCGCTCGTCTTGCACCGGGGATGGCGGGGTCAGGGGGTGGGAAAGTCGAGGGATGGCAAAGCCTCAAGCTGTGCTCACAGGGATGTGTCACCCTGTCCCCTCGGCAGCGTCCCCGGCGTGTGGAGCCGGCCCCGAGCCAGGACACTTCGGGGGGATGCTTGAATTCCCCAGGGATGCAGGAATACTGGGTGCCCCGGGGATGTGCAGGGATGCTGAGTGCCCTGGGATTGCAGGGATGCTGGATATGCAGGGGATGCAGGGATGCAGGGATGCAGGCGTGGTGGGTGCCCTGAGGATTCAGGGATGCTGGGTACCCCAGGGATGCAGGGATGCCGGGTACCCCAAGGATGCTGGGTACCCCAGGGATGCTGGGTACCCCAGGGATGCAGGGATGCAGGCGTGGTGGGTGCTCTGAGGATTCAGGGATGCTGGGTACCCCAGGGATGCAGGGATGCTGGGTCCCCCAGGGATATCGGGTACCCCAGGGATGCAGAGATCCTGGGTCCCCCAGGGATGCAGGGTTGCTGGGTGCTGTGCTCATTGCAGGGCTGCCACCCCAGATGGCCACGAGCCCTTGTTCCCACGTGACCCTGGTGGGGACGGGGTGCGAGGTCCAGCCTCGATGGGTGCAGCGGGTCAGTGCTGCCATCCCAGGAGCCAGCACGAACAAGGGAGAGCCCGGCTGGACACGCTGGGGCAGCAGAGCCCTCAGGAGACGGACATGCAGATGGCCCCACTCTTGGAGAGACGGGCCCGTAATCCTCCCCATGGGTCCCATTATCATCCCTATCTGGTGAAAAAACTCTCATCCTGGATGTGTCTAATCCTAATCACTCCCTATCGCCCGGGACCACTTCAGACGGGCCAGACGGACAGACGAGGCCTCTCCTGCCTGGAATAACTGCACAGGCAGCCCCCGGGGGGGGGCCCGGGGGGGACAGGCCACCCCTTCGCTCCTAATCCCTCGGCGAGCCCTTCATTTAAAAGGGGATTTGCTGTTTATTCCCTCCGCAGGCTCCACGATCATCACAGGGGTCAACATCTGAGCGGGGAGAGCCTTGTTAAAACATAAGAGGGGTGTGTTAATTTGGGGGGAATGGCGGAGGGCTGGGAAATGCTCTGGATTGTTTCCAAACCCCAGAGCATCGCTCGGGCTCAGTGCCTGCAATGAAAGGCTTGGGTCTCCGTGGCTGGGGATGCTCCCAGAAATCCCCTCTGACCTTCCCAAAACACCCAGAGGTGCTGAAATCCACCCCGGGAGAGGGTGGCTGTGACACCAACCTCTCCCTCAGGCATTTCCTTGGTGGGGGGCTGAGATTTGGGCACCGCAAGACCCCTCTTGGGCATTCAATTCCCCCCTCTCCTGCTTCCACATCCATATTTATGGCAGGGATGGGCACAGGTCAGGAAGGTCATCACTTGGGGGGGGTCTCCTTCTGCCTCCCCAGCCCTGGGGGGTGCCTGGGGCTGCTGGGGGGATGGGGATTAAACCCAGAAGGGAAAATATCCTGCAGCAGGTGCAGCTTGCGACAGGTCTGAACGGCTGCCAGCCGGCTCGGAAATCCCAAACACATCTGTGCTCATCAGTTGGACACCAGATGGGCCCCGGGTTAGTATTTTGGGCTGGGGTTATTTGGGGGGGTTGGGCAGGGCTGGAGGGGGGGCTGGCCGCTCCAGCCCGGGATGCTCACACCCCGCCTGCATTCCCTCATATTTATCCCGGTATTTTTAGCGTGTTTTATCAGCTGGAGGTCAGGCCCCTCTCGGGATGTGGGGCAGGCTGGGGCCACACCAGAGCTCACGGCCAGGCACCACAGCTTTCTGAGTGCTGGCTCTGCCCCCAGCTTCTCCCCCCACATCCCCGGGGACACCCATCCCCAGGCCCCTCCGGAGCCCTGGAGCACCCCTCAGACGGGAGCTGCAGAGCCCTGCCTGCATAAAGGTGCTGAAAGCCCTCGGTATTCTCACCCACAGCTGCACATCTCATTCCCCAGTGGATCAGGACCATCCCAGCACCAAGAGCATCTCATCTCCATCTTGGCGTCCTCCTGTCCCTGGCATCAGGCTGGCACAGGCATGGCTGGATCCAAACTCTCCTCGAGCCAGATATTGCTGGGGCCAGCTCTGTTCACCCCAGGTCTGTTCACCACAGCTCTGCTCACCTCAGCTTCATCCACCCCAGTTTCATCCACCCCAGTTCCATCCATCCCAGCTCCATCCACCCCAGCTCCATCCATCCATGCCAGCTCCATCCATCCATGCCAGCTCCATCCATCCATCCCAGCTCCATCCATCCACCCCAGCTCCATCCATCCCAACTCCATCCATCCCAGCCCCATGGGATGAGGGCTGGAGCTCCGAGTCTGCTCCCCGTGGCAGCAGATGCAGCTCTGCAGCCTCCCAGCTCCCGGCTATTTTTAGGAGCATGTCTGTGGCTAAATCTGGTGCCGTGTGGGCTCGAGGCTTCCCGGCCGCGTGGCTGCTGCCCTGTGAGGCTCTTTTGGGTTCTGTGTCCCCTCGCGAGAGCCGGGAGCATCATGGGCACACCCGGGGCAGTGCCCCCTCACCAGGGTGCGCTGAGAGTGGGACGTGCAGGGTGGGAAAACCATCCCGGAGCAGGGATGGCTGCAGCAGGAGAGCAGTTTTGCACCCCGAGCGAACGTGGGGGACAGGGTGGGTGACACCAGGGGGAAGCAGCAGCACTCCCCGCCGTATTTAGCAACTCCCGAGCGTCAGGAGAGAGGGACAAGCCCTGACCCCAAGCACAGCGATTAACAGCCCGTGAGGATCCCTGATGGCTTCACGAGGTCTCAGCTACAAGCAGGGGGATGCCACCACCCAGCCCTTCCCTCCCCCCGGGGCTGGGGCCAGCAGGGCCCCTCTTCCCTCCCTGTCTCTCCCTGGGCCCCGTGGCCCAGCCGAGCTGGGAGCTCCTGGTCGCTTTGATAAGAGGAGAAAGCTGTTGAATACAGAAATGTGGCTGCGGGAAGTGGAGCCAGCAGGGCCTTGCATGCCCAGGAAGAGGAGGAAGAGGAGGAGGATGTGCCTTCCTCCAGTCCTGCCTCTGCCCAGCCAGGGCTGAAACAGGGTATTGGGAGGGGTTCTTCTTCTTTCCCCCTGTGTCTCCTCCCAAGTCCCACTGCTCCTGTGCTTGTACAGACCCATCCCTGTCCCCTTCCCCACCTCTGTCCTCATCTTGCTATCTATCCCCATCCCTATCCCTGGCCTCATCTCCAGCCCCATATCTGCCCCTGTCACTGCCCCCAGCCCAGTATCTGTCCTCATTCTCATGTCTGCCCCATCCCCTT
>VYXC01011246.1:19313-29321 GCA_013397175.1 Platysteira castanea | reverse complement strand
GAGCCCCGGGGACGCTCCGGGCCGCTGTGCCCGGGGCACAGAGCCCAGCACCCCATCAGGGCCGGGCTGCGCGTCCCCGCGGCTGCCGACGGCCGCTGCTCTCCCCTCTCCCCCTCCCCTCTCTCTCCCTTTCTGAAAATTGATAATTAACCTTTTGTCCGTGGGGCTGTTGTGTTTATTTGGCGCAGGCGGCTGCAGGGCGCTGATATGGAAATCGCAGCCGGCAGCCAGCTCCCGTCCCCCCGCAATCTGCAGCCGCGCACAGCCGCTGGGCAGAGATAAGCAGGTGCTTATTCACAGCCCCGCAGCTGCCGCCGAGGGCAGCCCTACCTGATCACTCCAATCTCAGTGAAAAACTACTTGAGGTTGGGCTCCCGCGATGGAGAGAGGCGATAGGGACGCGCCAGACAGCTCCCCAGGCTCCCGCTTCGCCTCCCCGCGCCGCCTGCCTCCCTCTGCCCGCGTCCTCTCCGCTCCCTCCGTCTCCCTGCTCTGTCTTCCCTCTTATCTCCCTCTCCACATCCCTTTGATTTCTTTTTTTTTTCTTTTTTTTTTTTTCCTTAAAGAATTTGTCTTTGTGTTCCCTGTGAACTCTCGGCAGCTCCCATCTCCCGGCTTGGCCATCGCTCTCCTTCCCATTCCCAGCGCCTGCCTTTGCTCCTGCGTCCCCATTTCCCTGGGCTGGAAGACGCAGATTTAAGCATCGATGTATAAAAGCCCCACGCCAGCCCCAGGCTGGGGCCGTGCCCCCATCCCAGCCCCTTTTTGGGAGGTGATGGTCTCGGTTTGGTTCCGGCAGCTGCGGGTGATGTTTTGCTCACAGGTTGTTGCTGCCGCTTCCTTTTCCCCCTCGTTCCCCCACCCATGGCTCTCCAATGGAAAAGGGGAAGGCAGTGGGGCGCTGCAGGCAGTGGGGCAGATGGGCACGGGGCATTTCCCAGCACTGGGGAAGCGTGCCGTGCCATCCTGTGCCATCCTGTGCCATGCCACGGCGCGTCCCGCCGAGCACAGGGCTGGCACAGCCCCGCTACGTGCGAAGGCAGCGAGACCTCGACTGCCCCCAGGGGCTTTCTGCCCTCCTTCCCCCACCTCGCTCTGGGTGTGGGGGC
The DNA here is from genome assembly GCA_013397175.1 of Platysteira castanea. Lineage (NCBI taxonomy): Eukaryota > Metazoa > Chordata > Aves > Passeriformes > Platysteira > Platysteira castanea. Next base: position 28,212 of record VYXC01011246.1, on the reverse strand, counting down.
GGTGGGGGCCCGTCCTGCTTCTCCTTTAGCTGGGGGAAGTTCCTGCTCGGCAGCAAGAGCGGCTCTGACTCAGAGAGAAACCGGCCGGGAGCGCCGGCGGCTCCCGCAGCGTGGGCGGAAGGGGTCACCTGTGACGGGGCAGACCCCACAACCCAGGGGTTCCCCCATGCCAGGGTGGGCCCTACACCCCCAGGGCTTCCTCTCCATGTTAAATCAAACCCTGGGACTTCAGGCGTTTCTCCTCACGGAGCCAAACCCCGGGATCCCAGGCGTTCCCCTCCCTCAGCGAGTCAGAACTTGGGATCCCAGAGGTTCCCCCTCCGCCAAGCCAGCCCCGGGGACCCCGGGGGTTCCCTGCCCTCTGGGGTAGAACTCGGGGCTCTCCCCCGCGCTCGGGCACTCCCCGGCAGCCCGGCGCCTGCAGCTGCCCGGGCAGGTGCTCTCTGCTTCCTGGCGGAGAAAACCCTCCCGCGCGGGTGACACGGGGACACGGGGCCGCAGCTGGGTGGGATTTTCCTGGCCGGCCCTGAAACCCTCTTGTTTTGACTCGCTGCCCTGGGACGCTCCCCAGAAGTGACCACTCTCTGTGCCCCGTGGTGAGCCTGGCCCTGGGCAAGGGGCAGCTTGGCAAAACCCCGAGTGATGACACCGCGCCCACCTGGGCCAGCCAGAAAGGAAAGGGGAAGAAGCCAGAGTCTGAAACACAGCTGGAACCCCTGCCAAAAGCTCTGCCAGCCTTCAGTCCATACTCAGGCTGCTATGCCTGTGCTGGTGGGGCACGGGCATCTCCAGGGTGGGTAGAATGGGGCTGGGGTGTCCCAGCATTTCTGTATGTAGAATGTGGGGCCGGGGCAGAACTGTGCTGGGGACAGCTGTGGCATCTCCCCCCAAACGCACAGTCCTGGGAGGGTCAGGCTGTGGTTTGCAGCTTGTGGCCCTTTCCCCAGCACATCAGCCCCGTGCTGGGGCTTCCCCTCATCTCCCTGCAGCACCCAGACCGTGCTCTCTGTCCCCTGGGGCTCGGGGCTGCACCCAGAGGGCAGAGACCCTGCTGGTGACACCCCGCTTTGCCCTGAACCCCTGCAGCACAGCTCCCCCACACCCCCACACCCCGGTACCCTCCTCCCCATGTACATCCGTCCCCTCCCAGCCCCCCCGAGCCCTGGGTGGGGGGCACAAAGCGGGGAGCCCCGGGTACCATCTGCGGGAGCCCAGGTGGCCGCCGAGACACGCCATCTGCTCAGCCACCTTCGGGGACCGTGCAGGCGCTGCTGTATTTTTAGGACACGTTTCCTCCCTCCCACCTGCAGCCCAGAGCCGCCTTTCGGGTTTCTAACAAGTTGTTTCTCTCTCGCTGACAGCTCTTGGGGAGCCCAAATCCCGGCGCTGAGGGGCCTGGCCGGGGGGGCAGGGATGGGCTGCACAGGGGGGGTCACCCCGAGTGCTGAGAAGGTCGGGGCAGCGCTGCAGCTGCAGATCTGGGTGGCAGCAGCCGTGGGAAAGCTCCATCCCGTGGATGACCCCAGGCAAAGGGGCTGTAGCAGGGGGGGCGAGGCTTGTGCCAGGCTGCGAATGGACAGCCGTGCCACACCACGGTGCCAAGGTGCACCGTGCCAGCCGTGCCATGCCGTGCCGTGCCGGTCCTGCCGTGCCAGCCCTGCCGTGCCACGCTGCCCCGCGCTGCCCGTGCCGAGCTGCACCGCACCGGCCCCTCGCCGTGAGGAAGTGAAGCCGGCGCGAAGGGGAAGTTGTTGGAAAGTCAGACCGGAATGGCTGATAGGGAAGGCAGAGCTGGGCTTGGTCACAGATGGTTCCTGTTGGGGAAGGACACGGGCGCAGCTGCCCGGCCACCCCCACCCGCCGCATTATCGCTGCCCGGCAGCTGTTCACCTTCCCCTCGCCATGGGACGCGGCTCCGCTGCCACCGCGGCCCCGGCCGTCACATGAGCGGCCCTGGCGGCCGGGCAGGCGCCGAGTGGGCAGGACACCCCGCGCCCCTCCGGAGCTCCGCATCCCCGGCCCCAGCGCGGCTGCTGCCCACGCCTGGGACCGGGCAGGCAGCGCCAGCCCCGGCCGGGCTCACAGCGCTGCGGTGCTGCCAACATCCCCGCGGGACCCCCCAGAGCGGACAGGGACCCCTCTCGGGCCAGGACCAGCCAAGGTGAGAGGCAGCGGCGGGAGGAAGGCGGTGGTGGCCGTGGCGGTGCCATGTGCCGTGGCACGGGTGACTCAGCCCGGTGCCCAATGCAGCTTTGGGCGGGCAGGTGCTCCCCGAGGGTGGCACGTGGCTGGTGCCTGTCAGTGCATCCCCTTGGGGACCAGCCAGCGGGAATGGGGAGCTGGGACATGGCCAAGCCCATGGCAAAGGCACCATGGGCTCACTGTCATAGGGACCCGTTCAGAGCCCGCTCTGCAATTAAACCTTTCCGTGACGGGTAATCAGCCCCGAGGATGTTTTATTTGCAGCATTTCATTGCTCTGTTTGCTGGGTGGTTTTGCTCATCCCGGGATCGGCTGCTCACATCCGACCCCACGCGCTCTCCAGGTGCTGCTGATCGCTCGCAGCGCGGAGGCTCCGTGGGGATGGAGCATCCCCCATCCCTGCGCTGGAGCACCCCCGGGCACCGAGGGGCCGGGGCAGCTCTGGGGGGCTCGGGGGCTCTGCTGGGCCCGTGCCCGGCGCGGGCAGGAAAGCGGAGCCGGCTGAGTCACCGGTGTGAACAATGCTGGCCCCGTGCCTCGCTTCCCCTCGCACCCCCACCCCGCTCCCCCGGCTCCGCGCCCCGGCCGCAGCCCCCTGCCCACCCCTGGCACCTGCCCGGGTCAGGGGCATGGATGGCACAGCTCAAGGGCAGGATTGGGGCGCACCGTGGGTGCTGCGCCCGTTGTGCCCGTTCACCACAGGCAGGAGCCGCGCTGGGGTCCCTGTCCCCAAAGCGGGCACATGCCAGGCACGGGCACACGGTGATAAGGCACCAGGGTAAGGTGGTGGGGCTCGGCGGGCACCGCGCTCCGGAAGGCTGCAGCCAGGGATCCGTGCAGATTGCTGCGGGCTGGCCGGGCTGCCCGTTAGGCTTTTGGCAGGAGAAATGTTTATTTTGTTGGCCAAATATCTCTGCAAACTTCCTGATTTCCTTGCGGCCGGCGAGGCAGCGATAGGGCTGGCGAGGCCGTTGCCGGCCCCGCTCTCCGGCCTCGGCACTGAGAGCTGTTATCTCCGAGGCACAGCGGGCAGGGAAGAGGTGGAGAAAGGGAAATGAAATACAACAGAGGTGGCACATTTTTTGCTCTTGATAACAGGCCCCGCTTTTAGCCTGGGAACTTGGAAACGATGCAGGTGGCCAGGGACGGCCACAGCGTTCTCCGCTGCCGTGGTGCATCTGGACCTCGTAACAGATCCCAGACCTCACTCGGCACAGGGCTGTGGCTGCCCATGGCATGGCCTGGCACGGCACAGACCGGCACTGGCCTCCACACAGCCAGAGCCCCAGGCTGGGGGATTTTGGCCCCAGGAGGGTTCTGAAAGCAGCCCCAGGGCTGGGTGTCCATCCGAGCTGTGTGCTCACACTGCCTCCCGCTAGCTCCCATTGATTTTCGCAGGGGTGCGAGCTGTTGGAAGTGCAATGCCTGCTAATTAAATTCCCATCGTTATTAAAGAGCCTTGCACAGCCTATGGGGCAGGGAGGGCCAGGAAGGAGCTGCTCCCCAAGGTTTGGGTAGGAGAAGGGGAATATGAACCTGTTGTGAACCCAAGGGCAGCTCAGGGGATTTTGTTCAGCGTCTCCCAGTGAATTCCTGCTGGCCAAGGATGAGGCTGGCAGGACTTGCCACTGGCTGCTGTGGTGCCAGCAGCATCTCCATGCACCCCAAAACACCAACTGATGGAGTCAGGGCAGCACGTGGTCATCTTTGGTTTGCAATTAAAACACTTCCCAGGCTCCCCATGACAAAGAAAAGGAAACTTGGCCCCTAGCAGCCCCCAAACCCTGAAGCACCCAGAGGAACGGAGCTATATCCAGGAGTCTCCCATTTTTTAAGGCAAGCTGGTGATTTTCCGGAGCCGGCGGCGCAGGGCGAGTGGGATGATAAACAGCAGGGGGTGGTTTCCCTTTGAATGCCACGAAGCAGGAACGAATCTGTCAGCAAGGAAAACAGGATTTTAATTTTTTTTCTTTTAATGGGAGATGCACTTTGTTTTCTTTTCGATGTGGAAGCTGTGGGAAAGCCACAAAGCCACTGGATCTGCTTCGGCAGCCGGTGGGGCTGCTCCTCCCAGCCCGGTGGCTGCAGGGTGGGTGAGCCCCAGTCTGGGGACCCTCAGGAGTGGTCACGGAGGGAAGCCAGGCACAAACGAACCCCCTTTCCTGGGAAAGGCTGGCGCACGGCACTTCCTGCCCAGCAGATGTCCCCGGGCGGATGCAGCTGCGGCGGGCGATAGCCGGCGGGCAGGCGAGCGTCTTCCCAGGCCGCTGGCTCCCCACCAGCCCCTTATCTCCCTGCCGCATTCCCCGATGGATTAACGTGCAGGAAAATCCAGCGCCAGGGCTCCTGCTGCAAGCGAAATGCCAAGGGAAGAGCGCCGGGGGCTGCAGGCTGGCTGCCGGTGCTCGGTCCGGGGTGGATTTAGGCACTGAGATTTGGGTCACCACGTCCGTGCTGGCAGCCGGGGCGATGGGGCCATCCACGGTCACACCGACCCTTCCCAGCCCTGCAGCTCCCTGTCCCCGCAGGGATGCTCCAGGCAAATGGGACTGGGGACCCCAGAGCCGTGGGGGGCTCGGCATCCCTGCAGCTCCTGAGCACCCGGCCACACGCTGTCCCCAAGCTCTGCTTGTAGGGCACCGCTGGCACTGCCACGTCCGGTGAGGGCTCAGAGAGGTACCCAGGGATGCTCTGCTCCCCGAGAGGGAACGGACAGAGACCGAGAAACCCAGACGGACAGACAGACCCGCTGGGGATGCCACAGGAAACCTGTGGCACGCCAGGGCTGAGCGCCGGCACGGCTCGGTGCCCTCGCCTGCAGACATCGTCCCGTGAGAGCGGGCGGGGGCAGGACCCGGCACGGCACGGGGTGCCCGTGGAGGGACAGGGGCTGAGCCACCGGCCTGAAGGGGGCAAGGTGTGATAAATTAGCTTTTTAAAAAAGGCTGGTGAAGAGGGGACGCAGCCCAAATAGCAATCAGCTCGTCCTGGCACGCTGGGAAGCGCCAGGGCTGAGGAGCTGGGAGAAGGGGACAATGCCCTGCCGTGGGGGGCACGGGGAGGGCAGTGGGTCACCACTGATGGCTGGGCACCCGCAAGGTGTGAAAAGTGTCCCCAGCACCGTGGTGGCTGCAAAGGCAAGAGAGGCCATCTGAGGGTGCCTTGGTGGCACTGTGAGCCCAGCACCCACCGCGGTGCCCCCGCCCGCGTGCCCGGCCCTGATAGCGGGCAGGGGTCACGTGCAGGGGCAGATATGGGGCCTGGATGGCACATGGTGGTGACCATTTCCCATGAGGTTTTGGTGCCAGTTGCCTTCATGTGCCCTCAGCGAGCACTTTATCTCCTGGCACGCACCGTGCCAAGGCCTCAGTGCCCCCCTTCTCCCCCAGGCTGTGCCTTGGGGTGCCCCTTCCCCTGGGGTGGGTCCTTGGCACTCTCCGAACCACTCCATGCAGCCTCTCCGTGTGCACCAGGGACCCAGGGATGGAGGACATGACCCTGCCCCCGAGCACGAGTGATGGGTGACGGTGCCACCCTCCCGTGGGGTGGGCAGGCAGGGGTGGGCACTGGGCAGGGCACTGGGCAGGGCACTGGGCGGTGGGAGGTGCCACCTCCCCAAAACAAAGGGATCGCGGCTCACCACGCCCTGTGTGGCTCCATCCCCACGCCATCCATCACTCGGCGTGACCGACACCGAGCCGTGACGGGAGTTCCACCCTCTCCCGCGGGTGGGAACGTGCTGGGGCCCCGGCTCCAGATTTGCCGAGGGAAGGATTGCCAGGCTCGGCTGGGAGGGATCCAGCCGGCTATCGGGCTCGGGCAGCCGCTTATCTCCGGGCCGGCCGGTAATTTCCCACCGCAGCGGGGCCACCGGCTCTGCCGGAGCGGGGCTGGTCCCCGGGCCTGTCCCCAGGCACCCGGGGAGCTGAGGGATGGGGGGAAGTTTCCCCGCAGGGATGCCAGCCCTCCCTTTATCCCATCCGTGGGACCCCGGCCTGTGGTGGGTGGGTGGCCGTGGAGCACACGGCAGCCCCGGGCTGGGCAGGGAGCGGGTTTGGGGCAAGAAAGGGTTAACTCGGGGAAGTTTGCTCACTCTCAGCAATGATTTAAACCAGACAGAAAGGTTCTGTCATCCATCACGCTAACAGCCAGATCATTGTGTTTTAAAGTGTCTGTAATTGCGGCAATACAGAGACCGGGAGGAAGATAAAGGCTGGGAAGATGCGAATGCCGAAGGGAAGCACCAGCCCCTTGCACCCAGCAGGGAGAGGTCTGGGGACAGCCCTGGGGACAGCCCTGGGGACAGCCGGGGGGGCCAGGCGTCCCCCTGCATAGTGATGGCACGCGGTGGGCGATGGGGTGTCTTTGATGTGGTGAGAGCATCCACAAAACAGCACGAGGGTAAATTTCCCACGACGGGGATGGGCAGGGAAGGGTCTGAGTGGGTGCTGGACTCCAAATGTTGTCTAAAAATTACATTTATCTTCCTCATCATCCCCGGATTGGCACAAAGTGGCTCTTCTTTCCCTGTCTCCTTCGGGATTCAGGGGATCCCAGGGACACGGTACAAAGGAGGGGGAGAACTCGCCCAAAGCGTGCAAGGAGGTGGCCACGGCCACGGCCACGGCCACGGGTGGCCGGGCTTTGTCCCAGCATCCCAGGCCACGTGCAAAGCCGCCGGCAGGGAATTATTAACATTCAGCCGAACCCCGCCGAATAAAGCGAGCTAACACAAATGTTTATTTTCACAGTAGTGAATTATGACTTCAATAGACCAAAATTACAGGCTGCGTGCATGGAATAGGAACGCAGCAGCCCCTGCCACCCAAACGCCGCCGGGGGGACGCGGTGGCTCTGCCCCCCCTGCTGTCCTGTGGGGTCACGGTGCCACCTGCCCATCCTGATGGTGTGCAAGCAGCTCCTGGGGCAAGAGGTGCCAGGGCAGGGGGTGTTTGATGGCATCCTTCAGCTGCACCCCAAATTAACCAGGAGCCAGAGAGGGGGTGACTGTTCCCGGCAGGTCCCCGTGCTGGGCTCGTGGCAGGGGGCTGGCAGGTCACTGGGGATGGGTTTGGTCACCCCTGTGCTCGTGTCACGGCACCAGCTGGGCATTCCCAGGAGGGTTTTGTGAGGAATTCGAGGTTTGCACTCGGGTGTGAGACACAGGTGGCTCGGCTGAGAGCGTGGTCACCCCCGTGGGCAGGTCCTGCTCTCCCAGTGAGTGGTTAGATCCTGAAGAAGCCCTGTCCTGGCAGCCCAGAACTCTGGGGACACCTCGCTGATGCTGGGGGTCTGCGGCTCATCAAGCTGTGGGTTCTGTGCTGGCAACCACGTGTCCAAACCCATGTCCGAGTGCACATGTCCTGAAGCACCCGCAGTGCTGGCATTTGTGTGTGCCAGCCAGTGCCACCCGTGCAGAGCCGGGGCGTGGCGAGGTGGGATTTCCCTCTGATGCTCCTGTGCCAGTGGGGCCACAGCACCTGCACCAGGCTCCTGGGGAAAGGTCCCCGTGGGAATGAGGGCAGCAGGACCTTGGAGAGCCACGGGGCCTCTGGGAGCCCTCTGGGAACCAGGGATGGAGAACTGGAGCTGGAGGCTGGAATGGCTGTGAGAGGCTGGGTCAGGATCCTTCAGCACCTCCTGCTGTGACCCGGTCAGTGGGGGGAGCTTGGCTGTGCAGTGACCATGCAGTGGTCATTTGGTGAGCGTGTGGTGGCCCCATAGTGGCCATGTGATAGCCATTTACTGGCCACAGAATGGTCACTTAGTGGCCTTGCGATGATCGTTCGCTACCTATAGAAAGGTCACTCAGTGGCCACGTGATTGGCATTTACTGGCCATGCAGTGGTCACACAGAGGCCATGTGATGTTAATTTACTGGCCATGCAACTGACACTCAGTAGCCATGCAAAAGTCATGTACTGGCCACAGAATGGTCATTTACTGGCCATGCAATGGTCACACAGAGGCCATGCAATGACCATTTACTGGCCATGCAGTGGTCACACAGTGGCCATGCCAGGGCCGTGCCGTGCCCTCATGGTACCCACACAGTGCCCATGCCTCAGCCACGCCAGGGCCACACTCTGGCTGTCCAGTGGCCACGCAGCTGTTGTGTGCCACCCAACCCCCGCTGTGCCACAGCCGTGCCGTGCCGGGTGACTCTGCCTGGCAGAGCTGCCACGCTCCCAACCCCTGGGAAGCGGGCGAGGATGAGGAACACACCCAGCACAGGGCAGTGGCAGAGGGAAGCAGCTGCCAGGCACAGTGATTACACACAGACGCAGGGCTGGGGCTCGCAGGGAAATTCGCAGGGAAATTCGCGGGGATTGTGTTCCCGGAGCACGGGCGAGCAGCAGCGTTGTGGCAGGACTTGGGGAGGGAAAATTTGAATGCTGTCCCCGGCTGGCAGGGGGCACGCGGGAAGGGTGTGCCAGGCAGCCAGATGTGCACCGCTGCCCTGCGCCGCTCTCGGGGAGGGTCCCACCGACATTCCCAGCACGCAGCTGCCCTTGGAGCCCCACCGAGCCCCCAGCCCCTTGCAGACACCCCCTCGACTCTTCCCATGGCCCCAGACAAGTCCTGGCCCGTTCCTTTGCAGTCCCTCCACCTCCCCCAAAACGACTCCCAGCTCCTTGGAGCTCCCCAAAACACGTTACCCCCCACCCCACGCAGCCCCCCACTCTCAGCTTTGCAA
>VYXC01011246.1:2409-18306 GCA_013397175.1 Platysteira castanea | reverse complement strand
CGCCGCGGGGCCGCGCTCCGCCAGCGCCGGCCTTAAGGGGGCCGGGGCCGCCGCCGCCGGGGGCCGCTGCCGGCTCTGCCCGCTCCTGCCGGCCCCGCCGGCCCCTGCCTTGGGACTTACCTCACGCCTCCGCCACACCTCAGGACGGTAAGTGCCGTCCGCCAGCGGGGACGGGGACGGGGGAGGCTGCCGGTGGCCGCAGAGGCTCCCGTGGAAGCGGAGCTTGGAATGCTCCCGGTGTTCGGGGGATGCTCCCGGTGCACGGGGGAATCGGAGGCTACCGGTGCCCGGGGAGCCTCGCAGGGAAGAGGGGCTGTGAATATTACCAGTGTTCGGAGGATGCTCCCGGTGCACAGGGGAATCGGAGGCTCCCGATGCCCGGGGAGGCTCCCGTGGAAAAAGGGGCTGGGAATGCTCCTGATGCTCGGGGGATGCGCCCGGCGCGAAGGAGTCGGGGAGGCTCCCGGTGCCCGGGGGACGCTCCTGTTGTGCAGGAGTCCGAGATGCTCTCGGTACCCGGGGGAAGCTCCCTGTGCCGGAGAAGCTGCCCGTGCGCAGGGCAGTAAGAGGCTCCCGGTGCCCAGGGGACGCTCCCGGTACCCGGAGGATGCTCCCGGTGTCGGGGCAGCTACCGGTGCACAGAGGACGGGGATGCTCCGAGTGCCCGAGCGCGGTCCCCGCCGCGGCGGAGCGGGGCAGGGCGAGCGGGGGCACAGCCGGGGCGAGCGGGCACAGCGCTCGGAGCGGCTCCGCGGCGGAGGCAGCTCGGGAGCGGATCGCCGCGCCCGTGGGCCTCGCTCCCACGCACCGCGCTGCCGCTGGGGCGGCGAGGTGCAGACCCCTCTTCCCTGCGCTCCCGGGGCTCTTCCTGCTCTCCTCTCCCCGTCCCCGGTCGCCGCTTCCCGAGCGCCGGGGCGGCGTGGGGCGGCACAGCGTCCCCGGGAACCCACGCGAGTTTGTGCCCACCCCCCAGCAGACCCCCCCGGCTGAGGCTCCCGGCTCCTGCCCAGCCGTCCGACTCTTTGTCATCCCTGCATCCCTCCTGTCTGTCCGCCAAGCAGCCAGCTCCGCATCCCGCTCCGGCTGCTGTGGGTTTGGAGCTGGAGCCGCGTTGGGTGGCGAGGAGGAGCTGACCCACTTGGGAGAGTTTGCGGGAGGAATCCCAGGGCTGCTGCGGGAAGTTCCGGCTACCTTCGTTCTGTGTTTATGTGCGAGGACGCGGGTCCGCGGTGGGGGCACGGGGCTGTGGTGGGAACACTCGCAGAGTCCTGGAGTGTGCCAGGGGATGTTTGTTTGGACGTGGATTTGGGAAGGGAGGCTGGCTCGGGAGCCTCCAGCGTTGCCGTTCACCACCGCCTGCTCTCGCTTTCCCTTTGGAATTACATTAAGCCGGGCAGCGCGGCTTTGCCAAGGGAATGCTGCCGGCGCAGCGATGGAGCGAGGCTGGCCCCGCGCTCCTCCGTGGCTCCTCCGCGACGCTGAGCCGGAGCACAACCAGCTCTTCCCGTCATTGCCTCGCCGCTGGATGGTGCCTTCGGATACCGCAGAGCGTTTCTCTAGTTAAACACACCTTTTCTTGGAATTCTTTTTTTTCCCTCTATTAGCCAAGAAAAACTTTGCAACTTTCCTTCGCTGTCGGAGAGGAGCCACTGCCGCTGCTGGGTTTCATTTTGTTTTTTTAATTCGAGGTCACGTGTGCGTTGACAGTGTCTTTGATTCCAAGCGATGGTCTCGTCTCCAGCTTAGGAAGAGCTTTTGAGCTCTTCCCTCTGTTGTTTTCTCTCTGTTCAGGAACAAAGAGATTTTTCTGCCTTTAATTAAAAGGAATATTAATTCCCTGCTCCTTTGTCGAGCGACTTGAAGACACTCTGCAAACATCCGTCTGCTCGGCGCCGCGGTGGGGTGAGCTCTGCTGTGGTACAGGGCATGGAGAAATGGGGCAACCATCCCGAAATCCCACGGCAGACACGGAGCAGCAGCCGGGGAGGATGCTGACAGCCACGGTCCTCGGGTGAGGAGCCCCATGGAGCTGAGCTGCCACCTGGGGTGGGCTCTTGGATCCCCGGAGGTTTGTGAGGCAGGTCCCCGTGCTGAGTTTTCACACAGGGAGAAATTCCGTGGCTGGGGAGGCGAGTGGAGGTGAACTTGGCTGTGCCAAGGGAGTTTTCCCTGCCAGCTGCCTCCCACGCTGGCAGGTAAGGTTTTACCCGGGAACAGACAGATGTTGGGTGTGTTTTGTTTGGAAAAGCTGAGTGCAGATGTTGGTTTGTAGGGGGAAAAGCCAGGACGTGTTGGGGGAGAGGTTGTTCCCCCGTGGCTCTGGGTGCTGGCGTGGGGTGGGTGCCAGGTTTGGGCAGTGGGGAGGCCTCACGTGGGTGCAGGATTTGCCTCTTATATCGGGAACTTCCAGGCTGCAGGATGGAAAAATATTCTGGTGCTCAGCCCCGCTTCCAGGGTGGGCTGCTGCGGGCAGGAGGGGGCTCTGGCAGGTCCCACGGGGAACCTGGGGCTGCCAGGTCTCTGCCAAAGTCCCTTCCTGGAATTCTGCTTGTGAGCCATGGATATTTGTACTCCTGGAAAACCCCAGGCAGGATCCAGGCGTTGTGGTTGTGCCGTGGAAATGTGGAAATGGGGTCTCGGCTCTGCTCGCTGCCGGCAGCTGCCGTAAATCCCTGCTGAGGTCTGCAGGCACTTTGGCTCTGCCCGTGGTTCTGCACGGTCCCCTGCCCTGCAGCCAGCTGGGGAAGGTGTCTGGGTGCTGTGGGACCCCCGGGGAAGAGAAGCACCCCATAAATACCTGTTATTGTATCTCTTAGCGGGAGTCAGTGGGCTGGCAGTGAGTCAAGCAGGAAGTGCAGGGCTGCCGGGGAGTGCTGGCAGTGGGGCAGGAGCTGGCTCCCTCCTGGGGGGACACACAAATCCCCCCACACCAGCACTGACCCTCTGCAGCCCCCAGCCAGACCAGCATGGTCGCAGTGAGCGCAAGGTTTGGGGGAGATCAGAGCCGGGTACCCTGAACTGGGCTGGGAGGGACCAGGGACGGTCCCTGGGTTAAGCTCGGCTTAATGGTTGCTGCTGGGGCCCGGGGGATGTGGTCGGTGCTGCAGGTCCGGTGCTGCAGCCTGACCTGTGCTTTCCCAGCTGGATCTCACGTGGGAGATGGATTTGGCTGCCCAGCAGGATGGACACAAGGGGAGTCCCCAGGCTGGGATCAATCCTTGCCAGCCAGAGGCAAGAACGGGCTGGTGGCACAGAGGTCACCCCCCTGCCCGGGTGCCCTGGCCTTAGTGCCATTGCCCGCTTTGGGGTTGTTTTTAGATTTCCTGAAGCTGTTTTCTGCCGTCCCTCCCACTGTGCTCAGGCTCCCCAGGGGGAACCCCACCTTGACAAACCCACAGCTTTCCTTCGGAAGATGCTGACCAGTGGTTCCAGAAAACATCCAAGGGATTTCCTGTTTATTTTGCAAAATTCTCATTAATATTTTTTTCCTGTGTTCTTTGATTCGATTTCACATGGGCAAAATCGCCTTGAAATGGAGCCCGTGGTTCAAAAATAGACAAAGAGCCGGCGAGGCAGCAGCCTGGAGGCTGTGGGAGAGCACGGCCGGATCCGGCACCCCCTCGGAGCCGGTACCACGCTGGCGCCTTCGGGGCAGGATCTGGCACGGGGTCCCTGGGGAGCCGGCGGCGCCTCGGCGTTCCCACGCTGCACGGAGCTCGCCGGGAGCTCCCCGCCGGAGCTGGGGTGTGGAGAGGGAGGTTTCCCTTCCTCAGCCCCTCTGTGCCTCCAGGATGCCGCGAATCCCCCGCTTGTCCCTGCTCCAGCCTCCAAGGCCACCTTTGGGCACGAGCATCGCCGTGCACACGGCTGCGGAAAGCCCCGATTGGGGCGCGGGGCAGGTTTTGGGGCGCCCCTTCGGCAGTGCTTTGGGGGACGGTGCAGAGAGCGGTGCAGCCCAGGCGCGGCTGTGCCCTGGGTGGGGGCAGCTCCGGCAGGGTCAGCCCCAGCCCTGCTCCTCTCCAGGTGTTCCGGGCTGCCCGCGGCACTGTTTACTCCTGGTGTTTAGCCAGGATATTTAATTTCCAGGAGTGTAAGGCAGCTGGGGAGCAGCAGGGTGTGCGCGCCCACCTCCCTGTGCCACCCCGGTGGGGCGAACCCGAGGGTGGCAGCGGGCGCGACACTGCAGCGGCGTTTGCAGCAGGTATTGTGCCCTGGCTGGGTGCTGCTGGCCAATAGGTCAGGGGGACCCCCCAAAAGCGACCCTGTGCATGGGGGACCCCTCCTCCCAGCCCGTCCCCCCCCAGCAGCCACGTCGCCGCCAGCCGCTGTTGACTCACAGGCTCCGCCGCCGAGTCCCGGGGCTGAGCCCGAGATGCTTTTACAGGCAGGGCTGAAATGCACAAAATGTTCGACTTGTAAAATATGTAGCGTGAGAAAATAGCCTTTTCTGCTCTCCTCCTCCTCCTGCCGCCGCTCCCCTGCCCCATCTGCTCTCTTGGAAAGCTTCCCGCAGCCGGGGGGGCCCGGCGGCGCCCGGGGTCCCTCGCCAGGGATGGCACCCACCCCGCGCAGCCGTGCCCGCGCCGAGGGGTCACCCCTCGGTGCCAGGAGGGCTCCTGGGGGCAGCGCGGGCACCTCGAGGATGCGCTCGGTCCGTGCGGATGTTGCCTCCTCGCTCCTCTCGCCATCCCAAAGTTTCTCTCCCGCGGACGCGTTTGGAGAGCGAGCGCGGGGCTGGCACCGGCAGTGCCAGCGGGGCTGTGCCGCCCGGCGCGGGGATGATGCAGGCGGAGCTGGGGCATCCCGTGGGGCTTGGGGTTTCCAAAACCTCTCCAGAGGGTCCCGGGAAATCCCCCTGCGAGGCGCCCCGGCAGCCCCGGCAGGGAGCCGCCACGCCGGAGCTGGCCACGAGCCACGGTTTTCACCTTAATCCATCATTATCTGGGCACATTTCGGATCCTTGCCAAGAGCAAGGTGGGAAGGGGGGGTGTAAGCATGCTTTCCCTATTCCCCTGCCATCCTTTTTGCTGCCTGTGTGTAATTAACAGAGTAATTAAAAACAGGATGAGTTAATTGGTATTCATTTATGTGGCAGATGTTTTTAATTGAGATACGAAACAATTTACCTGTTTACATAAACAATAGCAAATGAAGGCTTGTAAAACAGAGAGGGCGCCTCTTTTTTTTTGGCTTTTTTGTTGTCGTTTCGAGGAAAAATCAAACCCACCCCCATCCCCCACCCCCTGCCACGCCAGCTCGGGGCGAGCGGGAGCTGCTGGCACTGCCTTGGTGGCACCGAGCCAGCTGGTTTGGGTCGCTGGGTGGATGGTTTTGGCTTGAAAAGTGGGATTTTGGGGCTCGGGGTGCGTGGAGAGCCCGGCTGCGGGTGCTGATGTCCCATGCGGAGCTGTGCTGTCACTGCCACACTGCGGGAGGCAGGAGGGGACCGGGGGGTTTGGGACTTGCTGGGAGCTGGTGCCCGAGGAGCATCTGCCAGCTCCTGGTTTGTAAAGGAACCTGGGTTCCTTTACAAATTGTGCAGAGTTTAATTAATTCGGTTTACTTTTAAAGGGCTTCGTTTGTGCAGATGGGTGCTGGGTGTGGATGGCTCCCTGCTAGGCTGGCTCCCCAAAATGAGCATCTGGGATGCCCTGGTGGTGGGTGGGCAGCGTCCCTCCAGCATCATCATGGAATCGTGGGATGGCTTGGTTTGAGAGGGACCTTAAAGCTCATCTCGTTCCACTGCCATGGGCAAGGACACTTTCCACCATCCCAGGGTGCTCCAAGCCCAGTCCAGCCTGGCCTTGGACACTTCCAGGGATCCAGGAGCAGCCACAGCTGCTCTGGGCACCCTGTGCCAGGGCCTCCCCACCCTCCCAGGGAACAATTCCTTCCCAATATCCCACCTAAACCCACCTTCAGCATCCCACAGCCACTCTCCTGCTTTCTCCCTCTCCAAGTGCAGCTGGGGGTGAGCTCCAAGCTGCCTGTTGTCACCTTTCCCCCATGTCACCACGGCCCAGGGAGGGGATGAGGATGGGTGCAGGGGAGGAAGGAGCTGCCGGTGCCATGAGGTCCCACCAGCTCTGCCGGGCTGCTGCACCGGCTGGCGCTGCTGCCGGGCCTCAGGCACTGCACGCTCCCAAACCTGCTCCAGCTGGGATAGCTCCGGCCCTGCCATCTTATCGGGGAGTTGTTGTTGGCCCCGCTGGCTGCGGCAGCTGAGGAGCAGGAATGCTTCCCTGCCTTTGTTTCGGAGGCAGCCTGGCTCGGGGAGACGTCGCCTCCAGCATCTGGATTTCATTTGTGGCCATTTGGAGAGCATGAAGGATGCTGGGCGCTGAATTCCCTTTAACCCCTTCCTCGCCCGGGGAGCTTCGCCTGCGGGGAGCCAGAGCTTTCCCATGGCCACATCCAGGGCAGCTCCCTGCCTGCTCCATCCCCAGCCCGGGCGCTCCGCACTCATCGGGCTTATCCCGGAGCTGGCACATCCCACAGGATGGAGGCACAACCCCGGGCTTGTGGTGGCTGGATGGGCTCCCTGGGCTGTGGGAAACAGCAAATGCCAGGCTGGGATGGCTGCCAGCCCCATCCCTCCGGCACTGGGCCTGTCACACGGCTCCAGGCTGCAGGATGCCGGGTGCCCGCTGGAATGCGTGGCAGTGTGACAGTGTCACCTCAGCAGGGACCCTGCCCCGGGGTTAAACCCTGCGGTGTGACAAATGGGGGGCTCGGGGTCACACAGGGGTGTGCGGGGGTCCGGCATCCGCTGGCCCCGGGAGGCAGGGTGGGGAACGGCCGCTCCCGCCGGCCCAGGAGAAAATACTAATCCTTTTATTTTTATATTATTACTTATTCATCTGGGCTGCACAGACCTAATGGAAACCAGATGGAGGAAAACAGACACGGCCCCGAGCGGCTGGGACAAATTACCCCAAAGAGAGAAAAAAATAGAGGGAAAAATAATTCCAGCAGAGTTGGAGTTGTGCTGGGGAATCGCTGTTTGGAGGTGCTGAGGGGAGGCTGCACTTTGCCCTCCAAAACTTCCTTTGCCTCATGGAGCTCGTCCCATCCTGCAAAGGACCTGGGTTGGTGGCAGAGCCATGGTTGGGTCCTCTGGGCATTCCAAGCTCTTTATCCCATTGGATTTGGGACCATTCCTGTGCCTGCCTGGCCGTGTTTGGGTTGCAAACACCTCGGGGAAAATTTAAAACTTAGAGAAAAAAAAGGAAAACACAAGAAAATCCAGAACCAGGCCCCATTTTCCCGAGTGCTTGCTCAGCTTCATGGAAACTTCCCTGCCCATGGGAAGCTGTGGAGAAGCCATGTCAGTGCCAGGATGAATGTATCCATGTTTTTTTTCCCTTGGTGTGGGCATGGGTGTGGAGTCAGGGCAGTGAGGGGCACTGGAGCTGGGATGGGGATGCAGGCAGGGACCATTGCAGGGATGCAGGCAAGGATGCTGCCAGGGCTGTGACAAAGACAGGGATGGTGCCAGGGATGCAGGCAAGGGTCATGTGGGATCCAGGTGCTGCAGCAGTGACCCCTCACAGGGGCACACTCAGTGCCCACTCACAGCTCAGCCTCTGCTGTCAGAGCTGGATCCTGCTCCGCTGAGTGATGGGGGAAGGCTGGACAAGCTTTGCCCAGAGATGGGCATTTCTGTGAAAAGGAAAATAAAAGGTGTTCTTCAAAACAAACCATTTATTCTGGCAGGCCCTGTAAGGGCACTGAGGTTTTGGGCGGAGGGAAGCTGCGTGCTCCTGGGATGTCTCCTGTGCCTCCTGGGGAGGGAGAAGGGAGTGAGGAACAGGAAACTGGAGCAAGCACATCCAGGAGTCTGCAGGATCCTGGTGTGCCATGGATAGGGACGGATATCCATGGTGCTGGAGCCATCCAGAAGGATCCTGTGGGTGACTAGCTGAGATTTTGGCTCTCACCACCATCTCCTGGTGCTCTGTGCACTGCCAGCCACAGCACAGCCCCGACAGCATCTCTGTGGGGACGAGGCCCTGGTTTTATTTAGCCCGGCCAATGCGCTCTGGCCGGGTTCAATTAATCCCCCCACAGTTGCCCTGGATTAAGGATGAATATTGGATTAGTGGTTATCAGCCGGGCTGGGGGGGCCGTGCCGGGGTGCAGGGGGGACCCCATGGCCAGGGGTGGCCGTGGCGGCCACTTCCATCTTTGGCCAGAGCCGGTGGTGGCGCGGGCTCGGTGACAGATCCCCACAGCTGCCAGCACTTGTGGCCACCCGTCACCGCCGGCGTGGCAGCCGCGGGGCCCAGCCCCTGCCCCGGGGCCGTGCTCTGGCTGGAGGGGATGGTCAGGCACGCTGCCCCCGGGAACTGCCGGGCGCTGTTTGGGGGTGGGAGGGAGGCGGCGATGCCCGCTGGGGTGATGGTGATGGCCGGGAGCTCCGTGCTCCCTGGATTGCAGCATCTGGCCTTGCAGGGCCACTGGGGCTGGGGGCGACAGACGCTGGTGAACATGGTGGTCCTGCCATTGCCACTGCCACCAAACACTGGGCATAATGATCCCACGATCCCTGCCTGGGGCAGTGCCAGCCCTGGGAGATGCTGCCGGGGATGGTTAGGGGTTAGCGGGCAGCGGGAATTCCCAGGATGTGTCAGGAAGGTGCTGTGCTGTGACAGCAGCGAGGTGACACAGCAGGGGTGGCACTGCAGAGGCAGAGCGGTGCCTGCTCCTGGTGCCAGCACTCTGTGTCCCTGCACGGGGCACTGTCCCCACCCTGTGGCACACAGGGCACTGTCCCCGTTGCCTGAGCTCTGCCATCCTACAGCAGCAGCAGAGATGCCCAGGCCAGCCCGAGGTCCCCAAGCATCCCTGCTGTTTGCCAGGGAAGCGTGGCCCTGCCTGGCACACCCCGCTCACCACCGTGTGCCCTCTCCCCGCAGATAACGCGGAGACTCCGGCCGCCACCATGCCCGACTCGCCGGCCGACGTGAAGACGCAGGCCCGGTCCACGCCGCCCAGCATGCCCCC
Source organism: Platysteira castanea (assembly GCA_013397175.1). Lineage (NCBI taxonomy): Eukaryota > Metazoa > Chordata > Aves > Passeriformes > Platysteira > Platysteira castanea. The sequence goes on along the minus strand of VYXC01011246.1, from coordinate 9,300 downwards.
GCCGCCGCCGGCCGCCGCGCAGGGAGCCACGCGCCACCCGTCCTTCACGCCCAGCACCAGTGAGTACCACGCTGCCCGCCGGGGCTGCCCGGCTCCCCTCGCCTCTGCCTCGCACGTGGCACCCGGGGCTGGCAGTGCCCGCAGAGCCCAGCGCGGTGCTGGCTGTGCCGCGGGGTGATGTTGCCTGTCCTCGGGCTGGAGACGCTCCTAGGGTGGGTGTTTCCATGCCGTGGCTCATGCGTGTTCCTGCGGGGAGCACCGTGGCACTGCCCGTGGCCAGCGGTGCCCTGCGAGGTCCCTGGGGACGGGGACATCCTGCTCTCCTGCCACCGAACGCTGGCACGGAGCAGCGGGTGCCTGGAGGATGGCAGGGCTCCAGGGAGTTCCTGTGGATCGCAGGTGGGCCCGTGGTGGGTCCCGGCCACGTGGGGACACATCTGTCCCTCTGCGTGTGGCACCCAGTGGTGGCAGGGCGGTGTTGTGGCCAGCCACGGTGGCTGGGACCTGCTTGCCCTGCCCAGGCTGTGGCGTGGTGGCATCAGGGGACTCCAGGTGGGAGTCTCAGGCTCCGTAGTTGAACCGGGCACAGGCACCCAGGGTGGTGGCTGCACCAGGGACACATGGGCTCACTGCATGCCCGCAGGGTTTGCTCCAGGGTTGGTCACTGTGCCACTGTCACCGTCCTGGCACATGGATGGACAAGTCACTCGCAGGGCAGGATCCAGACAGGCAGGGGACAAGGCTGGCCCCCTGGCAGGAGTGACAGTGGCCACTCTCAGTGGCTGTTCCAGCTCTGCTGAGACGTGTCCCAGGCACGCGCGTGTGCAAGGGTTTTGCCCGTGGCTGTTTCTTGCTTAGAAAAACCCCGGTGAGGAAGAAAAACAACCTAAAACCCTAAAACAACCCCTGAGATGCAGCCCCTGACACCTGCAGCCCCCCAGCAGCACTCCTGAACAGACTCTCTAGAAATCAGCTCGTGTTTGGCTGTGCTTGGAGGGAGTTTGGGTTTCAATCCCAGCCCCGTGGCTGGGTCTGGGATGAAGGACCAGGGGTGCAGGCGGCCTCTGCACCACGGCTCAGCACAGAGAGGGATTTGGGATGCAGGGTCAGGGCTATGGTCAGCCTCTATGCCATGGCTTGGCACAGAGTGGGATTTGGGACACAGGGCCAGGAGTGCAGGTGGCCTCTCCCTCACGGCTCAGCATGGAGCAAGGTTTGAGACAAGGCTGGGGCCATGGAGCAGCTTGGCCTGGAGCACCACGGCATTTCGGTTGTTCTCAGCCTCGGGGGACCTCATTCAGTCCCTAAAATGTGGGGACTCGATCAGACAGCCAAGCATCCATGCCCTGAGTGTGCCGAGCATCCGTGCCCTGAACCCTCCCTGCGGCTGCGGTGGGAGCCGGGTCCCCGGCGTGCCCGGCGGCTTTGCCCATGGCACACGTGCCCACGGTGAGCAGCGTCCCGTGCAGGGCCCCCTGGCCGAGAGCTGCCCCCTCTGCTCTCTCATCATAGCGTGTTTTATTTTGCTTGCAGATCGAGACGCTGGCCCTCCGACGTTTCTGCCTCGCGGCCGTTTTCATGGTTGCTTGAAATGGTCGATGGTCTGTCTTTGTAAGTAAAATGAAACGCCCGCTCTCATGAGAGACCCGAGCGCAGCCGCAGCCCCCGGGGGTGCTCCCCGTCGCCAGCCCCTCGCCCTGCCCCGGCGGGGCACGGGGATGTGAACCCCAACCCCATCCCGGCGCGGGGACATGTGTGGTGTCCAACTTAGGCGCGCACCTGTCGCGGGAATAAAAGCAGTTGTGGCCGCCGGGTTATTTTTGGCACCTCTTCAGCGGGCGGCGGGCGCTGCCTGGCCCGAGAGCGAGCGGGAGCCCCCCAAAGCAGGCAGGGCTGGCGGGGCAGCACGGCACCCCCAGGTCAGTGCGATGCCAGCGGGGACAGACGCGTGCGTGGGTGACGTGGGTGACGCGAGTTGTCACCCGCGCCGGCTGGGGAAAGGTCCCTGTGCTCACCTGGGGCTGGGGTGGGAGACAGGGGTCTGCCACGCTGATGGTTGGCACCCCAGAATATCCCCGCTGGGTCTCCTGGTGTGGGGTGTTCAGGCAGCTCCTGTCCCTCCTGACTGGGCAGCAGGGACAGAGGTGGCAGCGTGCTGCCAGCCAGGCTGGGCTCCGTGGGAAATGACTCCTGGGTTCTCTCTGGGAGCTCTGAGCAGCCCCCAGAGGGGGGGATGGAGCCCTTGGTCTCGGCTGCCTTGGCTGCTGAGGAGCTGGATCAGGCCCTCGCTGTGCTGGGGGATGCTCTGCATCCCCTGCTTCCCACAGCCCCGGGACAGCCCAGGATGTGATCCCAGGGATGCAGCAGCATCCTGAAGCCTTTCAGGGGGTGCCAGCCCCAGCCCACCCAGCAGGACACTCCGGTCCTGCCATCATCCCAGCCTTGTCCCCACGGTGCCAGGGCACAGCCACCCGCTCTGACCTCCCCTTCCCTGTCTCCCCAGTGATGAACGGGAGCAGCCACTCGCCCACCGCCATCAATGGGGCTCCGGCCGCCCCCAACGGGTTCAGCAACGGGCCGGCCACCTCCTCCAGCGCCTCCCTGTCCACCCACCAGCTCCCTCCGGCCTGCGGTGCCCGCCAGCTCTCCAAGCTCAAGCGCTTCCTCACCACCCTGCAGCAGTTTGGGAACGACATCTCCCCCGAGATCGGGGAGCGGGTGCGCACCCTCGTCCTGGGGCTCGTGGTACGTGTGCCAGCTGCGGGGTCAGCCACGGGGCCCCTGCATCTGAGGAGCCTGGGTTTCTGTTGGGGATGGAGATGCTGCTAAAAGGGAAGGAGGGACCTAAATTCTGTAGAACAGGGGGTTGTTTTCTCAGCATCTCCTGGCAGGGTTGGGTCTTGCCTGCTGTCATTGCCAGTGAAGCCTTGAGCACGGTTTTGCCTTGAGTGTGGTTTTCCTGTGAGCGTGGCAGAGCTGGCAGAGGAGCAGGAATGGGGGAGGAACAGCCAAGTGTCCCCTGGGGGTGCGGGGGCTGTGCCAGGGGTGCTGAGCCCGGGCTGTCCCCACAGAACTCCACCCTCACCATTGAGGAGTTTCACGCCAAGCTCCAAGAGGCCACCAACTTCCCGCTGCGACCCTTCGTCATCCCCTTCCTCAAGGTGGGTGCCCCAGCCTGGGCGTGGTGGGATTCGTGGCAGCATTTCAGCACAGGGGATTTGGGAGTGGCTTTGGGGGTGGCTTTGGGGCTGGCAGCTGCCTGTGGGTCTGCCCGTGTCCCCCCAGGCACACGTGTGCCCCCACACGTGTGGAGTCACACAGGGCCGGGCTGGTTGCAATAAAGCGAGGGGTTGGCCCAGCTGGTTGCCATTTGCAATGCATTAAAAATTCCCTCTTTTTATTTTTTTATTTGCCTTTTAATTTCGCGCTGACTCTGCAGCGTCACCCCTCTCCGGAGGGATTCGCCCGGCGCTGGCACGCCTGGCAGCACCACTGGCAGATGTTCGAGCCCGGCGTGCCCTGTCCCTCGTTAGCAAAGGAATAATTAAAAAGTGCAAAAATAGCCCCTTCCCCACCTCTGCATCCCAGCCCTCCCAGAGCAGGGGTCCCTGAGTGGAGATCCGTGCTCACCGCAGGAATCTGCCGGAGTGGTTTGCTCCAGGCTGAGCCGGAGGGGGACGGCAGAGCCTCCTCCCCTCCTGCCCAGTTTGCAGGGTTTTTGGGATCCGTGGGAGCAGGGAAAGGTGAACACCCCGGCCCCGGCAGGCACCGGTGGCCCTGTGGCTCCAGGCAGGCTGGGCTCCATCCCCGCTGTCCCGGTGCCAAGAGCGCAGCGGCCGCCCTGGCACCCCGCTCCCAGCTGTTCCCACCACCCGTTCCAGATGTTTCTCATTATCCTAACTGCAACCAGCCGGGCTCGGCGTGCTTCCCAGACTGGGGACTTGCTGTTTTTGTGGGATTGCTCCCCCCCGGCCAGGGAAGGGAAGGGGAGGGAGGGTCCGGCCCTGCTCACCGCAACTGCAGCTCCGGCTCGGGCGCTAACGTGTCCCACAGATGGGATTTGGCTGCAGCTCAGCTGCCTCGGGCCAAATCCAGGGCTGGCAGCCAGAGTGCCGGGCAAAAGGGGGTCCTGCTGCTCAATTCCTGCTGCTCCTGGGGCTGCAGCGCCGTGGGGGGACACNGGGTGGGAGGGGAGTTCCCAGCTGATCCTCACAGCCGTGGGTGCCACACGGCCTGGGGGTCCCAGAGGTGCAGTCCCCAGGGAGCAGTCGTGGGGACAGTGTGGCCGAGGTGGCCGACCTGGCCCAGGGGATGATGCTCTGCAGCCCCTGCCAGGATGCAGGAGGGCTCTGTTGAAGCTGTCTGAACCCTGCAGGGTGCCACACGTGTGTCCCCAAAAAGCCCAGCTGGCCCCTGGGCACACTGCTGGCATCCCAAAGCTGTCCCCTGGGGAAGGGGAGCAGGACCCCAAAGGGAAGGCGGCTGCCAGCCTCGCACCCCCTGCCCGTGGCGAGCTGGGGGCACAGCCGGGCTGCTCTGGGGGGGCTGTGGGGCCGTGGACTGGACTGTGCCCCCCCCGCAGGCCAACCTGCCGCTGCTGCAGCGGGAGCTGCTGCACTGCGCCCGCATGGCCAAGCAGACCCCGGCCCAGTACCTGGCCCAGCACGAGCAGCTGCTGCTGGACGCCAACGCCTCCTCTCCCATCGACTCCTCCGAGCTGCTCCTGGAGGTGGGCGAGAGCGGCAAGAGGAGGACGCCAGACAGGTGCCAGCCGGGGAGGGGCGTGCGGGGTTTTCCAGGGACGCATCCCTGAAAAGGGGAGGCTGTTCCGGGCAGCCCAGTGGGGACCAACCTCCTCTCCTCCGGCCAGGACCAAAGAGAACGGTTTGGACCGAGACCCCCTGCACCCCGAGCACCTCAGCAAGCGGCCGTGCACCATGAGCCCGGCGCAGCGCTACAGCCCCAGCAACGGGCTGAGCCACCCCCCAAACGGGCTGGGGCACCCCCCCGCCGGCCCGCCCCTGCCCCAGCACTACCGCCTGGAGGACATGGCCATGGCACACCACTACCGGGACACCTACCGGCACCCCGACCCCCGGGAGCTCCGCGAGCGCCAGCGGCCCACCGGTGAGCCCTGCTGTCCCCGTGCACGGCGGGGAGCGGGGCTGGGGCTCCCCTGAAGGGAGAGGGGGGGTCCCTGCAGCGGGGCTGACCCCGCTGCGCTCTTGCCTTGCAGCGGTGCACGGGACACGGCAGGAGGAGGTGATCGACCACCGGCTCACGGACCGGGAGTGGGCAGAGGAGTGGAAACACCTCAACAACGTACGTGGTGTCCCTGCCCTGTCTCGTGTGCGTGTCCCTCTGCTCTGCCCTCCGTCCCCACCGTGTCCCTCACGGGGCTTTTCTCCCAAGCATCCTCGGCTTCCGCAGCCAGCGCAGCACCCTGGAGCTGGCACAGCCTGGCACAGCCCGAATCCCCCTGCCTGGCACCGGGCACTGCGACCCCCCAGCTGCTTGCAGCAGAGCCCCCTCCCCATCCCTGCTGTTGCCCCGCAGCTGCTGAACTGCATCATGGACATGGTGGAGAAGACGCGGCGGTCGCTGACGGTGCTGCGGCGCTGCCAGGAGGCCGATCGCGAGGAGCTCAACCACTGGGTCCGGCGCTACAGCGACGCCGATGACATGAAGAAAGGCAGCCCCCCCTCTGCACGCCCCCACAACTCCTCCTCCGCCGCCGCCGAGGCTCCCCAGTTAGGTACTGACCCCCGGGCTGAGGGCTGTGCCCCTCTCCGGGGTGCCCGCGCCGTTCTCCCGGGGGTCCGGCGCTGCCGGCGGGCACATTTGGAGGGGATGGCATCTCCTGAGGGTGTCCCCTGTCTCCTTCACAGACGCTCACCGGGACTTTGCGCCGCGGCCGCTCTCCGGGTACATGCCCGAGGAGATCTGGAGGAAGGCTGGTGAGTGTGGGGTGGGCAGCCCCCGGCAGAGTGCTGAGCCCGCAGGGGCTCTGCCCCAGCTCTCCTCATCGGGGTGTCCGTGGTGCTGGGTGAATTTGGGGTGGTTCTGAGGGAAGGGGGGATGCCGGGGTGCTGGCACGCCCTGGCCATGCTCGGCTGCTGCCTTCCAGAAGAAGCCGTGAACGAGGTGAAGCGCCAGGCCATGTCCGAGCTGCAGAAGGCCGTGTCGGATGCCGAGCGGAAAGCCCACGAGCTGATCACGACGGAGCGCGCCAAGATGGAGCGGGCCCTGGCCGAGGCCAAGCGCCAGGCGTCCGAGGATGCCCTCACCGTCATCAATCAGCAGGAGGACTCGAGCGAGGTGGGGACCCTGGGGGGACGGGTTGGTGGCTGGTGTGTGGGCCCTGCTCCTCTTGCAATCGAGGTTGCAGCATCTGCGTGTGAGGGTGGGAATGGGAGCGCCGTGGGATGGGAGGAGAGGGGAATCCTTGCACCGAGGTGGGGATGTGGGGTCTGGGCAAGGATGGGGTGCATGGATAGTGATGCATGGTCCTTCAGGTGCATAGTCCAGGAGGGGGATGCACGGTCCTGGATGGGGGAGGATATCCAGGGTGGGGGAGCACAGTCTGGGATGGAGTGAATGGTCCATGAGGAGGTGCACGGTCCTGGATGTGGGTGCAGCTAGGATGATGTGCATGGTCTGGGATGTTGTGCATGGCCCAGGGTAGGGTTGTATGATCCGGGATTAGGGGACCTGATTTTGGANCCCGACGGGGTGCCCGCCATGGCCAGCAGCCCCAGCGAGGCGGGCTCGGTGGCCGCGTCCCGCGCCGGCACCCCGGCCACGCCGGCGCCGCTGGACAGCGCGTCCCGCTGAGCCCTCGGGCTGCCAGAGCCACGGACTGCACCTGCTGCAATTTCCTCAGCTACCTGA
>VYXC01011245.1:0-11182 GCA_013397175.1 Platysteira castanea | reverse complement strand
CACCGCAGCAGGTTTGGGGGGCCGCTGCTGGTGAGAGTGGAGCCATGCTGGAGAAGTTCACGCAGAACTGTGTCCCGTGGGAGGGACCCCATGGTGCAGCAGGGGAAGGACTCCTGTCCCTGAGCAGAGAAAGAAAACCTTGGGTGACAAACTGACCAAACCCCCACGCTGTGTCTCCCTGAATTGCTGGTGGGAAGGAGAGAGGGGCTGGGGAAAAACAGGTGGTTTTTTAAGGGCTTCTTTTACTTCTCATTATCTTCCTCTGATTTTGTTAGTAACAAATTCAGTCTGTACCTTTAAGTTGAGCCTGTTTTGCCCTTGGAGTGTTTTCTTCTGGTCCTTTAGTTACTCATGGACTCTTCATTAAATTATTTTTCTTTCCTCTTCCCAGCTGTGGTAGGGGAGAGTGCGCGAGTTGGTTTCGTGGGTGCCTGACTTTCGGGCGTTGTCAAACTATGACGAATGAGAAAAAAATTGAAATTAACCAAAACCCCACCATATTTACATTTCTCTTGCTTCAGAGGACGCATTTTGTGTTCGCTGACATAGAGAGGATATGGAAAAAAAGGAAATGCTTAAAACAAGGTTGATGTAGACAAGTGAGGACTTGGAGTGTGAGCAGGGTGGTGGTGTTTGAAAGGTGGGTGGTGTGTGAGCAGGAAAGGACCTTTAGAGGTCATCCAGTCCCACCCCCTGCCATGGGCAGGGACACCTTCCACTAGCCCAGGTTGTTCCAAGCCCCATCCAACCCGGCCTTGGACACTTCCAGGGATCCAGGAGCAGCCAGAACTTCTCTGGGCGCCCTCTGCCAGGGCCTCACCACCCCCACAGGGAACAATTCCTCCCCAGTATCCCATCTAACCCTGCCCTCTGGCAGTGGGAAGCCATTCCCCCTTGTCCTGCCACTCCATCCCTTGTAAATTGTCTCCATCTTTCTGTAGGCTCCTTCAGGCCCTGGAAGGCTGCAGTGAGGTGACCCCAGAGCCTCCTCTTCTCCAGGTAAACAATGTCAGATCTCCCAGCCTTTCCTCATTCAGAGCTGTGCCCACAGACAGTCATGTCCTTAGTGATCAACAATATTTGCTTTGGTCAAGTTTAGTAAAGTATCTTAAACTTTTTTCTTCATAAAGAAATGTACTTCATTATCCACTTTTAGATCAACTCTCCAGGTTTCTCATAAATTTTGGAATATTTCTAACATGAACTGTCGGAGAATTTGCAAAACGGTTCAAGGACAGGCTCAGTTTCAATTTGATGAGCATCTTTTAAAATTCTTGAGTGATTCAGCTCTGAGATTCTGGAATGATTTGGCTCTCAGCTTTTAACTAAAGGAGCTACCTACAAGAGAAGGGCAGATAATTCAGTGCAGCCACCCAAAAATTGAAAATTATATGAACATGGGAGATACAGACAATATTTGCACTTTCACTTGTTTTGGTAATTCAATTCCAACAGGTTCTTCCTAGCCCTGAATTTCCTGGGTGTTTATTCTTCCCTTTTCATCCTCCTTGACTCCAGTTATTTTAGTGGATGGCACATTTTCTGCCAGCAGGAGCTGCATTTTGGGGTGTGTGAGATGATTTTCCCAAACATATTCACTGCTAATTCCACCAAATTCGATACCTACAAGACATCAAATATATTAGAAAAAAAGCATAGAGCAGCAAGGTTTTTATGATTACATCATAAAGAAGAGAAAGATAAACCAAAATACTTATTTTATGACATCCAGAAAATCTCATTGTTTCCACAGTTCAAGGAAAGATTAGTTAGCATTGGCTGGAAGACCAGAAAATGTGATTATTTTAATGGACACCACATTCTGCACACACACTAAGGCTGGGGAATGGCAAAACAAATCAGGGAAATATTTCCATCAATATCATCTTGAAAGCCCAATTTTTTATCTTTTATATCAGGTGGGAATACCTCAGGAAGTAAATATTTTCTTTATCTCTCATTTCACTTTTAACAGCATTCTGTGTTTATCTACTCTGTGTATTGCCTGAGATTATTTCTTTTGAAGAGGGAAGATGGAAAACAAAACCAGACTTTTTATTTTGTGACTTTCATCCTTTATGGCCTTATTATCTGGATGGCTACATCTCCTTGTGCACTGTGCATACATGAGAGGTAAAGTAATTAAAGGTTTTAAACAAACTGTGCTTTTAACAAGGAAAGTTATACACATACAGAAGGATGGGCTTTATTTCTTATTTTTAAGGGCTCTCCTATTTCCTGAAGAATTGAAATGATTCTGCTATTGACCTCTGGGAGGTGACAGGATATTTTTGCGGTAACACATGGGCTGAACAACAGAAGAAATCATAATGTGGAGGTAAAAGTTGAATTTCTGGAAGTGCCACTGAAAGTGCAGCAGTAAAAGTTTCAGTCTTATTAGAGCCCAAAGAAGTCAACAGACCAAACAGACCAAACTCCACACGAGTAAGGCCTGGTTTTAAGCTTTTGAACACACCTCTCCAGAGTTCAAACCAGTTCAGCTCAGTTCATACTGAAATTAAGGGCATATTTGAAGAATTTGACCATCATCTTATGCAAGGAGCAAAGAACCTACATTATTTTTCAGGATATCATATACATTGAAAGTCTACGGTAGCAGTAACATTTCTCAATGGCCTTTTGTAAGAACCTGAAAACACATTTCCAGCTCTCCATCAAAAATTTCCCAGTTTATTAGTAAAAGGTTGCTGTAGGATACATTTAGGAGTGCATTTATCACAAGTCCTGTTCTGGTGTATCCTTGTTTTAAATATGCTCTTTACACAGTGAGGAAAATACTTACTATAATATGCAATTTTTATTCCATAATGGCTGTTCTAATTCTCCCTGATAAATTTGACTTTGCCTGTCCAACTCTGCGTGGTGCCTTTTTTGGTGTTTGGAATCTTGTTAACATTTAATAGAGTACCACCCCATGAAATTATAGACCTTAGGGGATAAATTAAGGTAAAATAGCAAGTAAAAGGATCACCGAGGTGTCATTGAAATGGAAACAAAACTTTTAAAGGAGAAGCAGCGTGTTACTGTATCCACAAAGAATTATTGCTGTGGATTTGACACCCGTTGTTCTCTCAGTGCTGGTTTACACAAAATTCCTCAAATGGGATGAAAAACAATCTCTGCTTGCAAACAAACTTAAGTGACAGCTGTGGGAAGGAGGAGAGGAGGAAGGAAGGAAAGCAGAGGATGTGTTTTTCCTATTGTGAGTCCTTATTATTCTGGATCAGCTGTCTTATTAAATGTGGATTTTCTTCTGCCAAAACTACCAGAGAGAGTATGCACCTCATAGGAATAAATCACTGCAATCTGTCCTAGCTCAGAATTTGCAGCCAATGGGATGTAAATACATCAAATATTCAAAAACTGAGTATTTGTGGCACTTAACAATGTGGGAGGATATTGATCAAAGGTTGGACTTGATGATCCTGGTGGTCTTTGCAACTTTAATGATTCTATGGAAGGGTAAATGCTTTCACAAATCTGTCATCTGTGCATTTAAAATTTGGATAAAGTCTCCCATTTCTAATATTCCAGTTTAAATTTCCAGTGTTTAACACAAGTAGCTGACAAACCTCTAATTATCAGGTATTTGTGTTCTGCACTAGGACACAACAATTTCAAAAGCAGTTTAATAACTAAATTTTTAACATTATTAAAGGTTGCACTACTTGATTTGCACTACAGTACACCCAAGAAAAATGCCAGAAGTCAGAAGAGAAAGGGGAACTCTAGAATGCAGAGTAAATAAGAGATTTTGCCAGTCTCTGGTATTTATTCTGGCCCTTGTTTGTAGTAAAACACCATTTTTTGGGTGTGTGTCCCTGCTCCAGGTGCAACACAAAGTACCTGATATCCTGTCACTGAGATAGATCACAAACTAAAGAGCCATATGCTTAAATTATTCTTCATTTTCTCCCCCTGTCCCTTTCTGCAGCCCATGTTCCCCAGCCAAGGATGGGTGAGAAACCTGCTGCCCATTTGCACTGTCACAGAGCTGAGCAGTGGTGCTTGCCATTCATTTTTATTATTTGGGATGTGAACCTCCTTTCCCAGGAAATGTAACACAGAAGTGCCAGTAGCAGTAGTGACAAACCTCAAGCTGCGCTGTCAAGAAAACCTCACTCCTTGTGCCAGCTTCTGCGGGGTTTGTGCTGCTCCGTTGTTTTTGGGGATGACATTTGTTCTCTTGTCTCTGGAAGGGCGGTGTGGATTCAGTGGGAGCTGCCAGGGGAAGAAAAAGGAAGGTGTTTTTCCAGTGCAGAGCTGCTGACTGGAAACGTGGCTCTGGAATCTGCAAGGCAGGGATTGTTTTCTCCCACGATAACTCTGAACACAGCAATTCAGAGACTTCTCCCTCCTGCTCTGAGCTGTTGAAACAGGTAACTAATGGCACCCCAGAAAGCATATTTGAAACATCTAAACTCTGAGCTGGCAGGGCAACCCTGAGGAAGAGCTTGCTCTATCTGCATGTCACAAAATGATCTTTAGTGTTCCCCCTGCCTTTCGTGTTCCCCAGCACACCTCTCATCTCACCACGCCTGGGGACCTCAGGAGGGACCTTTCTACTCTGCCAGGAGACCAACAGAGTTCTGCTGCCTACCAGGAGCGATTTCTGACTCGTTAACATTTCCTCTTGCTGCACTCTGGTGTTCAATAGCCATTCCCTCCCAGATCCTCCTCCTCACTGACCCTCTCTGTCCCATTACCATTTGGAAAAGGTTCCACAGGCCCCCATCCTGCCTCAGTCCCCGGAGGTGTCTAATTGATGCTCTTTTCCAGAGGGCTGATCTCTGCCCTTTTACTCCTGGCTCCACATCTTAAGGAGCTGACAGGCCATCCTTAGGAAAGATTCCCAAGCTGAAAATAAGGATTTAGCTTGATTACAGCTCCCTTCTTTGCCTGTTTCGGGGTGGGTTTTTTTTTTGCTGTTAAACACCTCTGCCAATGGCTTTGTTATTGCTAAGGCACAGGGAAGCTGGAAGCTGTCAAATGCAGCAACATGAATTGAAAAACGTTGCTCTGTCTCTAAAACAGTATCATATTTATGATGAATTCCTTTTGCTCCAGAGATAACCTCCTGTTATCTCAAGCAGGGATATTAGAGCAAGAAAGAACCACTGATATTTGTGGATGAATTCTGATGAGAAAAGTGTTAATGAAATCACCTGATCAGCAGTGCCATATTTATATATTTTAGAAAAAGCCTAATTAAAATGGGATGCATTTAATTACCATATAAATTCCAAGTTGTCCCAGGTGAGAGTGGGAGGAATATGAGAAAACCATACCATTAAGCAACTGAGTAGGTGAAATGAGGTACATAAAATGCTTCTTTGATCAGTGTAGGTATAAACTGGTGAGAGCCTAGTGGTGTTTTACAGCATTTCCGCAGCCAGACTGACTGGTTTGCATTTTTTAAATTCTCTGTAGGTTTTTGATTTTCCCTTTGCATTGGAACATCCTGCATCAGCCACACTGTGGGATATCTCTGTGCAGCAGTCTAACCTTATCTCCTGCAACAGCATAATGATGTGAATAACTCTGGTAATTGTAGGACCAGTGACAAAAGGGGGCTGGAGCAGGGCAGGGATTAGAAAGCATCGAGCTGCAAGCACTGATGGAGAGGAAGAATCACATCATTGTGGTGTTAGTGGTGCTTCCCAGCCTGGAGCCAGCTGCCACAGCAGTGTGGGAAGCACGGCTGGCTCAGGAGCTGGGTGGAATAACTGCTCCACACTGCTGCAATCATCCCCTGCTAAACCAGCCAGGGCTCCTAGAGAAAGGTTATGGGGATAACTGAACACCTGCATGGGTCTCGGAGCAGAATCCATAGCCTGCCTCCCACTTGGAGGCAACTGCATTAGGAGATGTAAGGATAAGTTATGTCCTATCTGTCTGAAGAAGTCTGGGCTTCAAGTGCCTGAGACATTTCTGGCATCCTTGGATACCTCACTGAAGGTCTTCGTGCTCTCCCAGCCACCTCCGACAGCTGTTCCTCATTTATCAGGAAATACGGTGCAGATTTTGTGTTGTATATTGGTAACAGAAAACCATCAGCAGAAATTACACTGCAAATAATGGTGCAGGGGAGAACAAACTGCTACAGCAATGCCCAGCAGCAGAGAGATACAGAGAGACAGGAACTGCCTCGGGCAGAGTGTCTGGGGGTTTATGGATAGAAAAGTGCATCNCTCCTCTGGGCTCTCTCCAGCAGCTCCAGGTCCCCCCTGTGCTGGGCCCAGGGCTGGGGCAGCTCTGCAGGTGGGGTCTCACCTGAGCGGGGCAGAGGGGCACAATCCCATCCCTCCCCTGCTGCCCACGCTGGGGGCTCAGCCCAGGGCACGGGGGGTTCTGGGCTGGGGCAGGTCCAGCTCTCACCCACAGCTCCCCCAAATCCTTCTGCCAGGGCTGCTCATCCCCAGCCTGGACTGACCCCAGGGGTTGCCCTGACCCAGGTGCAGCCCTTGTTAAACCTCCTGAGATTCCCATGGGCCACTTCTGGAGCGTGTCCAGGTCCCTCTGGATGTTATCCCATCCTTCAGGGGTGTCACCTGCAGCACTGTGCTTGTGCAGTACCTGATCTCGAGAATAAGATTAGACCATTTAAAAAGAGAAAATATGTAACAAATCCCCTTTTCAAAGACAATTACACATTGAGATGACCTTTTGTAAGAAGGACTGTGTAATTATTAATTGGCACTGACGGCTTCTTCCCACAGCTGGGAATCTGGTGCACACACCAGTGCCTCCCCTTCTCATCACAGGCTGCTTTTTTAATATTTATCAATGATGCTGAGATGTTTCATGCATTTGATTATTTTAGAAAGGTTGGCCCCAAAACTATTTATTTATTGGTTTCATTTCCCAAGCTGTTCTTGTCACACCAGCCTTTGTGTATCACAATGCAAAGATCCAGCAATGATGTTTATGAGATTTCTCTTCCTTCCCGTCAAGATTTTGTTATCTCAACTTTATCCTCTGCCAGCTCAAGTAATTGAACTAAGTTCTTACTTCTTACCTGGGTTCATTACTCAAAATAGAAGAGAATAATGAAATAATTGTGAAAACATCAGTATTTGAAAAGGGTGGAAGACACAAATTCAAAGAGTGTCTGCATCCTTAAGTGAAGGAATGTGGTATCTAAGATTTCTCTGCTGGATAGAACTTAAGGATGCTCCCCTTAAATTAGTGAGTGTGTTAGATGTGAAGAGCTTTAGGAAGGATATACATTTCTAGGTTTTGAAAAGGAAATAGATTTCTATTGGTGCAGTTGCTCCTTGGTGTTTTTATCAGTTGATTTCTATTTGTGCAATTCTACCCTGGTGCTGTTATCAGTTGTCTGTGTTTGGAAGTGCCCAAGGCCGGTTTGAACGGGGCTTGGAGCACCCTGGGCTAGTGGAAGGTGTCCCTGCCCATGGCAGGGGGTGGCACTGGATGGGCTTTCAGGTCTCCCCAACCCCAAACTAGTCTGGGATTTTTTGTTTAATAAGCACAGAACCTCTGGAAGCTCATGGTAATTGGGAAAGGATGGCTGGAAAAAGCAAAGATCACTTGATCTTCGGGAAGGACAAGTAGGAGGATTTGAGCAAGCATAGGCTGGGTTGCCCCATATCAAACCCTGGAAAGGTGGCAGCGAATAATCCTGGAACCATTTCCAAACATGAGAAAGATAAACCCAGCAGTCAGTAGGAATTTATGAAGGGAATATTGTGTTTAATTAACCTGGCAGCCTCCATGGGCTTGGTGGTCCAGGCAGAGCAGTGGATGGTCCAGGCTTCACCAAGACCAAGAATGTGCTCCACGGAGACCCAGGGACACAGCCAGGTCTGTCCGGGGGGCTCGGACACCCATCTGTGTCCCCAGGCCCTGGCCTGTCCCTGCTGCCACCCAGAGCTGGGGAACCTTTGTTTCTGCAGCCCCATCTCCTGTGCACACCCTGACACGTCCTCGCTGCCACCTCGTCCCACCTGGGGTTTGCTGTTGGTTGGACACCGGGGTGTAGAATGTGAAGCACAACAATGGGAAGGAAATAGGAAATAAGATATAATGTGATCAAAGGATGCGGGGCAGTGAGCGGGCACATGGCTCAGCCAAGTGACACCTGCTTACGCAAAACTTATCCCTCTTATGCCACTTTCCCTTTATTTTCCCATATTTACCCTCTCCAATCCATTTTGTTATCTCCTTTCTCCTGCCTTTGGTCCTTCCCTAAGCATCCCTTACGAAGTCTCACACATCTCCTCTCCACACTGCTCTTAAAACACGCCGTAATAAATTTTACTGTGTCTCCAAATGCCCTTCCCTGGCATCCTATAAGTTCTATCCTCCTGTAGGCTGTAACTTCTTTTATTTTTCACGCCTTTCTGGGGAGGAAATTTATTTCCTTAACTTCATCTCACATCAGGAGCACAGGGCAGCCCCTCGGTTGTCCCAGCAGGCGGTTTAAGTTCTCCCTGGTTGCCACCTGTTGCCTTTTCCTTGTGTTTAATGAGATTTATGGTTAGTCAGATAGCCTGAGTCCAACTCCTGGGAACCAGGCAACATTTCAACTCAAAATTCACTTTCCACAAGACTCTAATTTTCACAGGAAACTGTTCTTCTATCTGTAATTAGGAAAATAAAAATGACCCCTTTTAGTTTGAAGCCAGCTCATCCTGCATGGAAACGCTGGCAGGTTTAATTCAGCAGGAGGTATTTAGGGGGGTGTGAGTCCAGGTCTGCTTCAGCTACTGCCATGTCATGGAGAGTTCATTTTCCAACAGTGCAGTGGCTTTTATTTCTATTTTACAAGGCAGGTTTCTCTTATGTTAAACTTAATACATGTACAGTCTCAAACATACAGATACAGAGCAAAATTCTTGGGTATTATTGGTAGTAGAGTATAAAACTACTCGGGATAATGTCCTAAGGATGCTCCTGAGGAACCAGGCAACGTAAGCCAACCACTCATAGAATCATAGAACCACTGAGGTTGGGAAAGATGCCCAGGATCACCAAGTCCAAGCTGTGCCCAATCCTCACCTTGTTCCCAGCCCAGAGCACTGAGTGCCACCTCCAGACCTTCCTTGGACCCCTCCAGGGATGGGGACTCCAAACCTCCCTGGGCAGCCCCTGCCAACGCCTGGCCACCCTTTCCATGGAGAAATTCCTGCTGGTGTCCAACCTGAGCCTCCCCTGGCCCAGCCTGAGGCCGTTCCCTCTCCTCCTGTCCCTGTTCCCTGGGAGCAGAGCCCGACCCCCCCGGCTGCCCCCTCCTGTCAGGGACTTGTGCAGAGCCACCAGGGCCCCCCGGAGCCTCCTTTTGTCCAGGCTGAGCCCCGTTCCCAGCTCCCTCAGCCGCTCCTGGGGCTCCAGCCCCTTCCCCAGCCCCGTTCTCTTCCCTGGACATGCGTGAGATGTACAATGAAGGAAATAAAAGCAGAGAAAAAAAATAGGTACTTAGCAGAAGTTATGCCTAACAAAATATTTAGACTAGTCAGTCATTATCTCATAATTTAAAAAAAAAGTCCAAAGGAAAGCAAATGAAAAGTTGTCTTTCAAATAGGTATTAAAATGCTAATGTTTCATGCTTCTAATGAAGGTTCTAATAAGAGTGGAAGATGAGAGTGATTGTAACGGGTGAAATACCAGCTCTCATTTTAGCTGTCACTTTAACAACATCATTTTGTGGTTCTGTCAGCTCGCTGGAGCTCTGTTGATCCCAATGTATTTCATTTCCTGGCTGAGTGACTGCCTGTGTGAGGCAGTATTGTTCCAGTGTGTCTTCATCTCTGTGCAAGTGCTGGAATTGATCTTTAATCTTTTCTCCAAATGAATTTTTCAAAATAATTTTTGAATGAGCTTTTAGTGCCCGTGAAAGGTGTGAGATGTATTTATTCACATTTCTTCCTCTTTTTTTTCCCCTCTGAGTCAGGACATGAGGTGCATATCTCATTCCAAATGACAATTTTCTAGATAAAAAAGTCTCTCCCATTATATCTGAGGCTGCAGCAGTGCAGATTTCCCCATATTAACTATTAGAGCCCAGGCTATTAAATATCTCAGCATCTCACATCTGTAATGTTTCCTACGAGCTAAATAACTTCACCAACGACTTTGCACATTCCTGAGAATTCCAGAGCCACCATCTTCCACTCTGTCACGTTCAGCTTTAAAGTTGATTTGCCTTGCATTCCTTCTCCTTTCTAACTGGCACTGATTTCAATCACCCTCCAGCAAAAAGTCTTGCCCGTGAAAATATGAAGTGAAATTTCTATATTGTTTCAAAGGGGCAATAGGAGAAGTCCAAGGAATTTAAGGCTGTCCTAGTAGAGTTTGGTTTTAACTGGTAAACACTGTATTCCATATGGATACACTCCTGTTTGGCTGTTCAAGAAGGGACAAAAACCACAAAAGAATCCCCAAAACACACAGAAAATCCTTACTTATTATTTATTTATTTTTTCATAGCAGAACTTTCAATTACTTCAGAATTGAAATTTAATACTAAATCTTTTCAAAAAGGGGCATCCAGCTGCCAGTGGCCAAGGAAATATAATGGGACTAATGGATTTTACTAGGATTCCAGTTGGATGGGACCGAAATGTTATCCTTTCCTGAAAATTTCCTGTGACCATCAAACCACTTCCCTGCTGCAGTTTTCCTTTAATTTTTTCAGTAAACAACACGTTCGCATGCAGGGACCATTCATCCACATTCAGAGAACAAAGAGGGGAAATGCCTATTAGTCTGGGAGAATGAAAAACAAAGGAGCTAAGTAATGGAATTCCAGAACCCCAGGATGGTTTGAGGTGTAAAGAACCTCAAAGCCCATCCAGTGCCACCCCTGCCATGGACAGGGACACCTTCCACTGTCCCAGGTTGCTCCAAGCCCCATCCAACCTGGCCTTGGACACTGCCAGGGATCCAGGGGCAGCCACAGCTTCTCTGGGCACCCTATGCCAGGGCCTCCCCACCCTCACAGGGAACAGTCCCCTCCCAATTGCCCATCTAACCCTACCCTCCGTCACCCGAATATTCACCATTATTTCCTCTTGTCATTTCCCACTTTCAGTTGGAGCTATGTCAACATTTCAGCCATTCTTGAAATTGTATTCCAGCAGCTCATCTCTGGAGATTTTTCCTTTGCTTCCTGAACCGTGAAAGTTCTCCTGTGGTTTAC
>VYXC01011244.1:0-16057 GCA_013397175.1 Platysteira castanea | reverse complement strand
ACCCGCAGCCTGTGGGGATCCACGGGGGATGCAGAGATCCACCCGCAGCCCGTGGGAATCCACGGGGGATGCAGAGATCCATCCGCAGGCCGTGGGGATCCATGGGGGATGCAGAGATCCACCCGCAGCCTGTGGGGGAGGTGCCCATGCCGGAGTGGGTGGATGCCTGGAGGAGGCTGTGATCCTGGGGGAGACCCAGTGGAGAGAGGGGGCCCTGCTGCGAGGCTGGAGCAGCCTGTCCTTGGAGGACTGCACCCCATGGAAGAGTGACCCACGCCACAGCAGTTTTGGGAGGACTGCTGCTTGTAAGGGTGTACACGCTGGAAAAATTTGTGGAGAACTGTCTCCTGTGGGAGGAACCCCACGGTGCAGCAGGGGAAGGACTCCTCTCCCTGAGCAGCAGAAAAAAACCTCAGGTGACGAACTGACCAAAACCCCCGTGCCCTGCCTCCCTGCGTGTCCCTGTTGAGACGGGCATGACATACACATACACACCAACTGCTTCAAGCAAGAGGAGTTATCTTTATTACTACACAGCTACTTTTATACAGTTTCTTAGCATTCATGTTATATGTTTATTGGTTGTTAATTTACTACAATGCAGTATTATTGGTTGTCTATAGCGTGCACAGATTCTTGCTACATTATTAGCCAGTATCCTCCCTTTTGCAGCTGCTACATCTTCTCTGTTGTTTGCTTCTTGCTTCTGTTAATGTTGCTATTCTCAGGGGTACAAACTGATTATGTCAGGGTTGGTGCCTGTGAGGCTTTCAGTCCAGCTGTCAGTTCCCACAAGTCTCCCTTGACTTAGCCGAAATAAGAGGCCTGAGCCATGATTTTACAAAGCCAAAAACGCCTTCATTATGCAACACCTGCGCTGTCGGTGGGAAGGAGGGAGGGGCTGGAGGGAAAAAGGTGTTTTAAGGGCTTATTTCTCATTATCCTCTTCTGATTGTTAGTAATAAATTAACTTTGCAACTTTAAGCTGAGCCTGTTTTTCCCTTGGAGTGTTTTCTCCCAGTCCTTATCCGAACTCATGAACCCTTCGTTAAGTTTTCTCTCCTCTGCCCAGCTGTGATAGGGGAGGGTGAGTGAGCGGCTTTTGTGGGCGCCTGGTGTTGAGCCAGTGTCAAACCACAACAATGATAAATCTAATAATGTTGATACAGTACACCTTTCTGTGGGATGCAACCTCGACTGTCACGAGTTAAGAATTTAATCATCCAATACCAAATGCAGTAAAAGCCAGCTAAGCAATGAGACTGCAGAGGTCATGATTAAATACAATCATCATTCACCTGTAAGTTTAGAGCAGGTTTCCTTGCATATTTCACAGACCTTGTGCTCTACCTCCATGCTATTTTGATGTTAAAACAGTAGTTTAGGAAGAAATAGCATCCTAGTAGGATACTAGCAATAGACATTTTCAGATGGCACAAAAACCACTGTTAACTTCTAACCTGGGGGAAGGAAGTTGGAATGATTAATAATGGGCAGATGGGATCGTTGGTTCAGTGTAATCTTAGTTGCTTGGTAAATTTAATATAAGGTGCCTNTCAGTCGTCATTCCTGCTGTGAATTTTGGAGGAGCTGGACATGCTGTCCCTGCTCCAGACACTGAGAGATAAAAACAATAAACAACTTGAACACGAATCCGCAGGAGTGTCCAGTCTCTTGGCTCGGGCTCGGGACTTTTTAAGATCAAGAAACAGCCATAAAAAACACCAAAAAGATAAATAATACCTTGTAATAGGACTAAATGTGAAATGAGGGCAAGATGAGCCAGTATGGTCCATGACTGCATGTACAGCATCCAGGAATGGGAAGGCTTTTCTGCCCTGTGAGTCACCCATCCCAGTGCCCTCAAGCCTGCCCTGTGCCCTGCTGGTTTAGCGGGAAGCTGGAAATCAGAGAGAGCAGAGTCAGGAGGGTTGTCTTGAGAACTGGCAAGGATTGCCTTAAAAGGCTCAAGCAGCTCAGGCTTGCTTTAATAAAGTAGAATTTGAAGAGTGACTTGGTTGATGCCTTAGGTTTTAACTTTTAAACTATCACCATGATGATAGTCTGTATCTTTATCTAAGGGAACAGGTATTTAACAGTTCAGCAGATAAGACTTGGCTTTTTTCCTACTAGATGAATAATTAAGATTTGGGACAATTTGCTCTTCACTATAGAGGATTTTCTGACACTGGTTATTTTAGAAACTAATTGGTCTGTTTTTCTACAAGATGTGACTTTAATGCAAACAGGATTTAACTCTCTAAAATCCCATGTGTGCAGCATATCAGACAGAAATACCATGCTGTTTCCTTTCAGCTTCGTAACGTGAAGGTATTATACTGGGAAGATCACCTGGATAGGTATCTCAGCCAAGACGTGTATTTTTAACTTAGACAGGAGCTCAGAACTTTGCTTAAGGGGAAACATGGATAGATGGCGGGCTGCATTAATTCATTTGGTGCATTCTCTAACACAGAAGTCTGGATACTGTGCAGACTTGTGTGCCTGAGCTAAGTGGTTTCCAGTTGTACAGACTAATGGGACTCTAGCAATGAAACAATAGTGGCAAAGAACACTTGCAGATCTTTCTACTCTAGGCAGCTTAGCTTTCTGTTAAAGTTAGTTAGGTGTTACAATTTTTCATGAAATTTGTTTGCACATTTCTATGCAAGCTTCTTTATTCAGACATGCTGACGACAGAGAAAAAAAGAATCGCTCTTGGCATTGCTGCAGCCATGGAAAATGTGGCATCCCAGACTTTCTTTGTTTCTGAAAGGGCTTATCTGCAAGTCTGAACATGGCACTGTAAGCTAGAAACTATTTATCCCCCAGAAAAGCAGATCTGCCTTGCGACATTGAATTAACTCTCCTTTTGGTCCCCTGCCTGTCATCTTGCAGATTCAAACTACTGAAGTTTGAATGAAACTACTGAAACTACTCAAGTGTGTCCGTGGAGACACAATAAAGACGTTCTTACACCTGCCAGGTTCAGCAGAAAGAAGGAAATGATGTCGATTTATTGACACTATATTATTTTTATACACATTCCAATACTACAAGGGATTGGAGAGCATGTCACTTCCTTCTCCATTTTCACTGGAGAAGAAAGGTGCCCATCCAAGTGGTCATATCACAAAAGGAATGAAAAACAGAAAATACTGTTAAGTAAACATCGGCTCTATTTACATAAAACTGTGTGAGAAAATATTTGACTCCAAGGTTAAAAACAGAAGGCTTAAAGAAAACAAGGCGACACTCAAGCACATCATAAATTCTCAAGGCAACTCAAAAATGCTTCAAAACAATGATTGTTCATGCAGGAAAGGTCTGTAAATCTTAACTAACACATAATTCAGTTGTGCCATGAATAGCAGTGCAGTGGTGTTTGATAGATGGAGTCTGACTTTAAACAAGTCCTTCAATTTCTTTTTTTCTTTTAATTGGTTCTTTCTTGTTCTTACTCCCCCATGCCCTTCCTTCCTGCAGTGTCTCCCAGCTGTCTTTTCCCTATGTCTCACTCCACCTCCTCTTGAAAACTGTGCAAGTTAAAGATCACAGAATCACAGAATAAACTAGGCTGGAAAAGACCTTTGAGATCATCAAGTCCAGCCTATGACCTAAAACTTCCTCATCAATTAAACCATGGCATTGAGTGCCATGTCCAGTCTTTTTAAAAAATGTCCAGGGATGATGACTCCACCACCTCCCTGGGCAGATTCCAGTGCCCAGTCACTCTTTCAGTGAAGAATTTTTTCCTGATGTCTAACCTAAACTTCCCCTGGCGCAGCTTAAGACTGTGTCCTCACGTTCTGTCAGTCATTGCCTGGGAGAAGGGCCCGACCCCCACCTGGCTACAACCTCCTTTCAAGTTGAAGAGACTGATGAGGTCTCCCCTGAGCCTCCTTTTTTCCAGGCTGAACAACCCCAGCTCCCTCAGCTGTTCCTCAAAGGGCTTGTGTTCCAGGCCCTTCACCAGCCCTGTTGCCCTCCTCTGGGCACGTTTGAGCATCTCAACATCCTCCCTGAGCTGAGGGGCCAGAACTGGACACAACACTTGAGGTGCAGCCTCACCAGTGCTGAGTACAGGGGAAGAGTGACTTCCCTGGTCCTGCTGGCCACACTTCTTGATGCAGGCCAGGTGCCATTGGCCTTCTGGGCCACCTGGGCACACCCTGGTTCATGTTCAGTTGGCTGTTGACCAGTACTCCCAGATGTAAAAGGATGCCAGAGTGTACTTAGACCAACAAGCCTCTTAGAAAAACGAAAATATGATGTCCTTTCTTGCAGCATTTGAAATAATTTGACACAAAATTGCATTAAGTTCCATTACTTTATGTCTCTTTTAGCTGATTAATTAGGAAGTAATCTGTTGCAGTGGGGATTTCCTGCAACCTTCCTGGAAGACAGTCGGGACCTGTGGAAAGAATAAGGGAACAATATTTTTCATAGATGTTTCAGAGATGTTTATTTCCCGGCCGCAGGGCTGCAAGCCTGGGCACAGACTGAAGAATCATGGGAAAACCAAAAAGTTCTCGGGGCGAGGGGAACATACATGGCCAATGGGGTAACAGGACTTGGGCACATTAGCATCAGGGAGCAGGGAACCCTGGGTCCAGGCCATGCTTTCACCCCAGGGCACCCTCCCCCCAGGGGGAGAACCTCCATAGTAATCTGCTGTGTAATTGCTGAAATCACAGTAATCTGAGTAATTACTCCACAGTAATTAGGATTATGAAAAAATACCTTTTAATGTTTCCCTTTTCCTGCACTTTTCATGTGTTATACCCTTTATTTGTAGTTTTCCATGTAGCTTTCAATCTATAGTGCCTTTTCATTCCCATCAACATGAATTAATTTTCAAGCATTATTTCTCAAGACTACTCAGTGTAGCTATAAGTGATAGTTGCTTCTTTCCCCTCAGCTTTTAGTTGTATAATACTATTAAATAAAATGTTATCAGGCAGGAGTAATTCTTTGAGTCTCTGATGCTTCTTGTTGATTCTATTACTTTGTAGTTGTGTACAGTTGTGCTTGCTTCTGGGGTTACTTTTTTTCTTAAATATGCTTAGATTTTTAGGTGTTTTCATTGTTTTGTCTCGTTGTTTCAATAAAATAATTTTACAGAATGTGCCTGTTACTGTGGATACAGAAAATGCTGCTTGCAAGAATTTTTCTCGCTTCTCTCTGGTCCTGTGGGAGAGAAAAGCCTCTCACGAGGGCTATCAGTAGAGTTTATAAACCAGGGACACCTGCAGACATTGCTAACCTTTGTTTATAGTACAATAGAGAAATATTTTGACAACAGGACGTTAGCCAATCACCCTTAAGAAGGTGGCTGATCTTTTAACCAATTAGGCTATGAAGAAAAAAGATATAAAAGAGTTGTAAAATAATTAAATAAAGCAGTATTGCTGCACCATCCCTGCCTCTTGGATCTCTCTCTCCTCCCTCCTACTACTGCGGGGTACCACAACATGTTACTATTAAACTCAATTTCTTTATTTTGTGTTTTCATATGAAGAATCCAGAATATAAGCAGAATTAAGTATTTAAGTGATTTTCAAGGCATGATTGTCACATTTTCACGTATGTAATCCATGTGTTACTGGTGTGCCCCCACCTCTCCTGGCAGCCCATTTGCCCCAGGTTGCAGGTTACCTCTGGATCCCCCAAAGCATTGGGGGACTCCAGGGATGTATTTTACAATCTGCAAAAGCAGCTGGTTTGGTCCTTTTCTTGCACTCTAAACTTGCACCATCAAATTAAACACCAAGCATGGTTTGTTCAAATATACTTTTCTGAGGAACTGATTACTTGGGACAACTCCAGTAAGTTTTACTCAGCCAGGTAAAGAAGTAACTGCACCTCTACAGCAGGCTTGGCCTTTGCTGTATCTTTTGAATGTTTTTCCTCCATTTAAGCCATCATCTCCTCTATCATTTCAGTAGCCTCCTGATAATGTGACTGGGTTTGCAGTGATACAAGTAGGAAGTGTCAGTTTTAAACTTGTAATTTTGCTATCCTGCTGCAAAAATGAGTGATGGCAGAAGGAGGTTTATTTTCACCCTCTTCTCAGCCCCCTTCCCCACCTTAGGCAGGTCCCTATACATATGCCTTTTTCTATGCACAGAGGTTCCATATCTGGGGAGCTTTTTATAACTTTAAACTCTTCTGACATGTCATAAAGATCCCATTTCCTCTCAGCTATTTTTTACTTTATGCCTACTCAGAGTGGGATTACTGTTTCCAGTGTCTGGGAGAGGGAAAATGTGAATGGCATTCTGGATGGCTTGCTAAGTAGAAAATGCTGCTGATTCCTTAACCTCAGCTTTACGCCTTAGGACAGTTAAAACTACAAGAGATGCTTGCATCTTTTTTGTTTATTTCTTGGTTGTGTTTTTTTTGCTAGTCGTGACATTTCAACACTTCAAATTCTTGGCATAACCAGGAGTTTCCAGCAAGCAGATTGTTCTAATGATGCAAAGAAGCATTTTTAAGCCTGGGTTGCAGCCCTGACTGTTGTCTTAGCTACTCGTGGCTTTGTAAGAAACAAAAAGTTTAACTTCTGGGAGACTTGAACTGTCTCTAACTGCAGGGCAGATGCTCTCTGGGTAGGTGGGACTGGGAAGTAATCTAAGAAAGGAAGCCAAAAGGATGTGTGGGGAAAAGATGCTGGGAGGTGGCAGACTAAACCTCACAGACCTGCATGTATGAGTCCTGATGCAACTGGCAGAATTTCAGGAATACTTTAAATCTGGCAATTATAAGTTTAGAAGTGAACAAAAAAGAAAACTGAAGTAATAATACACATTGTTAAAATTCGATTTATTAGGACTTGAAGTTCAGAAGTTGATGTTCTTGCTAAGGTAGTGAGAAGACAGAATCAAGAGCCTGAGTTAATGAATCTAATTGAATGGATTAATCTGAGGTTCAAATCCCTGTGTCTTAGTGATTGAGCTTGTTTTAACATCAATAAACAGGTATCTTGAGAAAGAATTTATTAATTTTTGAAAGATGAAAACATACCATATGTCTTTGTTTTCCAAGCTTTCCAGTTGTAATGTGTGATGTTGAAACAATTTTATTCAGGATGTTAGGAGAGAGGAGTGCTCAATATTGAATTGTGGAGATATGAGTACGTGGTACTTGTTCATGTGTTGAAAACTTTAATCTCTGATGTTAAACTGTGTATATCCCTAAAATGTTAACCGATTCACTGAAATCCTATGCCTGTTTTATTTCAATTGTATTTTGACTTGTATATGAAAGTAACAATCATCTCCTTTTACCAGATGCAGGCTGGATTGCTGCCGTGAAGACAGGGAGATCCTGACTCCATGAAGATAATACAGCTCTCATACCTGACCTGAAGCACACAAATGAATTACCTTACACACTACTAAGCATTTGTCTAAATAAACCACTCTTTAAGCAGAAACCCGGACAATTAAAACCAACAAAAAGAAAACCCATGCCTAAGACACCCCTGGTAAACATGTGGTCAGTTTGTGCTGTGGGTCCTTTCTGCTCTCCTATGAGTAAAGAGTCCATAAGGGGCCCATCTGGAGAAGCCGTAGCATTTGTAACTTGATCTGTGCCAGCTAGGTATTCAGAGAAGGGATGCAAACCATGACTGTGTTGTTCCAGTCAGTAATCTATTGCTTTTTTGGGGTATAAGCCTCTAAATCTCTCCTGTAGGTGCTCAGCTGTAAGAGAAGCTCCAGCAGCTTCTGGGATG
Organism: Platysteira castanea; assembly: GCA_013397175.1. Lineage (NCBI taxonomy): Eukaryota > Metazoa > Chordata > Aves > Passeriformes > Platysteira > Platysteira castanea. Next base: position 8,319 of record VYXC01011244.1, on the reverse strand, counting down.
AAACTGGAATGGGTGACTGCCCTGTTCTAGACAAGCATGTAAGGATGGGGCTTTTGAATTGGCTTCTCTTCCCAATATGTAGGTGTGAGATTTTGCAGTGCAGAAGAGCTGCAATGTCTTCAGGATGAGTTGGAGATGATGAGTTTTTAGGGTAGAAGCACCCAGCCCCATGCTGCCAGGAGGCCACCTCATTGCCAGTCTGGTCTGGGAGGTGTAGGAAAGAAAAGGGCTGGATATGTTGGTGAATGTCCTGGTGAACCTTTGACCCAGCTAAGTGGAGAGCTTGGTGAAGGTTCCTCAGAAAGAACTTAAAACCAGCAGCCTCTCCTAGCCAGAGGAAGGCTAGCCCTTCCCCATTTTCACTGCCTGGGGTGGTTTATCCCCATGAGTTTTCTGGGAGGGCTGCACATTTAATTCCCAATAATGCTTTGTACAATGCTTCTGGAAAGTTACAAGAGTTGGAGGGACCCTGAACCTGATAGTAACAGTGCAAAAACGGTTAGTAGGAGGTGGTAGGATGACAGAGATTCTGTCCATGTCTGGTGGGTAATGGGGAGAAAAGAGTTACTGGTTACTTGGAAGTGGTGGCCAGGCAAGGTTGAGACCTTGAAACAGGAGAAAGAGGACACACAGCTGCTAGTTTTCATGACTTCCTTCCCCTTTAGCTTCTGGGAAAGGAGTTGGAGAAGGTAGGGCCATTTTAACAGAGGCAAGAAGGTTAAGGAGATAGAAGATTAAGGTGCCTCAGTTTTTCCTACTGGTGAGACCACCTAATGGTGTCTTTCCTACATTGTTCTAGGAAAGCAGTATCTTTTGTCATAAACTTATGCTGATACAAAATAAACTAGCTTATCCTTCTGTGGGTGTGGCAACCACAGATTTTACTAAACTTCAAAAATTATTATTGCAATGTGAAAAATAATTAAAATAACTTGTAGTGCTTGGATGCTGTGGTTTCCCTCTAGCATAAATAGGAGTCACAGAGTGTATGGATTAATAGCCATATGCACTACATAGGAATAAATATGTTCTGGGCTATGTGAAACAGCTCAGGGCTGATGGGTTTAGTTCGGATGAACACAGAATAAAGAACTTTGGGAATGGGATATTGTGGGGTGTGCTGACAACTTTCTCTTTCAGGTTTTTCTGTATTATTCTTTGCTGTCATAAAAGCTATTAGAATCAACTTGAAACGTGGATGAAATAAAAAAGAGTATAACCTGCTCTCAGTAACTTCAACAGGGGAAAAATTGCATTTCAGTGTAATTTTAGCTACAGCATGGAACTGCTGTAGAGTGCAAGTTTCTGAATCTGTTAAGAGCAGAGACTGTTAAACATATTATATAAGACACAAGTTTAAAAATAAATAAATGAATAACACCCCTGCCCCAAAAAATTAAAGCCCAGAAATCTGAATCTGATTCAGAAACCACCAAATAATTGTGAATAAATAACAGAATTGCATGCATATGCTAAGGCCAAATATAATTTCAAATGCCTGTTAGGTTTAATAAAACATGATAAAATTTTTCCTTAGTATGGCATCCTTGATTTGTATTTTTCAGATTCCTAAATAGAAGGAAGATGTGTGTGACTGCTAGTGCATTTTAATGACTTTTCTCTGCAAGTACTGTAGCTAAAATGCAATGTATTTTGATTGTCATAAATCTGTGAAATTATAATTATATCTTTTATTATCTTTGATTAAATGGCAAAAGGTTGAAATGCATTTTCATTCCAATCACCACATTGTTTGTAGTTGCCTTTGATGATCTAGGGTAAAAAGAAAATATTATGAAACCCTCTACCCATCCAGTGCAGTATTAAGTCTATCTGAAAGCATCAAGGATTAATCTTGTTTATATGTGTGTCACTGATCTAACCACAACTGCTGTGGATTTTGAGAAGCAGGCAGTGGCCTAAGATTTAAAGCTTGTTTAATTCTTCTTTTTTTTATGGTGACCAAATGCCACTGAGAAATCAAGGGAACACAAAATAAACAGACAATGGTTAGGTTCAAATGTTCTTGTTTTTCTGGTTATTAAACAGTCAAGATGCTTATTAAAAATCCTGTTTCAGTCTAATCTGGAGCTAGTGGGTTTTGAAATGATTCCTACACAGTCGAGCCCCTTGGAATCGTCCCACCTTTACTCAATAAATACGCCAGTAATGCGAAATGAGCTCCTCCAAAGCCCATAACTTCTTAGAAACTCTCTGACAAAGAATATTAAATCTTTTAAATTCTGTAGTTTTATTTTGTTTGGCCTGATTGCTTCTGCTTCTGTATAATAAGGCCCTGGCATAAAGTGCATAAAGCAACAGGTAAAGCCGTGATAGCACTGGAAATTTATTGCTGACTTTCTCCACTGAAGGAAACCTCAGGGTTATCCTTGGAGAAGCCATTAATGAAGCACCTTGTGTATTTAAATCCTATTACTCTTTATTCACCATGAAATCTGAAGAAAGAAGAAAAAGCATGAGTTACAAGATGAGTATCAGTTCACGTTTTGTGTTTGTAATCAATGCCTCTTCTTCGTAACAGCTCATAAACAAAGAGGAGCCAGAAGAAAGCAGCTGGCTTTGGAAATGCTGGCTTCTAATTCATGACGTTACTATGTCCAGGAAGCTTGTCTTTGAAGAAACAGTGATATGGCAGATACCAGAGGTCTAGGTGCTTCTTAATTTCAGTTCAGAATATGTACTTCCTGTCATTACAGGAACATGCATATAATTCTATTAAAAAGAGACACTTAAGTATGACATGAAATGTAACTGCCTGGTTTTATTCTAAGTATCTGTGGTTTTATTTTCCTGCCAGCTTACAAATACTCTTACTGATTCTTATTCTCAAACTTTTCTGGAGTCACCAGCTTTGCGTTTTGGGAATGGTGTAATATTTCAGATTCTTGTGAAGTATTCTGTTTGCAATTGACTCACCTGTCAATCTTTAGTTATTTGACTGAGTTGGCATATAAATCTTGGCAAATGTCAAGATGCACATCTGAGGAATGTGGTGTGTTCTTTTAGCACTTTTAAAAAGCACAATTATTCTCTGCATGCTGCAAAGGAACGGTGCAGGCCATGATTCTCCTGCTTAAAGAAGCAGGGGAATTATATTCAGTGAGCAGTCCCATGGAGCATATTGCTGCTAAACAATATTCTTTGGTGCAACTTCAAGGTCTTCATAGTTTTTTAGAAATGCTTCTCTGCTTTAGTGGGTTTTCTTCCAACACCCCTTAGATATGTTGGGAATTTTTGTCACTGCTTTTAGTTTCACACTTGCGTGTCAGTCCTTGGGCTCAGCTGCTTTCCTGCTACAACACTCACTATAATAATTCTAGCCATATTTGGAAGGTGAAAGATTTTATTGCATTCATTGAAACTCATTTGTTCTAGAGCCACTGGACACGAGCTGAAAGGTCACACAGTGTGCAGTGACCCTCCCTGCAGCAGCAGCCAGGAGATGAACATGTTTATGTGTGCAGGATTTGTTCACAATAATTGCGATCTGCTGTTCTTTTTCATGTGTAAGTGTATGGAAAATCACACTATGGAAAGCCAATGTTCATAAAGGAGACAGAGGAGGCCTGCACCTTTATTTGAATAAAGGGAGAGAGTCCACTGGGGCATATGCCCGTGGGGTTTTCTCTCTCAAGGTTTTGGAGGATGCAGCCTTCTTTTATCCTGAACTCATGATGTTGCCCTCTTCCTTTCCCCAGCGACTGAGGTACTAGGAAGGTACAGCCTTCCCGAACCACCTACCACATACTCCGCCTTGAATCTGTCATTTCTTGTGTCCGGGGGGACACAATAAGACGCTTTTACACCTGCCAGGTTCAGCAGAAAGAAGAAGAATGCTAGAGTTTATTGACACTACATATTTTTATACACATTCTAATACTTAAGTAAACATCAGCTCTATTTACATAACTCTGTGTGAGAAAATCTCTGACTCCAAGGTTAAAACCAGAAGGCTTATAGAAAAACAGATTTTAGCAAATGCCCAAGGCAACAATTTCCCCCAAAGTTCAGAAACTCAGGCTTGTGTGGACCCATTTGTCTGTTTCAGGAGTCAAACTGTCTGGGTTCTGTAAGAAATCTTCGGCTTGAAGTTGGTGGAGACATTACGACCCATTTCAAAGACATTAACACCCATACCCTCACCCATGGAATTGTTTGTAAAGACGTTAGCACATATCTTTGCTATCCTAAGTAAATGCTAGTTTGTTTGGTCATAGGAAACGGAAGTGAATTTACTTCCATTTGCTACAGCTAGGAAAAAACTAAATAATGGTTAAAAGATCTGATATTCTGGAGTGCTTCTACTTGAAAACTGACATGGATTTTACCTAATGCTGTCTTTGGCCATATACAAAATATGTACTTAATAAGAAGATTCTGAAGCCAAATATTTAGCTAACTTCTGTGTTTAGAAGCGTTTGAAATTTTGGATCTTACGAAAAACTCACACATTTCCTTCCAGGACACTTTAGAAAGAAGTTTCAGCAAAATTTCTCAGTGACAGTTCTTGCTCTTCTTGGGTTTTCCTTTTTTTCTAGCCTGGCTCTTTATAGCTTTTCTTGATGGAATGTCTTTTGATATTTACCTTGTCAAGTTTACAAAACCAGGGAATGTGCAGCTTGTAGACATTTACCAAAACTTGTATTTCTGACTGCAGTAACTTGCAGTTGAAATGTTATGAACAGGGGTTATTAGTGTTGGAATACACATCCTTACTGTCCTATTGCTGCTTGGAGGCTTGCAGAAAAATGAGCTTTTTGGTGTAGTTATTATTTTAAAGTGACTGGATGGATCACAAAAACCAACCCCTGTAAGTAGCAGTGACTTTCCAACATTTCCCAGCTGTTTGGCACAGCAAGGAGAGACAAATCATTGCCACTTAAGAACTTCTGGAATATCTTTATGTACATGATCAGTGCCTGCCAAGTGAACTTCTGTAAAGATCTTTTTTTTGTATTTAAGTTAGCATTTTTACACCTAAACAAATCTGCATATCATTGGTGCTGATACACCAATCTTTTCTACTTGCAATCTACTGCTAATATCACTGATTTATCCAGGAAATCAAATGAGGAAGGTGGAATAATTTTAATCAGATTTTGCTGGGGAATACTGGGTATTTTTTAAACAGATCCATGCAACTAGTCAGAAACAGCTAATAAACACGGAAATAAACTTTACTTTTTAATACTCAGTTTACATGCATTAATGTTTTTGAAGTGCTAGATAGGAATTGGCAGTTTGGGAAAGACTACTGGTCCCCCATTCTACCTGCTTGTAAGTCTGTATTTTGTGATTATTCTGTGATGTTTCTCCCTCTTCCTCCTTCCTCCTTCCCTCAGTGAATAGCCTACAGTTTATTTTAATTCCATAAGCTTTTCTTCTAGCTTGTTTAGTATTATTTTACTCTTCAGAAACCTGAAGCTAGGTGCAACATATCAGCAATATTCTGTTTCCAGCTGTTGATTTAGGCAGTGTGACAAGGGAAGAGCCACAGTACCAATATTTTACTCCTAATGTGCTTTTTTTCCAAATACTGCCTAAAGATTGTATTTATCTTATGTATTGATACAAATGAAGGAAAGGAAAAGAGCGAACAAAATGTAAGCAGCTCCTGGGCAAGTGCTCTTACTCCCTTATTAAAATCAAACCAAACAAACCAACCTCTGAATTTGCAGTTGCAGAGCATGAGGTGGTTTTTGAGGGGCAATGGAGGTTACTTGAGGCAGACAGGGATTTACCTGAGCCTCAGAAGGGTTAATCCTGGTTTCTGCAAGGGTCTCCCTAGGACTGAGGTTTATAGATCAAGAGAGGTGGCAGACTCACCATGGCCTGCAGCACACGCTCTACCTGCCGAGCAGATGCTGATGGGGCGTCCCAGGACTGTAGCGCTAACAGTCTGTCTCTGTCTTCTGCTTCTCTCTCCGTCTCTCTTTTCCCCTCTCTGCTCTCTTTTCTGTCCTCCTCTGGTCGGGACCATAGCCTTTTTTTATCAATTAGCAGTTCTCAGATATAATATTTGCTGCATTTGTGCTTCATTTTTCTCTGAGAAATCTATATAAAAGAATCCTCCACGACTCCCGTTACAGCTGGACAGGACACAAATATCTTTTTAGTGAAGGTATTCATTCAGATTGGTTCAGCCTTCAGTTTCATTAGAGGGGTTGTGGCAAGTCTGATGCATAGGGATTTGGGGGACATTTATTTTTCAGGCATGTTCAGAACCAGAGGAGAAATCTCATGTCTCTTGTTGCTAATATAATAATATAATCTTGTTCTTTCATGGGCAGTCAGTGGGGAAAGATAAAAAATGAATGTTAAATACATGAGTTATTTAAATAACCATGGTCTGGAGTGTCAGTGTGTTTGAATGGAACAGATCCTTCTGTTCCCCCCTCTTCAGTAGGGAAACTTGCACATTTCAGCCACACAGGCCTTCCAGGAGGCTACTGCTACCACCTACCAATGGCTCCAGCAGTGTGGCAAAGTGCTTTTTCATGTAATATCAGTCGAATGTTTAACATTTTGTTTGGTAGCAGTAATCTCTTGGAAAGATTGTGGGGGACAACTGGGCAGTAATCCAGCTTTGTACTTCATATCTGAGGGACGCTGCTGCTTGCACTTAACCATTCAAGTGTGTACCTGTACATGCTGTGTACATCAGCACAGCCTATGTGAGACCTTCTCAGCAGTGAAATTTCAAAAAGATGAATTTATGTTTGTGTATTTGAACTAAGGACCTAACTCAGCAATGTTCTCTGTAGCAAGACTAACCAAGCTACTTCCTTACTTAAGCAAGGTAAACCTATTCAGTTCTCTGAAATTTTGATTATACTTTAATTTCCTAGTTTGTGGCTCCTTTTTTTCTCTCCTACGTACAATCCTACATAACAGCTGCAGCTGGGTCTTAATTATTAACTGTCTAGTATTATGGGAAATATATTCCACCTCACTTTTCCAAATGTGGTTCCTCTATGATAGATAACACAATGCGGGACAACTGAGCAGGACCAGATTAAGTCCAGGTTAAGGTCCTTTAACAGCGATAAAAAGTAGACACCTCAGGAAGATCATAAGAAAAACCTTAAAATGCTTTCCCTCCTCTTTCCTGTCTATCCTCTTCCCTGACTTCCAGATATTTTTGTTTTTCTGACCTTTGAGTAAAGTTTTTCCAAAAGTGAAGAAGTTTCTCTGTGTTTTCTAACCCTCATGGATTTCTCTTCTACAGAACTCAGCTGCTTCATCTCAGATCCCTGGGAATATTGTGATGGGTGAGAGCCACCCCAGGACTTCCTGCAAGAGTTGCAGGGAGGGACGGTGGTCTCTTCTGGTGGGGTGATTGGCTCAAGGGTCACACAGCGTGATGTCTCTGACTGGAGATATTGTTGCCTTGTGGGTTTTGCGTGTTCCTTTTTGTTCTCTTCCTTCGGGGCTGTGACCGGGCTTACTGTCTTGCTTCTCGACTTCCCTGCGGCTTGGGAGGCCAAAGCCAGTGCATGCTGTGCTGGGACCCAGCACCCCGTCCCCTGCCAGGGGCCGCCCCCTCTGCACAGCCTGACCCAGGGACCAGCCATTGCTGGTGAGCTACCCAGGGGAGGAGTGATTCCCTGCTCAGCCCCACCGTTCTCTGCCACTGCTTCAGGGCTTCTTGCTCTGCCGTAACCTGACACCCAGACATCCTGTGGCTTTGGGCATGGCCGCAGAGTTTCTGCTACCTTTTGTTTGCCACTTACAGGTGTGCCGGCATCTGCCATTTCCAGCTTGCTGCTTATGAGGTTTCCTACCTCATTTTAGCCATACGGAGGGGCACCGGGACTGATTGCCCCTCGTGAGTGTGTAAAGGAAGTCCTTTACACCTCATCCGCCGGCCTGCCCGCCATTGCCACGTGAGGGGGACGCGGCTGAGCTGACGCCACAGCGCCCCCTGCAGGCGCGGGGGAATCATCGCACCCACCCTGCCGGGCCGGGAGCCACCAGCGCCCCTGCTGGCTGTGACCGGAACTGCACCAAGGGGGAAAGTGCCTGCGGCCGAGAGAGGCTGGCGCTGGGTTCTGGTTCTGTTCGTTGTCACTGCTGTTGTTGTTGTTTGTTTGCCTTGTCATACACGTACATACTAGTAAAGAACTGTTATTCCTTTNNTCTTTGCCTGAAAGCCCCTTAGTTTCAAAGTTATAATAATTCAGAGGGAAGGGGGTCATATTTTCCATTCCAAGGGAAGTTCTGGCCTTCCTTGGCAGACACCTGTCTTTCAAACCAAGACAAGTACACAGGGGAAATTAAACTTCTGGGGCTTTTTTT
>VYXC01011243.1:74718-87461 GCA_013397175.1 Platysteira castanea | reverse complement strand
CCGGCAGGGCCCGGAGCGCAGCGTGGACCCGGACGGGGAGCGGGGCGAGGGGTCCCTGACAGCCGGGGATGGGCCGGGGAGTCCCTGACAGCCAGGCCCGCAGCGGGAGGCACCGGGGGATCCCTGACAGGGACCGCGGCGAGGGGCGGGGGATCCCCGCTGGCGGCGGGGCCCGGTGACAGGAGCGGCGGCGGAGGGGCCCGGAGCCCGGGCAGCGCCCCGGGGGTGCGGGAGCTTGACAGCCGCGTTCGGACGTGTGTCGGGGGCCGGGATGTCACCTGACAGCGGCCCCGGGGGCCTCTGCTGGCCCCCGCTTCCCCGTGGAGCGGGGCTGTGCCCGAGGCTCCGCATCCCCGAAGTTCGGTGTTTCCCCGGGCACGGCGCGGTCCTGCCCCGTGTGACAGGCGGGGGATGCGGGGGACGGAGCCGGGGGTCTCCCTGCCGAATATTGATGTGTTTCTTTGGGTTTTGGGATCCTGGCTGGTTTACTGGGTCAGTGTCTTGTAGACTTTGCCTCCTCTTTCTCCAAAATCTGAGATTTTACTTTCGTTGCATTTTTAAACCTGTTTTAGCTTTATGGACCATGAGTTTGGGTTTAGGTGGTTAAGCCTTATCGTGGCCTCACCACGCATCAACAGCCAAAATGTGTTCCCATCCTTTTCTCTCTCTTCCATAGTCTCCTGACTTTCTAACTCCTGGTTTTGGCCCTTGGTTTGTGGTTCTTCACCCTGTTAATTATGTAGCAGAGAACTGGAAGCTACTTGGAATGTGGGTTTCCATCCGATGGCCTCAGGACACGCATTCACTCTCCTGGTAGTTGAGTGTTGTCAGGAGCCAGTCGGGGAACCTGGAGGTGATGGGAGCTCTGGGAGCAGGGACAGAACCTGTGGCTTTACCCTCATCCATTGAAATACCCTCAGTTTTCATTTTCAGGAGCAGTGCACCTTCTTTCCTGGTTTATTTTGGCTGTCCTTGCAGTAATTTAGATTGCACCTGCACTTGTTTTCCAGGGGTGTGGGGTTTTGGGGTGAATCCTGTAGGACTTGTGTTTCCCGTGGTCATCCTTGAGGACTTTGGGATCATCCCTGGTGCCTCTGTGGGAAACAGGGAAGCTCTGGCAGCTGCTTGAACATATGGGGAGAGATGGGCTCTAAAATCGTCATCTGTCTGCCTGCTTGAGTTCTTAAGAAGTGTTCTTACTCAAAGCTTTTCTCAACTGTCTGAGAGTATAAAAGAGAGACCATTTTTTTTATTTTGAAGAGTTCTAAGTCTGAAGCATCTTGGTTTAAAAGACAAAATTACCACAACTTCTTTTTGGACTCGAATTCATTGCTACAGGCAGTCGGCAGTCGCCTGAAAAGGTTTGAGTGATAATAACCAGTGACAAAATTTGAGTTACAATTTCCAGAAGAAGCTTTTTTTCCCAGTTGTTTTCGAAAGTTTAAACTATTCTGGAGGATATAAAAAGCGTTTTTTTCCCTTGGTGGAAGAGACAGACATACTGGTATAAATGGCAGTGCTGTTGTCACAAGAGAAAAGTGGCAATAGCACATGTAGCTACTGAATTAAAGGTATTTTTAAATAGATATTGTTATCTATGGGATTGTTGGCTTTTTAAAAATTAAATTAATTCTTGCTGCTGTTGGAAGGGCTGGTGCTGTTGTGGACACATTCTCCCACTCCATGAGGTCATGAGTCCCATCTCCAGCTTGCAACGGGAAAAAAATCTGTCATGAGACCTATTGTGATTATTCTGTGAAAGCAAAATCTGTGTTTGTCCCTGGTTTTCTGTCCCTTACCTGCGACACAGGTGTGGCCATCCTGGCACTGGGGTGGATTGGGAATAACCAAAGGCATCTGTCTGGAGTTGAAGGGGAAGTGCTGGTTTGCTGTGACCTTTATCTTTACTAGATGGATATAAATAAATTAGTTTTGTCCAGAAAAGCCCCCTGGAAGGCACTGGACCTCTCAGAGAGCTCCTGACTCACACTGTAGCAGATGGGATAATATTTTAGGAGAATTCCCAAACTGCTTTTGCCTCGGCAGTCAGCGTTGGCTGATGTTGGGACTCGCAGCCTAAGGGTGGAGGAACCTTTGCTCCCATCAAACACGGGTTGGTTATGCAGATTTTAGCAATTTGGCGTTTATTTGCATATGAATAGAACCAGCAGAACTACCCTGCACCTCCAAATTCAGCGTGTGATTCCAGACCTTCAGTCAGGTGAGGTGTCAGCTGGGGCCAGGTTAAGATACCAGGAGAAATTCTACCTCTGCTTCCCAAGTTTTCCTCCCACTGGAGCATACTTGCAGGGTGTCATCATGTCTGTCCTCTGCCTTTCTTCCCACAAAACCCCCGTCCTGCTCCGGGTGCATTCCCTGAACGTGGCCTCTGCTCCCAGCACTTCTGTGGAATATTCTTCCTGACAAGACAGTCCCCTGGGATTTCTGTCTGTCAGAAACGCATCCAGCAGATTCCTTTTGGAAAGTGTTTTATTTGTTACCTCCTGTAATACAAACGTTTATTCCTGATAAATGTCTCAGTCTCTGAACATTTTAAGGATGCTCGTGCAGGTGATCCAGGGGCCTTGAGCTCCTGTTTCCCCTGTTCAGGGATTGTGGTGTGGAGAAGTATTGTAAGGCTTTATCTCACTTTTTATTTCTCTTTTCTGAGTGTGGTAGCTGTCTTCCTTAGCAAAGGAAGGAAGACAAGGAATTTGAGGGGACTGTGGGAGGCCGCAGAGTTAGTAGTAATAATCTGAGATTTCTAACACTCAGCTGAATTGGTTTTAATGTCCCTTGGAGATGAAGCAATGAAAAGAACCAAAAGAAAAATATTCACTTTCCAAATACGACATGACAGTGTGTATTCATCAACAAAAGCAGCAGCAGGAATAAATGCAATGTCCTGAATTGAATGGAGGGAAAAATCTCAGTTAATATTGCTGAGGGGGTGTGGGGGAGTCATATCTAGGATCTGGCAGTAGAATCAACCCTTAAAATTTTCTTTCTGGGAAAGCAGGGGATCAGAAGAACAGGAATCTTAGGAGCTGATGGGCAGAAAGGGCTTGGGATGTGACACCAGGGGAATAAGGATGAATGCCAGGTATTAAAACTGTCTATGTCATTAGAGAAATCATTAATGAACACCACTTAGTTCCAGGTGGCACGTGTCAAAATGGATGTTAAAATGCTTCATAGTAAATTTTTGGGGGAAGAACAGTTTCAGGAGGGATTTGAGATTTACAGAACCTGCTGCCTGAGGGACTGGGAGTTTGATGTGATTTGCTTCGTAGGGAGGTGGTGAGGACACGTCTTGCTCATCGCTTGAGAGGCCATGCAGGGATTGGTGCTGGATGGTTTTCAATCCAGCAGAAGTTTTGTTAGCCTAAGATCCCATGGATGTAGGATAGTTCAGAACAAGACTTGGAACTTGGTGCAGCAAACATGGAAAGCAGAGACGTGGATAAGTACCTTATATCACATGGTTAAATGTGATCGTTTTAGGTCTTTAAAGTCCCAAAGCATCAGAGTTTTTGGGGTAAATTCGTGCAGATTTTTTTAGCTGCCTCTGAACTGTGGCTGTCACCAGTTGGCTGCTCATTTGCTTTGACATCCACAAGGTTTGGAGGCACAACCTGCACGAGGAATGGAACAGATCCTGCAGCGAGCGAGGCACACGGAGTGCGAGGAGTAGCACAGAGAAAAGAAAGTGAGAAAAGAAAACAAATAGTGGCATCACTGGGGAAACAGCTCCGAGGAACAGGAACGAAGGAAGAGCCAAGGTACACTTGAGAGCACCTTGGAGACGGTGACAGGAAGCTTGAACTTGATAAGGCGGGGAGGAGGCAGCACATGGGGGTTCAGGGAGATGAGATCCGAGTGACAGACACATATCCTGTGAATTAGTGGGGTAACTGGGGAGTTGGGAGAAGATTACAGTGGTCGAGGCACAGTGGTGATTAGGGCCAGGATTAGCATTTTTGTTGTCTGTGTTGAGAGTAATTAGTGGGTAAGTAAATGACCTGCTCTGTGTTTGTGGGAGCCATCAATTTCGTGACTTTGTTTCTGGGATAGTCACTGATCCTCTTAGCACAGAGCAGGATGTGAACACCGTTCCTCTGCTCTGATTCCCACTGTGCTCTTTGCGTCTTGAAGTTTCTGAGGTCAGCGTGTGAGTCTTGCTGTTGGTTTCGTATTTGAAGCTGATTAATTAATTTTATTTGTAAGAAAATGTCTGAAGCGTTGTCACTGCTCTGCACCCCAGTCCCTGGAGAAGGAAATAGTTGTGTGAACACAGATCTGAGGGTTGCATGATGGCCTGTGGAATTGTCCCTTTTCTTGGACTTGAATAAGACAAATTCAGGCATTAGCTCAGAATTATTTACGTGCTGGCCAGGAAAATAATGCCTTTTCCTTGCACTTTGATGTATATGAAAAGCCCATTTTTGGTGACATGGTGAAGCCTATTGGACTAACACTGGGCCTTGAAGTGGGCAGTGCCACTGACTCACTTTCTGTGTCCGTGTCACATTGCTCTACCCTTTTTTTTCACCCTGTAAAATGGAGATTTTATCTAATTACCTCTGCTCTTGTGAGTAATACTAGCGGGTTTGATTTCTGAGGATGTGCATAGTTGGAAAGCCAGAGCTGCAGATAGAAACCCCGTGAATAACGTGCCCAGAACACATGGAAATAAGTTTGTTTTCTCTGAGGACGTAGCCAGGGAGGCCTGGCTTTGTGACGGGCTGCATCTGGTGTTCCCAGCAGCATTTCTTCTGCCCCCACTAATCCTGGCATCTGTCCTCCAACCTGTGTCCACTGCAGTTGCCTTGGTGCTCTCTGGTGTCGCCTTTCACATTCCTGCTCCTTTCCCCTTTCCGAGCAGTGCCTGTGCTCCAGAGCCACCCCAAAAACAGCTCCTTGCTGCTTCTTTCCCAATTCTTGTCGGGCCAGGGGGGCTGTGGGACCTACCACGTGCTCTGTGCTCCACTGGGCTCCTGCTGACCTGCCAGGAGGCCAAACATCACAGAACAGTGCTGGGCTCCTTGCAACCTTTATTAGAAACTCATTTTGAAGTTCAAGATGTCTTTCCATGCCATTCCTCACAATTCAGCCTTAATGACTGTAGAGAAGATAAGGACAGAAGACTCAGGCTGGTTTAGAGCTCCTTTCAGCAAATCAGTGTTTTTTCAGACTTGTTTCTGATCCATTTCATTTCAGAAATGATAAAGGTATTTAAGTGCTGATGATATTTAAACGTTTTGTGCTGAGAATGCCCCTAAAACAAATATCTTTTCAGTACCTCAAGGGAGCCTGCAAAAAGGATGGAGAGAGACTTTTACAAGAGCTTGGAGTCAGGACAAGGGGGAATGGCTTCGTGGTGAGCCCTGGCACAGGGTGCCCAGAGAAGCTGTGGCTGCCCCTGGATCCCTGGCAGTGTCCAAGGCCAGGCTGGACAGGGCTTGGAGCAGCCTGGGACAGTGGAAGGTGTCCCTGCCCATGGCAGGGGCTGGGATGAGATGATCTTTACGGTCCCTCCCAGCCCAAACCGTTCTGGGATTTGGGGATTTTTGTCTGTGTGATAAAACTACAGCGGGCACAGGTTTGGTTTGTTCTCTGGCAGGGAGGGAAGCTCTGGGCTCGGGGTCTGTGTGTGAGCAGGGTGTCAGTGCTGCACGAGGGTCTGGGGACCCTGACAAACAACTTGACTCCAATTTACTTTTGCTGTAGTTAAGACGAAAAGGTTCTCTCTATTAATTTGTGCTAAATATGTCGATTCTGTATTCATAACCGTGTCTGTGCTGATGGAAGTGTGGACTTCCCTCTTGCCGTGCTTCAGGAAGCACAAACCAGTGTGTGAATGTGTTTGGTGGGATTGGCTTCTGTTCTCCCATCCTCCTGAATTGTGGAAAGTCCTTAACTAACAGGCAGATTTTGTGGCATGTTTGTAAACTGGTGCTCACGTGGGTTAGGCTCAGCTTTCCTGGTGGCTCAGATAATTAAAACCAAAATATCTCTGGGGTTTGGATGCTTTCTCATGGGTTTCATTTGCCCTGTCCTTCCTTAGTTGCAGCTCTTCCAGTGGATCCAGAGTAAAAGCAGCAAGACTGGGACTAACTGGGCTCTGGTTATAAATAAAAAAATTACTCTAATGATCAGTATTAAAATCTGTAGCCATCACTTGAGGTGTCCTGTGGATGAATTGGAAATTAGAATATTCACATACTTTTGATTTTTCACTTACCATTTAAAAGCGTTCCACAGATAAATTGTGGTTTTGAAGGAGGTGATGGAAGGGTTGGTGTCTCGGAACATCAGCTGCTGTGCTTGTCTGAAATACAATTGTTTGCTTTCTAATTGGTTTTAATATTCATTTAATTTCTGCTAGAAAATCCAAGTTTATTCTGTCTGTCTTTTCCTCCCACAGAGTGAAAGATGTTGACTGCCCGTAGTGGAACAGCTCTTCTGAGGAACATATCTCTGTAAATCTTCCCTAAAATCACCCGAAGGCAAATATTCCGCCTGTGATGGACCCTCGGAATACTGCTATGTTAGGCTTGGGTTCTGATTCTGAAGGGTTTTCTGGGAAAAGCCCCTCTGTGGTAAACATTGGCACGTTGGTGGGCAAAGGGGAAGCAGAGCTCGAAGGCTGCACCAAGGACGAGGAGGACGGGAAGAAGAAGAGCCGGGAGGGGAACAGCGCAGAGAGCGGGAAGGGCGAGGCTCTGAGCGATGCACAGCAGCAGTTCTTGGTGAAGGAAACAAACTTTTCAGAGGGAAACCTGAAACTGAAGATTGGCCTTCAAGCAAAGCGGACAAAAAAGCCTCCCAAGAACCTGGAGAATTATGTCTGCCGGCCTGCCATAAAAACCAGCATCAAGCAGCCAAGAAGGGCTCCCAAGAGTGGGAAGATGACAGAGGAGAAGAACGAGCACTGTCCTTCGAAGCAAGTGAGTGATGTGTTAGTGGGGTGATTTGCAAGTCATGGTACATTTAAGCAGTGTTTAAAAGCTTCATCATCTCTGCACCACCGTGTTCTGCTGTTTTTCCGTGTAACCTCTGATACTGAAGTGTCTGGAGTTAGAAATGGTTTGATTTTGTGGCCATTAGCAGGAAAAAATGCTCTTTCACAGTTTGCCAGTTTGTTGTTTCAACAGCAGTGAAAGATAATTCCCATGTTCACTTGGAGTGGGTTCATTTCTGAAAAGTCATGGTGAGATTTTTAGTCTCTTTCCTGTAACAAAGTGCAGGGATTTGGGCGTCTTGTCTCTCTCGAGATGGGGCTCTGGGTGTGCTGTGCTTGTCTCTGGTGGTTGGATTTATGGTTTTTCCTACCTGCTGGAACCAGTTGTTTTGCTGTGTCCATGAGCAGCTCAGGCAGGGCCTGAAAAGTAAAATAGACTTTTTCCAAATGAGTTAGAAACCAGCCTGGTGATAAGCTGCATGTAAATGCAGTGGCTGGAGAGATGTGCCAAGGAAGGCACTACAAGGAAGTAGCCCTGCCTCGAGGATTTGTTTTTATGATCTCCATGATGTAATCAGTAAGAGCAGCAGTAGCAGATAGGGAAAATAGGATAAATGGCAAGGATTACAAATGTAGTTGCATAGATGCTAAATTTTTAAAGGATTTGGTTACAGCCTGCCCTTTTTTCCAATAAACGTGAAAGTTTTGTTAATCAAATGTTAGAATATACCCTTATATAGCACTGCCAGGTGACTGAGCAAGGGAATCCAGGGAATCCCTGGAAGCTGGAGTCCTTCCTGTTCAGGGGGCTCCTGCTCCAGAGGTTCCCAAGGCTGAAGCATTTCCATTTCTCCAGCCTGTGTCCTGTTCCCAAGGCTCCCTGCATAAATCTGTGCTGGCAGGTCTCCTGAGGCAGAGCCTGCCCAGGGGGAAGGAAAATTCCTCACCTTGTGCTGAGGTGATGTCTGCCTGACATACCCAGACCTTTTCCTTTCCCCTGGCACACCCTGACTGGAATTGGCCTTGAGGAAGAGTCACCTTAAAGAGAAGTGAAATTTTGGGGTGACCTCGTTGTGGTCTTCCAATGCCTGAAGGGAGCCTATGAGAGAGACTATTTACAAGTGCCAGGACAGGGGGATGGGTTCCCACTGCCAGAGGGCAGGGTTAGATGGGATATTGGGAAGGAATTCTTCCCTGTGAGGGTGGGGAGGCCCTGGCACAGGGTGCCCAGAGCAGCTGTGGCTGCCCCTGGATCCCTGGCAGTGTCCAAGGCCAGGTTGGACGGGGCTTGGAGCAACCTGGGATAGTGGAAGGTGTCCCTGCCCATGGCAGAGGCTGGAATGAAATCTTTTAAATCCGTTTTAGCCCAAACCAATCTGGGATTCTGTGATTCTGAGTAATAAATTATGTCCTGACAAAACAAGTGTGCTGGATGTTACGTGCAAGGACTAAAATTGCTTTTTCCAGACTCTACAGTGCGGTCACATTGGGGTTTTCCTCCACTGGAAGCAGAGGTGTTTTTAGTCAGCCTATTGAACAAGAAATTCTCAAGTGTACGTTGCGTAACTTAAAATTTTGGCAAAGGCCTTTATTTTACATTCTTCCATTTCAGAACAAGCTGATTGTTTCTAATGATGTTTCTAACTTTGGCTTGGAAAACATCGCAAGAGTCGATCACAGTTCGTTATTGCTCTGATAATTTTCTTTTTTTTTTAACTTTTCTTTTTCTTTTTTTGACAAGACTCTGTTGCAATGAGTTGAATATTGGGCCAGTCTGGAATATCCAGCAGTGATTTCTCTTGATATCTGAATTGAGATGGCCCCTGCAGCTGAAAATCTCTTACTCAGGGGAGGTTTCATGTTAATTTAATCAAGGGAGGTTTAGGTTGGGTATCAGGAAAAGGTTTTTCCCCCAGAGGGTGCTGGGCGCTACCCAGGCTCCCCAGGGAATGGGAATGGGCACGGCCCCGAGGCTGCCAGAGCTCCAGGAGTATTTGGACAACACTCTCAGGGATGCACAGAGTGGGGTCGTTGGGGTGTCTGTGCAGGGCCAGGAGTTGGGCTGGATGATCCTGTGGGTCCCTTCCAGCTCAGGACATTCCATAATTCCCTGGTTCTACACGCAAGAGGCACCATTGGGTCTGGAGACTTCCCCTTTGCATCAAGAGATCGTGCCCTGGGAGGTTTTTACCAGAGAAAATAATCAGTATCAGAATTCACATGGTGACAGCAGGGATTCTTCATCCTTGACATCTTTGTTTATACACCAGGATTTTTTTCCCAGAGATCCATCCCGTTTCAAATGGAAGGTAGTAAGGGAGGTGAATATTAGTGATGTTGTAGAAAATTCCTGATGTTGATGCCACTCCAGTCTGAAACTGCAGCTCCTCTCGGTGCAGTCACTGCTCTCCTGCCCGGCGAGCAGCCCCGGGGTGTGATGCACAGGATGCAGATCTGTTGCATTAAATTTGCATTATTTACAAGAGCTCCAAATCCCTGACTCACGATAACTCACTTTAGATGCTCTGCTCTCTCCCGAATTGTTCTGAGATGCTGTTTAAGTCTGTCTGTTCCCTGCTGCCATTTTGCACTTTGGATTGTTAGAAATGACACTAAACAACATCCTGCTGATTCCTGAAGTGGGATTAGAAGTGTCTGTGTGGAAATAAATGGGAATGGTGCTTTAAAACCATCACATGTTTTGAATATAATACCCAAGAGTTGTTTTTTTTGTCTTACTGCCATGAAATAAAGCAACTCTTAGCACTGCAAATTGCACTTCAGCAAAGGAAAGCGATCTGTAAATTTTTGCTGTGGATGCAGAGGAGGGGAAAGCAAACATGTGACCCATTCAGAGCCAGGTGTGGCTTTACTTGGAGCTCTGAAACGGAACTTTCTGTTCTTTTAAAGGAGCAATAAAGAATTAGAATGAAAATTTAGCTCTTGCAATATGCGCAGTTAACCACTGAGAGACAAAGAGAAGTTGTGGAATTCTTCTCCTGGGAATACCAGTGTAAAAATGAAAGCAGTAGGAAAATCCTTTGCACTCCCATCTCTGACAGGTTTTTTTTCTTCAAGTTTGGTGCTGACAGGACTCGTAAAACTTGGGGAGTGTCTTCAGGTGTATGAAGAGAGGGTTTATCTGCAGTCTGAAAGGGTAGGAGTGGGTAGGTGAGGTAAGTTGGAATCACAGAATGGTTCAGGTTGGAAAAGCCCTCCCAGATCCTGGAATCCGTGTTCACCACTGACCCCTGTCCCCAGGTGCCACAGCCACGTGATTCTGAACACTTCCAGGGGTGGTAATTCCACCACTTCCCTGGGCAACACGTTCTAATGCCTGAGCACCCTTTCAGTGGAGACGTTTTTCCTCGTATATTTACAGCGTGTCCTCCAGAAGTGTGTAGACAGAAAAGTCAATAAATATTTTTTTCTGAGGAGAAAATCATAGAGCAGAAAAGGGAAACTCAGAAATGACTGAGATTTCCAGGTGCTACGATAAACAAAATTAGCAGGTACTGCAATAGCCAGGCAGTGCTCAGTTTGCTTTTTGACACCAACTATGAAACTTGGATTTCATTCTTTCAGGAAGCGTCCTGGGGCAGGCAGACATTGCTGTGCCAAGCCCAAAAACCTGAGCCCTGAACAAAAATACACATTTTGCCCCTGTTAGTTTGTGGGATGGTGTGTGGGAACAGTTTAGCTGTGCTGGCAAAGGTGCAGTAGTAAAGGTTTAGCAAATAAAAGGCAAGAAGCGACAGTAGCAGCCTGTGTAACTCTCACTCGGTGGTTACTCAGTGCAGCAGGTTGGGACTTGCCCTCCTGCTCCATCTCCTTATTCCTGAGTAAAACTGCTGAGTGCAGGATTCTGGAGCTCTTCCTCTTGCCTTTGGTCATGCAGGGAAGCTCTACAGGGACGTTTGCTGATGAAATCACAGCCACCAACTGAAAGAGTTTCAAGTGAAAATGCTGAAGAATTGATTTCTTTTCTTTTTGGATAGCTCAAGAATATTTCCTGCAGGATCTGGGACGTAAGTTTTTGTCTTAGACTAATTCCACAGAATCACTGTTTTCCTGGTAGTTCAAACTTGCTTTTAGAAAAGACTAAAAAGTCTTGGAGGTGAAAAATAAACAGCATTTCTGTTTGGGGAATTGCATGGAATATGTTTATGCCACGACTTCAAAACAATTCCTGTGATTCCTCAGAATGCTCGTTTGAATTGTAGCCTGAGCACTGGCCTGAAGTACAACAGCCAAAACAATAATGGGTAAATCTGTGTGCATAAAAGGTCCTTATTGCTCGCCTGAGGTTCTCAAGAGAAATAACAAACAACATTTTCATTCACAGGCTGGTTCCTTCTGACTGCTTCAGGTGTGGGAAGCTGGGACTATCTTGTGTTTTGTAACTTGGTGTTAGTTGAGAAGTGTGACACCAGACTTGAGAGATGTCCCTGTTCTCAGGAAAGATCAGCGACCCTTGAGCTTTTTGCAAATAAATACCAATGATAATCACAGTAAATAATGATCCAGTAGTAATAAACCCTGAGATTGTGCTGTAGTGTGCCCTTTTGAGAATAAAGGGGTTTTGCTGTTGCTGCCTGTGATGATTCTGGAATCACAGAACTGTTCAGGTTGAAAAGGACCTTTAAGATCATCGGGTTCAGCTGTTCCCCCAGGCACTGCCAAGGCCACAACTACCCCATGTCCTCAGTGATGGATTCTAACCTGTTAATAGCTCATATCAAAATAACTTGGAATTATTATTCCTCAAATGAATGGTGCAAGTCGAGAAACTGTATGTTCGCATAGGAGATACAGAATTTTCAGTTCAGCTCCGTGCCAAGCTAAGAATAATACCAGTTTTATGGAAACTTAATGTGTTTTATGCAATTGCTTTGGGCTGCACTTTTACTGGGTGGGTTCTTACACCAGACAGTTGAACTAAAGATTGCACAGGAACAAATGCTCAGTTTTTAAAGCACAAAATGCTTTTTGATGCAACGTAATCTCACCCTTTTGAACAGCTTTGTGCCCAGATGGGCCATTTAATTCCATCTGACACCACGGGAACGTAGAGCAGGGCTCGAAATTTGGGCTGAAAAGGCACGGAATTCCAGGAAAACTCTTTTATGGCATTGTCCATTTGATTGCAACATTGAGGCAGCAGCGAGGAGGCTTGAGGCAGGTGCTTGTAGAGACACGAGGTGAGGCAGGGTGAAACACTCAGGAGATGCTGAGGGGGCTGTTCTTTTTTCCGCAGTCCTCACAAATCCATCTGATTAAAACCTGACTTTGTGCTTCCCGTGATACAAAACTGTGCGTTTGCCCAAGTCAGGCAGGGAAGTGGGGCTCAGGAGGGAACTGACGTGCTGGATGCTGCCCTGTGAGCCCAGCTGGCAGCACCTGGAGCTGGCAGGAGCAGGAGACAGGGACACGCTTGGGAGTCCGTGGGAGCAGCCACTGAAGCCCTGAGGACGCTCTGTCACTTGGACTGGACTTGAGGTTTCTGCTTCCCATCCCACAGAACGCTTGTGTGGGCACGGGGAGTTGTGCCAGGGCAGCAGGGCACCTTTCCTGCCCCCTCTGCAGGGCACAGTCCTGGCTGCTCCCCACTTCCCCGCTGTGCATGGGGAGTATTCCAGGGGGAATTCCTGAGTGTGGCCATAGGGCTGCAGCTGCTGCAGGAGAGCTGGGCTGAGGGTCAGCCTGACCCCATGGCCACAGGCTGGACACTACAGGGGGTGTCCTGGAGGGGTGTCCTGGAGGGGATATCCTGGAGGGG
>VYXC01011243.1:64008-74678 GCA_013397175.1 Platysteira castanea | reverse complement strand
TCCTGGAGGAGGTGTCCTGGAGGAGGTGTCCTGGAGGGGGTGTCCTGGAGGGGATGTCCTGGAGGGGTGTCCTGGAGGGGTGTCCTGGGGTTTGTGCCGGGGTTGGTTCCAGGGAGTGTCCTGGGGGTGTTTCCCGGCGCTGTCCAGGGCGGGGGGTGTGTGCTGGGACAGCTGGGTTGATGTGGCTGAAGCTGATTTACCTGATTCCCTCAGTAAATGGACAGTGAAGTCCATTTTTTTTCTCCCACTGTTGGCTCCTCACAGAAAATGCCCTTTTTATTCCCAAAGTTCGGGGCTGTGCCCGGTGGCAGTTTGATTTTGGTATCTGTCTGCAATACTCTCATTCTTCAGTGGGATGGTCCTTAGTGGCAGCAATACCTGCTGTTCACTTCAACCAAAAATCAGAAATTTTTAATGATACAGAATTACAAGAAGAAACTTTGACTCTGTGGCTGATGTTGGGAGGTTTTTTAATGGTTTTGCAGCCACTGCAACCCTCTCCAAAGGTTACATATTTTGTTCAAGATGTTTCTATCAGAAGTTACCAGATGAAATTTTGTCCTTAAAAACTTTTCCTCCAAAATGTTTCTGTTAATCATGATGATTATTAAGTAGATTTATGGGAAAAAAGAAAAAAAGAAAATAATTTCCCATAGAAGAATTTTGGGTTTAAAAATGCTGAAAAAATTACAGACTTTTTTGGACGTCTTGTCTGACGTCTCACTAGATGCTTCCTGCTTTGCTTTTCATGTTCTTTGAAATAATTTTCTGTGTGCTTGGAAAACCCACTCACCCTTAGATGAGAAAGAAGCTTTCCAGGGCACACACCTTCAGCTTTCAAAGGATCCGTGTGTGATGCTAAAGTCTTGTTTTCAGAATCCTGGCATCTTGCTTAGATCAAAGCTGGTGTTTGGAAGGGTTTCATTAGTTCTGTATTTATTATTTAAGTATCTACTCAAACTTCCCGGCTCTTTGTTTGGAGATGGAGCTGAGCAGGGAAAAGCAGAGCCTGGGCATTGGATACCCAGCAGGGGCAGTGTGAGAGCACCACAGAACCTGACCCGGGGGTGGCAGAGCACCAGGAGGAACAGAAGGAAGAAGGGAGAGTGTGGATACACGGATGGCTGAGCAAACCCAGGGGTGAGGAACTGAATTCCCAAGTCAGTATTTAGATGGGTTTTTGAAGTCCACCGAACAAAGGAGGTTTTCCTTCCCAAGTTCTTGTCGGGATTTCAGGCCGCAGAAAGGAGGAAGCCGCTCTCTGAGGGCTGCTCGCTTTAATGCTCGTTAGTGACTCGCTGGCACTCAGGGGCCGCCCCAGGGAATTCCGGAGGCGTTGGATTGCTCGGAGCGGTGTCAGGCTGACTCAGGAGTTTCCATGTGAGAGCCAAGCCTCGAGGTGGGCAGAGAAAACCCCTCCTGCTGCTCCAGCACTGCAGGAAGGAGCAGCCCTGGGTTTGGGGTGCCTGGGGGTCCCTGCAGAGGCTCCCACGTTACCCACACCGCTGCTTCTCACCTCACCCGTGTCCAGCTGGATCCAGGCTGCAGCCTCCTGGTGGGGTCCTGCTGCTGCAGCTGACTGAGCAAATGCTTCCTTCATGAGCAGCACCAGAGCTGGCTGTTTCAGAGGAGCCCAGGCTGTCCCTTCCTGCAGCATCCGTGGGCACAGCTCTGGGATCAGGGTGATGCTGGCTGTGATCAAGTGCAGGAAGTGCCAGGCTGTTGCCATACCAGATTTTATGGCAGAGGGATGAAGAGCTGTGGCGTTGATGCCTTTCACTCCGTGTTTAGTGTTTGTTCTGGTAGGTCCCAGAAGGTTTTCAGATTGCCTGTATTTGTAATTAGAATCATGGAATGAAATCACAGAATCACAGTGACTTTGGGCTGGGAGGGGCTCAAAGCCCAGCTCGTTCCACACCCCCTGCCATGGGCAGGGACACCTTCCACTATCCCAGGCTGCTCCAAGCTCCATCCAGTCTGGTCTTAGACACTTCCAGGGATCCAGGGGCAGCTACAGCTTCTCTGGGCACCCTGTGCCAGGGCCTCCCCACCCTCACAGGGAGGAATTTCCTCCATATATCCAACATAAATTTCCTCTCTGTCAGTCTGAACCCATCCCGCCTTGTCCTGTCTCTCCAGTTCCTGGTGACTAATCCCCCTCCAGCTTCCCTGGAACCTCTTCAGATCCTGTAAAGGGCTCTGAGGTCTCCACACAAATTTCTCCAGACTGACCACTCCCAGCTCTCCCAGCCTTTCTCCATAGGGAAGGTGCTCCAGTCCCCTCACCAGCTCCATGGCTTCCTCTGGACTTGCTCCAACAGTTCCAAGTCCTTCTTGTGTTGGGGACATCAGAACCATGGGCAGAATTATCTCATCAGGGGTCAGAGCCTTCTGTGCCCAGCCCCTGCTTCGGGTGAATGGATCCCCTGCACTGCAGGGATGTGTTGGGCACTGTAAGTAAAGAGTGTCCTTCCAAAAGAAAAGATTAATTTATTGGGGTGCTCTCAGTAGGATTTATGAAGGTAACGGGTACTGCAGTTTTGATTTTAACCTTTACAGAATAAATTTCAAGTTTGATTAGGTCCTAACTGGAAATAAGTGTGAGTTTGTTATTCCATGTGTGTGCGTTACCACCCCCCCATGCAAACAGAATAATTTTACTTATTTTATTTTATTTTACTTATTTTTCTGACAGTCAGTGGTGTGCTGGGAGGAGAAGCTGTTGGTGCAGGGCTGAGGGGTCACAACTGAGCTGCCAGCAGGGCTGTGCAGGGACAGGGTGACAGTGCCAGCCCTTGCAGGGCACTGCTCAGCTGCTGCTCAGCACCATGTGAGCTCTTCAAGTGCTCTCATACTATAAATAGCCCAGCACATTGTTGTTAGTGGGTTTTTATTAATAAACATCAACAGTATTCTCATTTTGGGAGAATATTTATAATAATTGGGGGACAGATCAAATGGTTTGTATTTCCTGGACTGGGAGGGAGTTTGGGTTTCATTAACATCAGGGAAGCCTCAATGTGTCCACAGTTTTAAAACTTTGCTTTAAATATGAATATCACTATTATTTGCTTAATGTGTTTATTTTATTATGGTATTTTATTATTCAATTTATTGATATTACTGTTGTTTGCTTTGAAGTTAATAGGATCATGAAGCCTGTGTTTATACAGTAACCCTGTTATGAGAGCAAGTGTTAATCACCTAAACATAAAGAGATTCTGTGTTACTCAAAGTTTTACTTTGTACTGTGTTCCTAAAGACTTTTTTTGTTTAACTCTTAGGACCCTTCAAAGTCCTACAAGAAAGCTGGAGAAGTTGCATCAGTTGAGTTACACGTGGAAGAAGGTATCCAAGTAGAAACAACCCCTTTATCTAAGAAAGTTTCCCCATTGCACTCCGAAATGACAGATTATATAAAGTCATCTCCTCCGACTCTTATCAGTAGCCATAACTCTGACTTAAAGGATAGAACAGAAATTAACGGAGCAACAACTGTCACAGAAAAATTGGCTCAACTTATTGCAACTTGTCCTCCTTCCAAGTCTTCCAAAACAAAGCAGAAGAAGCCTGGAAGTGGAAATGGAGCTACGTCTGGTTTGGTTAAAGACTCCGGGAAGAAGCTGCCAGGAACCATAACTGCCAGTGGGTTGGTTAACAAAGATTTGGTAAAGAAACTGCCAGGCTCTGGGATTGCCGTTGGCTTGGTGAACAAGGACTCAGGGAAGAAGCCATTAGGGATTGGCAGCACAGCCATATTGGTGAACAAGGACTCTGGGAAGAAGCCCCAAGGGATCGGCCCCTTGATTGGATTGGTTAGCAAGGACTCTGGGAAGAGGCCTCCAGCCATCAGCACTCCAACAGGGTTAGTTCACAAGGACTCGGGGAAGAAGCAGCCCGTGACCAGCTCTGCAGTGGGACTGATCAGCAAAGATGTGGGGAGGAAACTTGGAGGGATCAGCACTCCCAGTGCCCTGACCAGTAAGGAGCCTCTCAAGAAGCCAGTAGGGATCAGCACTCCAGCAGGGTTGGTTAGCAAGGATGCTGGGAAGAAGCTGTTGGGAATAAACAGTCCTCCAGGTCTGCTTAACAAGGATTCTGGGAGGAAGATGCCAGGGACTGGGAACACCACAGTTCTGGTTAACAAAGACTCTGGAAGGAAGACACCGGGGATTGGCAGCCCGATGGGCCCGGTTAGCAAGGACTCTGGGAGGAAGATGCCAGGAATCAGCAGTCCCCTGGGCTTGGTTAGCAAGGACTGTGGGAAGAAGCCAGCAGGGATTGGCAGTCCGGCTGGTTTGGCTAGCAAGGACTCTGGAACTCTGAAAGCAGACTCCCTCGTGCCCTCCTCAGAGCCCTTTAAGCTTCCTTGCAATTCAAACCTCAGTAGCCTTGAAAGCCATGAGTCTGCGGATTTACTGAAGGAAAATACTACCAGCAAAACCTTTGAGAAGCACGTTATGAGACAGAGCAAAGAAAGTATCTTGGACAAGTTTTCAATTCGGAAAGAAATTGCTGATGTAGGCAAAGAGATGTTTAATGAAGGAATGTGTGTTCCACAGGATGCCTACTCATCCAGTGAGAAAGGGATTTATGAAACGTCTAAGCACGAGAAGCAGCCTCCCGTTTATTGCACTTCACCAGACTTCAGGACAGGAGGTGCCTCGGAGGTGTCGACAGCCAAGTCCCCGTTCAGTGCGGTGGGAGAGGGGAATCTCCCGTCTCCTTCCCCCACCGTGTCTGTCCCCACCCTGAACAGGAGCCTCTCCACAGCCTCCTCCCAGCTGGCGTCCAACTCTTTGCACTTAAGTTCCACGGCAGAGCTCTTGGAAGGCATTTCCGATCCGCTGGGCAAAGCGCCGTTCTCCTCGGACAGCACCCTCCTGAGCCTGAACAGGACATTGAACCACACCCTCGGCACCGATTTTAAAGGTGCTGAGAAAGACTTAAGTGATTCAAAAGCGTCTTACGTGGAAACTTCAAGAACAAGTCCTCCCACAGGGAAAAAGCCCATTTTGGCAGCTGAGACAAGCATCCACGCTACTGTCACCCCTTCGGTAGTTAGTTTCACCAGCTTGTTTGGGAGCAAGCAGTTCCTCAAGATCGGTGCGATAGCTGCATCCGAGAAATCCTGCCAAGGAGCAAAAAACCTGAGCAGCACTCAGCAATCAAAACCTTTAAAGAAAAGAAAAGGAAGGAAGCCACGATGGACTAAAGTGGTGTCAAGAAGCACGTGCCGACCTCCAAAGGGTCTGGAACTAGAAAGGTCAGAGCTTTTTAAAAACATTTCATACAGTGCACTATCGAGCAGTAATTTGGAGCAGGCCAAATTCCTGAAGAACATCGGATCGTCCTCATTTGTGGAGCACGAATTCGTCAAACATCAGTTGCCAAAGCTGAATGAAGCTAATGGACAGTCTCTGGCACTGCTGGCTGAGACTGACAAACAAACTCAGAAGTTCTACAGTGCTCACAAACAACCCTCTAGCTTGTGTATGTCAGATGATTTCTTACCTGACATGTACAAACCCAAGAGAGGAAGACCTAAATCCAAGGAAATGCCAGAACTCGAAGGTCCCCCCAAAAGAACTCTGAAGATCCCAGCATCAAAAGTCTTTTCAGTGCAGTCAAAAGAAGAGCAAGAACCTCCAATTTTGCAGCCTGAAGTCGAAATTCCCTCCCTAAAACAAAGCTTATCAGGACAAGCTTTTCCTAAAAAGAGAGGGAGACCTAAAAGGCAGATGCGGTCATCGATTAAAATGAAGCCACCTATTCTGTCTGTGGCACCTTTTGTTGGAACAGAGAACTCGAGCAAGATGGGGCCTGAAAGTGAACAGCATCGACCCGGGGAGTTCTTTGAGAGGAAGGACCAGCTCCGAGGGCCAGAAGAAGTCCAAAGCCCCAGTATTTGTAGCATGAGTGATTTGGAAGTAGACTCAGACAGAAAAGTTGCCAAGAGAAATAACGGACAGTTAATGAAAACAATTATTCGAAAAATAAATAAAATGAAAACGCTGAAGCGAAAGAAACTTCTGAATCAGATTCTGTCCAGTACAGTGGAACCAAATACCAAAGGGAAGATGCAATCCAAGCTCCACAACACCGTGTCAACTCTTGCTGCCACATTTGGTTCAAAACTAGGCCAGCAGATCAATGTCAGCAAGAAAGGAACGATTTACATAGGAAAAAGGAGAGGGAGGAAACCTAAAGCTGTCCTGAATGGCATTTTAGCCAGCAGCGCTGCCAGTCTGACAGTTCTGGAGAAGTCTGCCCAGCAAGCTCCTGGTACGTCCCTAGGACAAGTCCTTCCCCACTTGCTGCCCTCAGCAGCGAATCCCTCGGAGATCCTCCCGTCTCCAGTGTGCTCCCAGTCCTCGGCCGTGAGCGGGGGGCAGAGCCCCGTCAGCAGCGACGCAGGGTTCATCGAGCCCAGCTCGGTGCCCTACCTGCACCTCCACTCCAGGCAGGGCAGCGTCGTGCAGACGCTGGCCATGAAGAAAGCAGCCAAGGGGAGGAGGAGGTTGTCCCCACCGACGCTGCTGCCCAACTCCCCCTCGCACCTGAGCGAGCTGACGTCGCTCAAAGAGGCCACCCCTTCCCCCGTGAGCGAGTCCCACAGCGACGAGACCATCCCCAGCGACAGCGGGATAGGCACGGACAACAACAGCACCTCGGACCGAGCCGAGAAGTTCTGCGGGCAGAAGAAGAAGAGGCACTCGTTCGACCACGTGTCCCTTATCCCGCCCGAAACTTCCACCGTGCTGAGTAACCTGAAGGAGAAGCACAAGCACAAGTGCAAGCGCCGCAGCCACGATTACCTCAGCTACGACAAGATGAAGAGGCAGAAGCGAAAAAGGAAAAAGAAGTACCCTCAGCTCCGGGGGAGGCAGGACCCCGACTTCCTCGCTGAGTTAGAGGAGTTAATAAGTCGGTTAAGCGAAATTAGAATAACCCACAGAAGTCACCATTTTATACCCCGAGATTTGCTGCCCACCATTTTTAGGATAAATTTCAATAGTTTCTACACCCACCCTACTTTTCCTTTAGATCCTTTGCACTACATCAGAAAACCTGACTTAAAGAAAAAGAGAGGCAGGCCTCCAAAAATGCGGGAAGCTATGGCAGAAATGCCTTTCATGCATAGCCTCAGCTTCCCCCTGTCCAGCACCGGGTTCTACCCCTCCTATGGCATGCCTTACTCCCCTTCTCCCCTGGCAGCTGCTCCCATAGGATTAGGTTATTACGGGAGGTACCCTCCAACTCTTTACCCTCCTCCACCCTCTCCCTCTTTCACCACCCCCCTGCCCCCACCTTCCTACATGCATACAGGCCACCTGCTTCTCAACCCCACCAAATACCACAAGAAGAAGCATAAACTCTTGCGCCAGGAAGCTTTCCTCACCACGAGCAGGACTCCGCTCCTGTCCATGAGCACGTATCCCAGCGTCCCCCCCGAGATGGCCTACGGCTGGATGCTGGAACACAAGCACAGGCACCGCCACAAGCACCGGGAGCACCGCTCCTCCGAGCAGCCGCAGGTTTCCATGGACACCATCACGGCCAACAGCTCCTCCAGAACGGTTCTGGAGTCCTTGAAGCGCTACAGGTTTGGGAAGGAGGCTGTTGGCGAGAGGTACAAACACAAAGAGAAACACAGATGCCACATGTCGTGCCCACACCTGTCACCTTCCAAGGGTTTGCTAAGCAGAGACGAGCAGTGGGTCAGGAGAGAGCCTTCGGAGTCTAATTCCTTGGCACTGGGGTTGCAGACACCTCTGCAGATAGACTGCTCCGAGAATTCCCCAGCTCTGTCCCTGGGGGGGTTCACTCCCAGCTCGGAGCCGGCCAGCAGCGATGAACACACGAACCTTTTCACAAGTGCAATAGGCAGCTGCAGAGTCACCAGCTCTGCCAGCACCAACGGACGTAAAAAGTTACCCGAGAGCCCCGGGCTGTTCGGCGGCCAGGACACATCACTCAGCCGGCCCCTCCGCAAGGAGCCCGGCCCTTCCCTGGAGAAGGCCCTGCAGCCCCTGGCAGGTAAGGGAGCTCGGGCTGGGCCCGCTGTCCGCGAGTCTTGCTGGGTTCTGCTGTGCCAAACACGGTGGGGTGGGGGGCAGGTGGGGCTTGGGCTCTGCAGGGATGGGTGGGGGTGTGCAGCCCTGCTCCCACCCTCTCCGAGGGCTCTGTTCCTGGCGTGGGACCTTCCCCAGAGCCACCCACAGCTCTGTGTGTCCCTCTTCCCAGCAGGATCCTCTCGCTTCCTTACAGTCAGGCTAAGGATGCTTTCTCATGCAAAGGTCTTTGCTTTTTCCTCACAATTTTAACTTTGCAGAGAAATGAGGGAAAGTTTCTCACGATTTTTGATATTTCTAAAGCTGTGCTTCTGTTTGGTTTGAAGTTTGGTTGGTTTGGTTGCTGTTGCTGCTACTGTTGTGAGTAATGTTTCCATTTCAGAAAATGTTTCCTATTCCTTTTGTAACTCCACTTTAGTTATTTTGACTACCTGCTGCAACAGAGCAGATTTCAATCTCAGTCAATCCCTGCCTTGAGGCCTCTTGCAACACCTCAGAACAGCCGGGGGTGATGCTGGCGATGCCTGAGACCAAACCTAGAAATTTTGGATTTATTCATGGTTGGGAAATGCATCTGACAGCCTCAAGCAAAACTGGAACAGGAGGAACAGGAACAGGAACTTGTCATTTGCATAATATTAAGGAAAAGAAAAGATAACCTGCAAAGGGCAAGTGTGGCTTGTGCTCCTGCCTGCTTCCAGTGTGGGAAGGAAGCCTGAGCTGCTTCTCCCTCCCCTTCTTGCCTACATTCTCCCTGGAAATTTAAATCATTGTCCGAAGCCACTTGTGAGTAATATTTCACAGAGCAAGAACCAGCTGCCGGGACTGAATAATCCCTGCTCACATTCCTGGCTCTCATCTTGCTCCTTCCCACGTGGTACTCCAGCTCTGACGCCTCCTGCTCTGCACACCTGTGTATGGACAGGGTTCTTCTCTTGATTTGGGGGGTCGATGTTTTCCTTCTTTGTCTTAAGGGCAGTTGGAAGCAGCTGGATCTTTGACAAGTTCATATTTCTTTGTGCTGGTACTGAAATTACTTGGGGTGGTGAGGGGAGTGTGGAGAAGGCAATAGAGCCGTGAGATTGCTTCTTCTGCAGCAGTGAGAAGAGAAATTCCGAGTGCTGGGTCACTCAGAGGGTTAAATTTGGCTCTGAGGAGTGAATTGGTTGTGGGAACCTGTGCGGCTCTGGGAATTTTGAAATGTTTTCCATTGCAGTGAATGATCTGACCTGGGCTTGTGTAGGAGTAAGCCAAGGGACGGGGAGAGGAGAGATGATTTCTGGTGAAGGTTCTGCTCACTCCCTGCCCCAGGAAGTTTGAGTGATTCCTCAGGCATGGGATATCACTTCCAGACAGTGCATTCCCACCTGGAACCTGGCTGTTTGGTGAGGCTGGTGTTTGGCTCGGTGTCCAAGGAGCTCCCAGTGCCCCACACCACTTGGAAAACTTAAACCACATCTGGTAAAAAGCCCCAGGAAAGGGAAATGCCAGATTTGGGGGTTTTAGACCTGTGTCAGTTTGCATGTTTTGTTTGGGGTGTTTTGGTTTTAGCCGTGGTGCCAAATTGTGATCCTGAATCCATGACCATGGAAGATTAAAGGAAAGGCACAGATGGAGGGAAAACCTTTGGTGCATCAAGGATTGTTTACTTATAAAACCAGATGCAGTTTAGGTGCTTTGTGGAGAGGTGCTGGATCAGAGCCTTGGAATAAGCAGTCAAGGATCAGCATCAGGGAACCCATCCAGAACGGGTCTTTGGGATCCACAGGGAATGTTTGTGGTGCTTTATCTCCACGTGGAAAATCCACCTCACCTCCACAGCCTTTTGAACGTAAGCCTGGCCTAACTGGATGAACAAATTCTTTTTACGATACTGGCCGACGCCAGATGTCTGAGTTGTGTTAGAGAAGAGTTGTGCTGGTTGTTTCAGGGCTCCTGGGGAGGTGGGAGTTTGGTGGGGGTGAAGCCCATGCGGGAGGTCACACGCTGGGGCTGCTGTGTGACACTGCCACAGCCTCAGCACTGCAGGCACTGATGTTCCGTCCGGGGGATTTTGTGGGACTCTGCTGCCCGTTCAGCCCAAGCTCACAGGCGCTGCTCCTGAGCTTGTGCAGCTTCCCATCAGGAGTTATTTCGGACAGCCGGTGCTGTATCCTGACCCAGCCTTGCTGTGCTGCTTACAACCCCCGTGGCCTCGGTGCGTTCCACTCACAGTCCTGGCAGGGAGCAGGGGGGAAATCGGGATCAGCCGCGTGGTGGGACTGGGGCAGCTGGGCAGAGTCCCGCTGTCCCTGCCCCTGCAACACCGGCTGCGAGCCTCCTCTCCCGGTCTGGCCGTTCCCGTGGGATAACCGGCGTTACCGGCACGACCGTGTGGGCTCCTGGGGTGAACCGGGCAGTCCCAGGCCATGTGTCGGTCCCTGCCCCGAGGGGTCCCGGTCCCTGTGTCGGTCCCTGCCCAAAGGCTCCTGGTGGTTCCTGTCCGTGTACCCACCCCTGTCCCCAGGGGTCCCGGTCCCTGTGTCAGTCCCTGCCCGAGGGGTCCCGGTCCCTGTGCCGGTCCCTATCCCACGGGGCCTG
The DNA here is from genome assembly GCA_013397175.1 of Platysteira castanea. Taxonomy (NCBI): domain Eukaryota; kingdom Metazoa; phylum Chordata; class Aves; order Passeriformes; genus Platysteira; species Platysteira castanea. Next base: position 64,023 of record VYXC01011243.1, on the reverse strand, counting down.
GCCGCTCCCGTTCCC
>VYXC01011243.1:17913-63350 GCA_013397175.1 Platysteira castanea | reverse complement strand
AGCCTCCAAAACCTTCTCCCTCTTTTTTCCCCCCTATTATGAATTACAGCCCATTCCCACGTAGAACACTTACTCCCGCTGTTTAATTTCTATTTTTAATCCCAGCTCCCGGGGTGCTTGTGTAGTTCAGACTTTATGAAATCAGTGCATCTTGGAGTTCCTGAGGAGGAAAACTCCCCCTGGAATGACAGACCTGCTGTGGGTGTAACCCTGGGCAACTCAGCGGCCTCCTGAGCCCAGAGGGGTGGGTGGGGAGAGGGTCAGAATAAAGTGAAACTTGTGGGTTGAGATAAGAACTCTTTAATAATTGAAATAAAATTAGGTATAATAATAACAGTAGTAATAATTGTTATGAAAAGGAGAGAGGGAAATAAACCCCAGGAAGCACAAGTGGTGCCTGGTACAGTTTCTCAGTTCCTGCTGCCAGTCCCCAGAACTGATCAGGGCTTGGAGCACCCTGGGACAGTGGAAGGTGGGTGGCAGGGGGTGGCACGAGATGAGCTTTAGGGTCCCTTCCAGCCCAAACCAGTCCCTGATGCTGTGAATAAACCCCAGGAAGCACAAGTGATGCCCAGTGCAGTCTCTGCCCCCCCAGTGCCCATCCCCAGCACCGCCCGGGGATCCCGGCCACCCCCACGGGGCCGGGCACTCCGTGGTGTGGAATGTCCTGTGGCCAGCTGGGGTCAGCTGTCCTGGCCCTGCTGGCAGAGCAGGGGACCCTGGGGAGCCCTGGGCTGAGGGTGAGCACTGCTGGGCACCAACCAAACCTGGGGTGTGACCAACATCATCCTCACCCTGAATGTGGGCACAGCCGAGCCAGGTACTGGGACACGTTCACTCTGTCCCAGCTGGAACCAGGACAGCTCTTGCCAGGACTGAGCACCAGTGCAGTCCCAGCTGGGCTCTGCTGCAGGTGCCTTCTCTGTGTGTGGTGGGAGCAGCAGGAGCCAGAGCTGCTGGAAGAGCCCACCAGCACCATCCTACAGTGGGATGCCAGGAGGAAACTCACCAGGAACGTGGGGTGCAGCCTGGGCAGAGGGTTGGAATAAAGTGACAATGTCCTGGACAACGTCCAGGAGCCTTGTGATGGTGCCCTTGTTGAGCAGAGTTCATGAAAAAGAGAGCTATCCCTCTGCCCTCTGGAGAGGCTGGAATCCTTGGAAAAGTGCTGTTGTTGATTCCCTCCACCAGTCACAGGTGTTACATCAGGAGCTAAGAGTGCCCATGATTTAAAAAATTCCAAACTTTGAGGCAAGAGAGATCTCAAAGGAGATTTTCCCAGAGATTCTGGTGAATCAGTTTGGTGCTTTCAAGGATTTCCCATCACTGCACTCCTTGGGGTTTCCCTTGAGGCATTGAAGCCCCAGGCCGTGGGCAGGGGAGGAATTTTGGGCCTTGATTTTGGGCAGAACTTCAGTGTCCTGCTGTTACCTTTTGGAGGATTCTTGGAGGAAGGGAGGGAAGAACTCAGAACCGAAGAGCTCATTCATTATGAAACATATTTTGAAGGTAAACAGCAAAAATGTGGTTGTTTGCATCCTGGGTTTTGTCTTCTAGATATTTTCAGGATATGCACATTCTCCTCTCACGCTGCCGTGTGCATTTTTGCTTATCTGGGTTTTTAGACTGATCTGAGTTTTTAATAACTCAGCATTTTCATAACTGCAATACCAGGTTTTTCTATGGCATTTTCATGACTCCCACAGCCTTTGCTTTCAAGAGTAACTGGGAGTCTCTAAAAGTTTAAATTTTAGAAAGATAAAGCAGTTTACTGTAAGAAAATATTTATATATAAAAAGAGAAACAGAAATAGGTCTTTGCTTGTGTTCTCAGCAGAGCTCCATTCCCAGCCCTGTCCCTTCACCCTGCAGCAGTCGTGGGATTCCTGAGTCTTTCTAAAATTGGTTTTAACTCGAGGAATGGTAATTGTGCTTCCTGCTGCCTGGTGACATCATCCAAGGATTTAGCAAGCAGCAGCAAGCCCTGAGTGCTCAGAGCACAGAGTGAAACGTGTTTTGCAGGTGCCTAAAATCCAGTGCTGGTCTGTGTGTAGATAATCATCATCCTCACTTGTTTAGGCCCCAGGGCTTTAACAGATTGGCCATGATGGACTGGAGCAGAAATACTTGTGTTTTTCATTGTGACATGATCTTGAAAAGGAAAAGCAACACAGCAAGGGACAAATCTAAAGAATTTTAAAATCTTAAGGATTTTTTTTTTTTAGCTTTTCACCTTTCTGGTGAGCAGCTCTGCCCAAGGAGGGGAAGGGAGTGCTTTTCCAGAGTGAGGTGACCTTCCAGCACAGAGGGATGGGATCAGTAGCACAAAGCCACTCAGTGTTCCCCAGGGATCAATCCAGGTTCCAGCGCTGTTCCACCTCCTTCCCAGTGCCCTGAGTGGTGGGACAGTGGCTGAGAGGGACAGTGAGCACGGCAGGGACAGTGCCAGCACACGTGGGGACCAGCGCTGGCAGGATGGGCTGGAGAGGCTCTCTGAGGAGCAGCACCAGGGGCTGGGTGATGGAGATCATCTCCAGGAGGATGAGGGCGGTTGTTATTCCCTTCTTCTCCACCCTGGAGAGGCCCCATCTGGAGTGCTGTGTCCAGCTCTGGGCTGCCCAGTCCGAGAGAGACACGGACATGCTGCAGGGAGTGCAGTGGAGAGCCAAGGAGTGACCAGTGATTGGAGCCTCTGTCATCCAGAGGGCCTGGGAGAGCTGGGATCAGTCATCCAGAGGGCCTGGGAGAGCTGGGATCGGTGGTCCAGGGAGGTCGGGAGAGTTGGGATTGGCCGGCCTGGAGCAGAGGATGCACAAAGGGAGCTCTTCCCAGTGTGTCCACGTTCCAGATGGGAGGGAATGAAGAAAAAGGAGCCAAACCAGTCTTGGTGGTGCCCAGTGTCAGGAGAGACAAAGGGCACCCGCTGGAGGTCAGGGAGTTCTGTTTGAGCAGAAGAAGGAAGAGTTCAGAGTGAGGGTGAGGGAACGGCAGATCTGGGGTCTGTGTCACTGTAGATGTGGAAAACCCAACAGAGTGTGGAGGCCCTGAGCAGCCTGACTCTGCTTTAAGCAGGGTGGTTGGTCTTGGTAATCTGCAGAGGTCTTCTCCAAACCCTGAAAATCCAGGAGTTTGAATGAAACAGGGGGGTTCAACTGAGAGTAGGAATATGGGGGGGTTGTTTTCTTCTCTCACACACAAGCTAATTCTGGTGGGTAGTGCTCCATGGCTTTACTCATGGCTTGTTTACCTATGCCCTTGGCCTGTGTGAAATCCCTGCTTGGTGTTCCTTTTCCATCCTTCCCCTGCGTTCATGGGAGCACACACGTGTTCCTGAAGCCACACCAGAGCAGCCTCAGTTTGAGCCTTCTTCAGGAATGGTCCAGCTGTGAATGGCCCCAGACAGGTCAGGAATGCTCAGGGAGGGAGATGATGGAAGTACTGAAAGGCGTGGGAGCTCGGGGATTGGCACAGCCAGACTGAAATGGTGTTTTTTGTGCCTTTCCCTGATGTGCTTTGCAGGCACTTTGCCAAGCCAGGACAAACCCTCGCAGAGGCAGTCGGAGAGCACAAGCTGCAGCCCTTCCAGGAAGAGATCCACGTCAGAGAGCACTTCTTCTCCAGGCAAGTCCTGCTCGGGGGCCTGGGGTTTGGGATCCCTGCTTTGCTCAGACCTGTGCTGGGACACAGCTGGGACAGCATGGCTGTGAGAACTTCAGCTGGTGGAGATACTGAGTTTTTCCACTGGCATTTTGGGATACAAGTGCTGGGGGTTGGGTTGTAGAACAGGGAGGTGCTTAGAGAAACAGCAGCACAGCTATGGCAGGGCAGGGTTTGGCTCCTCAGCAGGTTGAGTTAGGCCTTGTGGAGCTCAGTGCTTTAATCCAGATGTGTGACATTACAGCTGATCAATTGATTAGAGGAATAAATTAATTCCTCCCTGGGGAAGAGCCTGACTCTGGCACTGCTCTGGAGGCAGAGGGTTCCTGCCCCTGGGCAGGTCAGGGGAGGATCAGGCTGGGCTGTGCTGTTGAGTTTTCTTCCTCACACGTGAAAATCCTGCCAAGGTGATGGAGGATGACACGTGGCTCATCCCAGCCATCAGTAATGGTCCAGCTGTGAATGCCCCCAGACAGGTCAGGAATGCTCAGGGAGGGAGATGATGGAAGTACAGAAAGGCCTGGCAGCTCTGGTAGCATCTCATCAAGGCCATGAGACAAGAACAAGTCTTGGGCACAGGATCCTGGTGAGCTGGAGTGGGTGTTGCAGCAGGATGGCGAGGGAGCCGAGGGCTGGCATTCCCTGCAGGTCGCTGCTGGAGGCTTCTGAGGAAAGGTTCTCCTCCTGACAGGACAACAGAGCTCTGCACAGTCACGTGAGGGAGGAGGGAGCTGGGGAAGGGGCTCAGCCTGGGGAAAAGGAGGCTCAGGGGGGCCCTGGTGGCTCTGCACAAGTCCCTGACAGGAGGGGGCTCAGGGGGGGATTTGGGATCTGCTCGCAGGGAACAGGGACAGGAGCAGAGGGAACGGCCTCAGGCTGGGCCAGGGGAGGCTCAGGGTGGGCATCAGCAGGAATTTCCTCATGGAAAGGGTGCTCAGGCCTTGGAAGGGGCTGCCCAGGGAGGTTTGGAGACCCCATCCCTGGAGGTGCCCAAGGAAGGGCTGGAGGTGGCACTGAGTGCTCCGGGCTGGGAACAAGGTGGGGATGGGGCACAGCTTGGGCTCGATGCTCTTGGCAATCTTTTCCAACCTCAGTGATTCCATGATTCTGTGACTCTGAGCTTTGTTTTGTCAGGAGGTCAGAGCTGTGCAGGCACAGTGTGTGTGTGACTCTGTGTGTTGCTGTCAGTCACATTTTACCCCTGTGACAATGTCAAATCTCTTGATCAGTTTGTCACAGGGAAGCTCTGAAAATGTTCATTTCCTGCGTGGTGTCACCCAGTGGTTATCCCAGATAGCAGGAGAGGCTGGAGAGGGCTCTGAGCATCCTGCTCCAGTGGAAGATGTCCCTGCCCATGGCAGGGGGGTGGAACAAGATGCTCTTTAAGGTCCCTCCCAACCCAAACCATTCTATGAGTCCGTAAAAATGGAATGTGAGCTCCCCTAGCACTGGACAGAAGAAAATCCAGCAGGTTGACCCATTTTTTAAAAAGCTCAGTTGCAGAACACTCCTGTTACCAGAATTCAGACATTCTTAGACACCCAAATTGACTGCAAATATGTAGTAAATCCCTAGGATTGGTACTTAGAACTAGCTATGATTTCCATCGAGGAAGGATGTGCTAAAAGTGCCATTTCCTCCCCGCTTTAAACAGATGTTTGCAACAGATGCTCCATTCAGCCTGTGCTGCAGAAAATCCTTTGCAGTGGGAAAGGGATCTTCCTTTTCCCTCTGTCTCATTCACTTTCTTGCCCTCACACATGAAAGGGGCAGCTGCAGTCGTTGTAAGCGGGAATAGGAAGTGTTAAAGTCGAGGAGTGTTTTGTGCAGGAGCATTGGAATGACATGAATCACGAGTTTATCAACTTCAAAGTCACCCAAGTGACGACGCAGCTGAGAAGATCAGTCATTGTTGTGTTTTCCGTGGATCTGGAATGCATGTGGGTTTTGGTGTGTTTGTCAGAGAGGAGCTGCAGCTGCCCCGGGCTCAGAGCCTGCAGTGTCCCGGCCCTTGGGATCAGTTCCCAGTGGTGCTGGTTGAGCAGGTGGGTTCTGTGAGGAGCCCCAGCTCCATCCCCGTGTGCCTCTAAAGGCCAGAAGAAAGCAAAGGGTAATCCATCTTTATTATTTTATCTGAAATGCAGAGCTGAACATGTAAATCCTTCCTGTTGGCTCGGAGTTGTTGGGGTGTCCAGATCAGCTCCCAGCAGGAGGCTGCTCTTGTCCTTTGTCACCAGGAGGAGCATTGCCCAGAGGAGGGTTTTTAGAATGTGTTTTGCTCACTCTTCCTCCAATTTGTGCACTCTCTGAAGCACCTTTTCATTTGCACTTACAAATTCCTGACTTTGGAATCTTAGTGAGGAACACGATTGTTCTCCAGAGTAACACATCTGGACTACTGAGCACTGGGAAAATATTAGAAACTACTTAAACTAGAAAATACTTCAAGAACAGCTAGAAGGCTAGAAAATATTTAAACTGGTTGTGCTTTATCTCTGTCATCTAGCAAATAATCTCCCTCCTGTCAAGTGCCAGAGCCCTTTATAAACACATTTTAGTCTCTTCCTTTACCAGTTCCCTTGACACCAGGACGTGCTGCTCGGGCTCCAGCCTGGGCCCCACTGGGTTAAGCAGATCTGATCTAAATAATTGGCCACAATTACAGTAACATTTTGTCAATGCTAATGTGCAGTTGTGATGTATTTATGAGAAGGCAGCATCCATTTCATTCCAGAAAGAACAGGATTTCTTCTGATGGAATGTTATCACTAAGGAGCAGCAGGGCAGCTTTGGGAAGCTCTTAGTTTAGAACAAATCCCTTTTTAATGTAGCATAATCTACGTGGTTGACCTGGAAACTCTCTTTTTCAAACACCAATCTTCAGTTCTAAAGCATATAACAGTTTTAAAAGTCAGATCTAAATTTACTTCCTCTGTAAATTAGCCTTTTTTTTTGTCCAGAGACTGTGATTTACCTTTATCCAATCAGCTCTGTCATCATCAGCCTTGTCTATTTGATAAAAAAAACTGCAAGAGCAAGGAAAATAGTTGTTTCAGTACTTCCAAACTATTAAAAAAAAAAAGAAAAATGAGTTTAAAAGTATTTCAGATGTTGCTCTTTTATCAGGATTGAATTCTTCAGGATTTTTTATCAGGATTAAATTTTTATGTGCACAGAGGGTTTTGTATTTTCAGTGTTGAATAAAAAGAAACTTGAGGATCGTGTGAACCCTCCTTGCTCTTTGCTGTTAGAAATGGGGGATGATGTGGGAATAAAGAGACAATAATTGCACGTTAAGAGTGACAATATAAAATGTGACTGACTCGTTTTACTGGGTCCCTCTCCACCTTGCAGAATCTTGTCAAGGAACGTTCTGGGCAGCCCCAGGACACAAATGCTGTCAGCTGATGCAGCTGTTGCCTTTCAGCTCCATGGTTCTGGCCCCATCCCCACTCCAGCCCTGTCTCTGTGTGTTTCAGGGGTGGCGGGGCCGGCCCGGAGCTCGCGCCTGGCGCCGGCGGCCGAGGACGCGGTGGACACGCTGCTGCAGCGCATGGCCCAGCAGGACGGGCCGCCCGCGCTGGACAAGACCCTGGAAGCCGTCATGGCCAACGTGTCCGCTCCCCCGTCGGCCAGCCCGGCCCGCAACCACTCCCGGGAGAGAGCCCTGGGCAAGCAGGACGGCCTGGGGGCTCCGGCCATCCCCGGCAGCTCCTGCGGCGACGGCATCTCCCTGCTGCAGGAGCGGCTGCCCGGCAGCTACTCCCCGAGGCACCTCAAGAGGAGCATGGTGGAGGCCATGCAGCGCCAAGCGAGGAAAATGTGCAATTACAACAAGATCCTGGCGACAAAAAAAAATCTGGACCACGTCAACAAAATCCTGAAAGCCAAAAAGCTGCAGAGGCAGTCGCGGACAGGGAACAACTTCGTGAAGCGCCGGCCGGGGCGGCCACGCAAGTACCCGCTGCAGGCCGTGGTGTCCATGCAGGCCTTCCAGGCGGCCAGGCTGGTCAGCCAGGAGCTGGAGGGCCGGGAGCAGAGCAGCAGCCCCCTGCACCTGGGGCCCGACACCATCACGGACGTCATCGAGGCCGTGGTGCAGAGCGTGAACCTGAACCCCGAGCACCGCAAGGGCTGGAAGAGGAAGAGGTGGCTGCCGGAGGAGCAGGCCAGGAAGAGACACAAGTCTTTGCCTGAAGATGAGCAGGAGAGCAATAAGAGGTGATTGCTGTACAGTTTTGTACCTCGGTTGGGTTTTGAAGGTTTCAGTCGTTGAGGGAATCTTTGGCTTGATTTTGTTAAGGAGTTCAGTTTAGAGGGAACCAACATGAACGTGGCAGCCTTAAGTGTGTTCAGGGCCTTCCTCAGGTACTGAACACACCCCAGAAATGGGGTGGGATCTCAGGTGATCTCCAGCTGTTGGTTCTGTGCTTGATGTATTGGTGAAGGATACGTTTAATGAGTTTTAACAGGGTTACTGATGATTGTTCCTTCATCCTGTGTGGAACAAGGAACCCTGAAGGGTTGCGTGTGCCAAGGGATCTGCTCATGTAGCTCACAAACAAATACTTAGAGGCAACACAGGGTGTAAAGGGAGATGGATTGATGTGCAGCAGGTAGAGGAAAGGTAAAGCAGCAAGGAGGAGTTACGGGGTGCACCTGTGCAGTCACTGGTAAAGGACCACACCAAAAATCTCTCTCTGATCTCATCTCCTCATGCTTGTCCCCAAAGCCATCAATAAACAGATCAAACTCTGTCAGGAGTTCTCCTTTCCAGAAATGGGTGCTGTGAGGGTGCTGCTGGCACCACGTGTTCAGGGGCTGCTCTGGGGCTCTCCTGAAGGCTGAGGAAAGGGTTACCACGTGCTGGTTTTACAGTGCAAAAGCAGAGAGCAAGAGCTGCCTTCTGAATTACTCAGCCGAGGCTCCAAGGGATAAACATCAGCAGTACAAACAACATTCTTTTTGCAATAATAATATCACTAAAAAAAAGTCATACTTTTCTTATGATTATGCTTAACCCCTCTTGATCCTGATCGTTGATTTGCATTTTTTTTAAGTAGTTGAGACACCCAGAAATTCAGAAACGTGGACCTTTCCTGCTGACCAGCTTAGAGAGAGGAATAATGAAATACCGTGAGATGATCTTAATGGGAAGGTGATTTTTTTAGCTCTGCTTTTCCTTCCAGTTTCTCTGAGACAGTAGCTGAACCTCCCAGTCCACACGAGGCCCTTGGGAAACCGCCTGAATCTGAAACCCCTGAGCAGCCTTTGCCTCCTGTACCCCAGCGGGAGAAGAAAGCCCCTCGACCCCCAAAGAAGAAGTACCAGAAGGCCGGGCTCTACTCTGATGTGTACAAAACAACAGAGTAAGTAAAGCAGAGCAAAGCTGCTCTCTGATGGTCCAGTGGGAACTCTCCTTTCACCTAGAACCATAAAGAGCTGCCGCTAATGAGTCGCTGAAATAAAACCATCAACTTAATTGAAGCCTGTGCAAGATTATGTGCATTGCTAATTGTCAGAATCTGAGCCAGTGAGGATGTAAAATATAACCCCAGTCAGAAAGCAGCCTCGAGCAGTCTCAAAGTGTTTTTGATTATCAGCTCTGAAGAAGGTAAGAGATTTATTCAAGAGTCTTAATGGTCCTGGCAGTGCAGGTGCTGGGAGAGCTGGGTGTGTGCAGGTGCTGAGCAGGAGCTGAGCACAGGGCTGCAGAGAAGGGGTCACTAGGTTGCTGTTTTCGTTGGCTGAATGGTGACAACTGGTCATCCTCTGTGTGAAAGAATTTCAGATATGCACCCAGTTCATTTCACAGTTCAGTGAAGTTCATCTCTGTTTTCTCTGAGATGTTTAGGGTAAAACAATCCAGCGTTTCTTTATTTTTCCCACTGGTTGGTTTGCAGCCTGGTGTTCCAGTAGAATGTGGACACCTCCCTCTTCCCCTTCCCTTTGTAGTCACACATGTTTTCTAATGCCATCTGAACAAATGAGTTGAAGTCAGGAATTTGTGCTTCTGTTCCAATACGATCTGACAGATTGAAAAGAGAGAAAATTTGGCACCTTCTCACTCTGTCATAGACCATGTTAAAACGTTACAGAGACCACTGGGAAGCCGCCAGTACAGTTTTTATCAGCTGCTCCTGCTGTAATCTCTTTCCATATTAGGGTGAAGGAATCAATGAAAGGGTCAAGCCTCCAAGGAAGGAACAAAGATCTCAGTCTGACCGAAGTGAGGCCGCCTGTGTTTTATCTGTTCTAAAGAGATGTGCTAAAGCTTCTCCCCTCGGATGGTCTGTCACTGCTGTACACAGCACGCAGCCTGCAAATCTCACCATTTCGTCTCTTGCCTTAGGAAAGGAGCTGAGAGAGTCTTCTCCTTTTCTTAAGTGTGAAATAATTAGAGCTTTGAGTGTTCCAGTTGGAAGGGACCCACAAGGATCATGAGTCCAACTCCTGGCCCTGTACAGCCCCAGCAATCCCACCCAGTGCCCGAGGGTGTTGTCCAAACACTCCTGGAGCTGTGGCAGCCTTGGAGCTGTGACCATTCCCTGGGGAGCCTGAGCTTCCCTGGGGGAAGAACCTTTCCCTGAAATCCAACCTAAACCTCCCTGACACAGCTCCAGCCATTCCCTGGGTCCTGTCCCCGCTCTCACAGAGCAGAGATCGGAGCTGCCCCTCCACTGTTCCTCAGGAGGAAGTTCAAACCACTTCCAGAGCATTGGTTTTTCTTCCCTTTGCCTTTGCTGCACACACGGAGTTCTTCCCTGCTCTGATACTGGGGTCTGGGGTGAGCTTAAGGACACTGAAGAACTTCACCCTTGCCAGGAGGCAGATGCTGCCTGCACCACGTGAGCTGCCCCTGCACTGTTTGCACCGATACTGAGGCAGGGCATGGACCTGCATAGCTGGGCAAGGACACAACTGTGGCCATCTCCATTTAGGGCTCCTGTGCAGCCTGAAGGGCTGATCCCACCACTCCTTCCTGCTGGCACTGGGTCACTTCTTTGCCAAGTTGGTTCAGCAGACTAAATCCACAGAACAGTCACTTTTTGGTAATTATTTTTCTGGTTTCATGTGCTGTTCCCATTCTCCTGCATGGTCAGACATGGTTGGATATTTGGAAACAGAGTAAGGAGGAGAGCAGAAGCTCGTGTTGTTATCACATTCCTGCTGTAGGAGTTTGAAAACCTGATCTGAGTGGAGAAGGAAAAGGCAGCTCTGTGATCGTGGGGCACCCTCTAGTGCTGTCACAGTGAGTTTGGTCCCTGTCCCCATTCCCACAGCCCCTGTGTCCCATTAGTGGGTTGTACTCACTGTTTCCTGTAGCTGTTTGCAGTGTTCACTGCAGACACTTTGCCTCAAACACCATTTTCCTACTCTTTCATCCTTCCTAAGTAATTTCTGAGTGTCACGAGGCCGTGTGGAGCAGTGAAGGTTGCACTGAGCTTTGTGCAAGTCACAGCCTCTGCCTGCATCAGTCACATCCAGCTGCTCAACAGCAGCACAGGAGGGGTTTGGCCTGGCCTGGCCGGTGTTGGTGGACTGTTAAAAGACATTTCAAGAGTTGAATTTAACAAGTTATTTTAAAACCACCTCATTTCTCTGCAGCCACGTACAAGTCACCTCAGCAGGAGTTCACTCCAGCTCCCCTCAGTCTGGAGACCTCGTTAAAATACAGTAAAGAAAGCTGAGGTTTTGATACCTTACAGATGAATAAAAGGAATGGTTCCTGAGCCCGTCTCAGTTCTACCTCATTTCCAGCTGTAATTCTGTAGGCAGCATGGCTGTAACCTCCATGGGAGTGTTCCCAATCCTCAGCTCCCACTGGGAGTTACCTGGACCTGGAGAAGGTTCAGTGTGTGCTTGCACAAGGTTGCAGCTTTGAAAACAAGGGAGGATCCTGTGCAGGAGTTGTTCTCTGTATCCAGCAGTGGCTTTCCTAGAGGAGTGAACTGCAAAGTCCAGTTCACCAAAAAAAAATAATAAGTAGTAAATTAGCAATTAATTAAAATGTAAGGTGTTTAGAGAAATACATAACTTTGATATTTGAGCAGGGCAGGAGTTGCAGTTCAGCAGGTGCCTGATGTTGGCACGAGCTGACGTTGCACCACAAGAATCAGCTGTGCTTTCTCCTCACCTCTGTGGCATTTTCCTGTGGCTGTGGTGTCCCTTCCTGTGTCCCATCCTGATGTCCAGGTGGGATAATGGTTGGATGGGATCCGGCCTTCCACTGGAGGAGTTAACCCTGCGGGCAGCCCCGTGGTCAGACTGGTATCAAAGCCATCTTATCCCCACTTCAAATGTTCCATCAAACTATGGTCTGAGGCAAAATGGGGCTGCACGCTTCAGAAATGGAGTTCCACAGAGAAATAATGCCAGCCAACATGGTAAGAGTGTAGAGACACTGGAAGCTGGAGAGAGGGAACAGAAATGGAACAGAAAAAGAAGGAGAGGGATGAGAGGAGTGAAGGTACAGGGAAGGCAACTGTGGCTCTGGTCTTGATTCCCTTCGTTTGCCTGAGACCTCAGACTGACATTTGGAGACTAAAGCTGGCCTTCAGCCCCTGCAGAGTGGTACAAAATGTTCTCATCTTCTATAAAACTGTCGTTTAGCCATTGCCCTGTTCCTGGGAGCCTGCACACAGAGGCCAGTTTGGTTCTGTTGGTGGGCAGTGCACCAAAAGGAGTGTTCTAAATTTGTCCCTGCAGAAACTGAACCAAACAGCTTTAGGCCGTGGGTTACAGAGCAGGAAGCATTTCTTACAGAATCAGAGAGCCTTTAAGGTTGGAAGAAACCTCCAAGATCATCAAGTCCAACCTTTTGTGTGGCCAGGCTCGTGTTTCAGTCTGTCAGATGTTCAGGAATGTCTCTCCCAGTGTCCTGTTGCAGGTGCCCACCTGGGCTGGTGGGAGTTCTCATTTCCCTGACTATTGGCGAGGTCTCACCTGGGTCTAACTGGCTTCCTTGGAATCACAGAACCAGGGACTGGTTTGGGTTGGGAGGGACCTTAAAGCTCATCTCTGCCATGGCAGGGACACCTTCCACTATCCCAGGCTGCTCCAAACCCTGTCCAGCCTGGCCTTGGACGTTTCCAGGGATCCAGGGGCAGCCACAGCTGCTCTGGGCACCCTGTGCCAGGGCCTCCCCACCCTCACAGGGAAGAATTTCTTCCTAATTATTTTCAGTTGTAGATATCTGTATCTCAAAATTCATTTTTAACTTGCATTTTCCCTTCACTAGTTAAACAATATCACATTTTTATCGAGTCATGTTTCTGTTATTTGTCCAGTTATTAAAACAGATCCCTTAAAAAACTTCAGTAAACTTCAGTAGGCTTCAACATCACTTAATCTTTGGTATATTTAACATTTAGAAGTCTCCTTTGGATGTTGCAGGACTGCAGTTCTAAATATAACCACATCAGATTCTATTTTCCAAGGTTTGTTGTTGGCCAGAGGGAGATGTTTATAAACACCAGATTACGGAGCTGTCACCTGCCTGACCCATACAACCATTCTGATTTCATACTCTTTTTTTTTCCTTCTGTAAAGGGGTGTCCTGTTGCTTTTAAAACTCTGATTTCTGTTCTTTTTCTGCCCTTCCAAAGGGCAGCACATGAATATTTGCTCTTAGGGAAGTGTGAGAGCAGGGCTGGATATGTGTCACATGCCCAGCTCCTCAGCAGAAACCACCAGATACGATCTGTCCGTCATCTTTTATTTGTGTAGTTTTAGTTCTGAATTTTCTATCCCATGCTGGGCATTTAAAGTCGATGCTGTCCCTCTGGGTGTTGCCTTAACAGCATTTATGGAGAAAATTCCGTTGTGGAAGGGCTGGGATCAGTGTGTTTGACAAGAAACCTGGAGAGCAGTTCTTAGGCCATTTCTGTTGTTATTCTCTTGCCTGATGCTCCAGGCATTCGTGCCTTTAATAAAACAGGAAATGTGTTTCTTGCAAGTGCCAGGTGTTCCCCGTTGTGATGTTCTGGTTCTGTCCCTGTCCTCCACAGCCCCAAGAGCCGCCTGATCCAGCTGAAGAAGGAGAAGCTGGAGTACACCCCGGGGGAGCACGAGCACGGGCTGTTCCCAGCCCCTATCCACGTTGGTGGGTACCTCACCTGTGTTTGAATTGTTGGGGAACAAGTGTGGCTCTGGGGGCCCTGCACAGCCTCTGCTCTCTCTGGTGTTTATCCTTTGCTGGGTCACTCGTGGCTTTTGGCACAAGAACTTTGCCAACTCGTCCCTCTGTGTTCCCCAGTTTGACTCAAGAGGCATTTTTTAGCTTAAAACATGAATTTTGTTCTTGATTTTTTTGTGTGGCAGAAGATACCATTCTGGTTGAAAACCTGCTTTAGCTGTGATAGTCCTTGGATGAAATGCAGAGCAGTAGTCTCCACCTCAAAGGAGAATTACAGCAGAATAGCCACAGACAATTATGACTATTTGTTAAATCCCTGTAGTGGTTTGGTTTGCATTTGTCCCTTTTGTGAGATAAGAATAGGGAGGAATACAAAGCAGGCACCACACTTTAATGAATACAATGAAGTTTATTACTAAAACTAAAGGTAAAAAGAAATAAGAAGAAATTAAAGCAAAAAAAACCCTGTTCCCTCCAGCACCTCTCTCAATTTATCCAACAAAAGCTGAGCACGGGATGATAAATTCCCCCCTGTCCCCACGCACTTAATGGTGCCTGTCTTTAAACAGGGATTAAAGGGTGGAAGAATTAACAGCTTTGCTGTTATCTTTGTTTTTACTTTATCCCCATTTTTAGGTCTGGAGTAGGAAAGAAACGGGATTTCGGGTTTCAGAGAATCACAGAATCATGGAATGGTTGGGGTGGGAAGGGACCTCACAGGTCATCTTGTCCCACCCTGTCCCATGGGCAGGGCCACCTCCCACAGCCCAGGCGGCTCCAAACCCTGTCCCTGGCCTCGAGCACTTCCAGGGAAGTGCCTGTGGGAAGAAGCCATAGCCTGGGTCTGCCCCAGGCCCTCAGGGGTGATGGAGCTCAGGATGCTGCTCCCAGGAGCTGGGCTGGGGGGATGCTCCAGAGCTCCCGCTGTTTGCAGCTCACCTCATTTCCCAGGATAAACCAAGGCTGAGGAGTTTCCTGGTTCTCAGGTGATTGTTTCAGCTTTTGAAGCGCTGTGATTTCTGGCTGCAAGTCCTGTCATGCCGAGTGAGTTTGGGGAATTCTGCAGGAATCTTTGTCCCATCAAGCACAGCTGTCACTGGTTTGTCTTCTCTAACTGAGCTGTGGCTCCCTGCACAGCTGCACAGCAAGGGCAGGACAGCGGGGCAGATCTCTGTGAATCAGGAGCCACAGAACAGGTTTCAGAGCTGAAGGTGACAATTTAAACTCTCCCAAAAGTGCCCTTGCTCAGCTGCTTTTTGAATAGGGGCTGTAAAACCAGGTTCACCAGGTTCCCCACCCGCACTGCTGGTCCTGCCCTGCAGCTGCTCCAGGGGTGCCTGGGGGTGGTTTAACCCCAGAGCAGTGACCAAGACTGGGATTCTGCCAGGGGACTGCACTGGTGCCCACTTGAGGAGGGCTGGGGGGACCTTCCCTGTGCTCCGGGCCCGGTGCCAGGGCACCTGAAAGAGCCTTTTGTTTGGCGTGCTGAGGTCATAGAAGTGAAAGCAAATTCCCGGCAGATTTAGCTCTTTCCTGGAACCTTCTAGGGATGAATAAGGCATTGAAAATGGAAAGTAATTTAGGGGTAAATTGTAAGGAAAACATTACCATTTTTATTTTCCAGTGGTGAGGGTATGCGTGTGAATTTATATGAAGCCACAGAGCACTGCTGGAGGAATATAAAGCACTTGTTAATAGTTAGAAAAGCTGGGGGGAAAAGAAATCAGGCCTGGGCCTGACACCTCATCCTGGGCACTCTGCTCCCTGCAGTTTTGTGCCACAGGATTCCAGCAAAATGATCAGAGAATGTTGAATCTTGGCTGGAACTAACCAGTGTCAGCCCTCGGGTCTGGTGTGAATGATGTAATGGATCCGTGTCCTTTGGGGGTGACAGTGAATGTTAGAATAGAGCCAAAATCTGCAGTGAAAGCAGGAACTCCTGTCTAAAACGAGTTCCAGTTATTGCTGAAAATACAGATCCCCTTGAAGCCTTTCCAAAAAATCTAGGAATGTGTTTGCCAAGTCTGAATTCATTCTTAAATCTCTTCTGGTAAAGGTCACGGGAACAGGCTGGGAGACTATTTTCAAAACTGATTTGATTTCTTTGAGTACAATATTGGGATTTACCAGCCTGCATGGGCGGTGCAGGTCTTGTCCTGGCTGCTGAAGTGTTGGATTGTGCACAGGAAAACTCAGGAGAACGTGTCAGCTTCGAAGTGTCTCACAGAGAACACACAGGGCTGTGGTCAGTCCTGTCAGGTGCTGTGGTCGGTCCTGTCAGGTGTAATGGTCAGTTCTGTCAGGTGTTGTGGTCAGTCCTGTCAGGTGTAATNAGGTGTAATGGTCAGTCCTGTCAGGTGTAATGGTCAGTCCTGTCAGGTGTTGTGGTCAGTCCTGTCGGGTGTTGTGGTCGGTCCTGTCAGGTGTAATGGTCAGTTCTGTCAGGTGTTGGCTGTGGTCCCTTCACAGGGCTGTGGTCAGTCCTGTCAGGTGCTGTGCCTGGTTCTGTCAGGTGCTGTGGTCAGTTCTTTCAGGTGTTGTGGTCAGTCTTGTCAGATGTGGTCAGTGCTGCCAGGTGCTTGGTCAGTCCTGTCATGTACTGTGGGCAGTCATTTCAGGTGCTGTGGGCAGTTGTTTCAGATGCTGTGGTCAGTCCTGTCAGATGCTGTGGTCAGTCGTGTCGGGTGCTTTGGGCAGTCATTTCAGGTGCTGTGGGCAGTTCTTTCAGGTGCTGTGGGCAGTCATTTCAGGTGCTGTGGGCAGTCATTTCAGGTGCTGTGGGCAGTGCTGCCAGGGGATGGCTGTGGTGGGCTCTGACCCAGCTCCTCCCGTGGCTCCCTCGCTGTGCAGGGCGGCCACTCCTGGGCAGGACAGGGGCACAGGGCCCGGCCGCGGTGTCCTGGGGGCTCTGCCCCGGGGCCCTGACACCCAGCGCCTTCCCGGAGGGTTCTGTCCCTCTCCTCTCTGCCCTCCAGCCCTGCCTGGCCCTGCCGGAGCCTGGCCGGTGCCTGGAGCAGCTCCCACCTCTCGGACACTGGGCTGGGAGCGTGTGCCACTCACAAACCTTTTTGTTTCAGGGAAGTACCTCAGACAAAAGAGAATCGACTTCCAGCTGCCTTACGACATCCTCTGGCAGTGGAAACACAACCAGGTACGAGATAAGAAGTCAAGATTGGGATCAGAAGGAAGCAGCAGCCCTGGGAGAGCCGTGTTTACACATCCTGGCTGGGGCTGGGGATTTCTTGTTGCTGCTGTGCGAGGGGAGAAAGGATTTGCATTTGTATTTAATGCTGAAAATTCCCCTTCTTCCGTCTCCTGCAGAATAGCAACCCTGTGAGTTTCTGCTCTGACAAAAGTCATTAATTTGGCTGCAGGCTTTTATTTTGGCAGTGCTGCTCTGTGCAGGGAACTGCTTTCAGACACGCCTCGGGAGAATTCGGATGTACTGCCAGCAGCACCGAGAAATTTCAGGCCTTATTTTTCTTGGATCAATCCCAGCAGAGTGGAATTTATTTTTCACTCGCAAGCTGAAATTTTCATACTGAGGAAAGAAGAGAAACTGTTTAACAGTCTCGTTCTTTTTAAAGAGCTTTAAATATCTGCAAGCTTAAAAATAGGATTTTTTTTTTTTTTCCCTCCCCTGAGATGGTTCCACCAAGTGATTTACCACAGGATTTAAGGCTGGTGGGAGAATCTGTCCTCAGCTCTGTGGTGAGAAAGTGTAACTTGAGCATGTAAATGAGCAGGACACATTCCCGGGTGCTGTGGCTCCAGCTGCACTGCAACACCCCTGGAATCTGATCCTCACGTCAGGAGCAGCAGGGACATTTCAGCCGAGGACAGTTTCTTGCCACGTATTGACGATGGCCTGTCTCATCTAGTCAGTATTTTATAAGTAATAAATATGTGGAATCTGTTTCCTTGACATTTTCCAGCTCTCCCTGGAATACTGGAGGCCCTTGCAGAGGAGTTTCTCTGTACAGGGGTGTGGAGATGTCTGGGTTGTGCCCGTGGGCCACAAAGGTCACTGAGGGAAGGCTCTTAGTGCAGGAAATGTTGGTGACATGGTGAATAATTGGAAATTATTCCTTGAAGCTTGTTTGAAAGCCTGGAATATATATGAAATGATGAATTGTGATGTAAGCTCCCCTTTCCCCTCCCATCATCTCCATCTGCAGAGGAAGCTCCTCTGCAGAGAAGATGAATCTGCATTTCTCGTGGCTCCCACCTGTGCTCACAGTTCTCATAGAATCCCAGAATCCTTTAGACTGGAAAAAACCCTTAAGATCATTGAGTCACTTTGATAAATCAGCACCTTGATTTTTTTGTTTTCACTCTTTTAAGCATTGGCACATGGTGATTCCACCAAAGATGGTTTCTCCAAAGTAGGTATAAATAATTCCTCTTCTTCTAAGCCCTGTTCAGAGGAGCCTGTCCTCGGGACAGCTGTTTGCCACATTGCTCTGGGCAGACAGAATAAATAATGTGGTGAACAAACTGCTCCACTGTCTCACTAAGCCCAAATTCCACTTATTCAGGTCCTTCTTGTGACCTATTTGTTAATGCAGTCTGAGCCTAGAGAAGAGAACACAGATTTCTAGTAATGATTACAGAGCAGTTCCCTATGTACAGAACATAATTTCCCTGATCCTTTTGAATAACAGATGCACTTACGCAATGTATTAAAATTTTCTTTCTCTTCCTTTTAGCTGTATAAAAAGCCAGATGTCCCACTTTATAAAAAAATCCGTTCCAGTAAGTAAAATCTTATTACTAAACTGTGATAACTGTGGAATTTTCATGTGACACCCTCCTTTCTGTCCTGCTCTTTGTCCTACCAAAGACACTTCCACCTGCTTTTTTGTTCTTTATCTAAGGGGAATGAAAATACTGTAGATAAACAGTTCTGGTTTTTCACCTGAAAAGAATTCTTTTCCCTGTTTGGGGTTTGTTTTTCCTTTTTTTTTTTTTGTTCTTCTCCAGATGTCTACGTGGATGTCAAGCCTCTCTCTGGCTACGAGGCCACCACCTGCAATTGTAAGAAACCAGAGGATGACAGTGGGAAGGGCTGTGTGGAGGATTGTCTGAACAGGTCAGCAATGTGTTATTTCACATCAGCTCGTCATCTCCTGGGAAAAGAGTTGTGCTGGATGCACACCAGCAGCAAAGGCATCAGGGAGGGAGATTCCCAGTCTGGCCCTCTGGAGATGCTTTGGGGTCCCAGTGTCACCCCCAGGCTGGCACTGCTGGCACTGAGGCCCCTCCACAGTGACCAGCAGGGCCCCACTGGACCCTCCCACACTCCCAGCTGCTCCCAGTCAGACCAGTTCCCTCCCAGCTCTGCCCCAGGCTCTGGGTCCTTCCAGCCCCTGGATGGGGGAGCAGCCCCACAGAACAGCTCCAGCTGCTGCCCCGGGGAGGGACCCCGAGCAAAGGCCCCCCCTGGGCTCGTGTCCCCTCCCAGGCTGTGCCCGCTGCTCCTGGGGGGCTCAGAGTGGCCACTGGGCCCTGGTCAGGCAGAAGGGCAGTGCCAGGTCCGGCCCCATGCCAGGGGCTCCCCATCCCAGGAACCTGCAGCTGCCCCGAGCTCCCTGCACGGGTGGCTCCTCAGCACTGCCCTGCCCCTTTCTCCAAGGAAGATCCCATTAAAATCTCCCTTTTGCCCTGTGAATAGCAGTGAGAGGCAGGCAGGGAATTGCTGTGTGAGTTACACCTTGAAAACAGGGAGCATTTGAGTTGTTGGATAACTTCTGTTTTGTTTAATTTGTTGTTATTGATTTTTTTATTATGTTGATTTATTATTGATTTTTATATATGGTATATAATGTTGATTTATATATCGATTTTATACGTTGACTTTATCGATTTATTATTGATTTTTATATATGGTATATAATGTTGATTTATATATCGATTTTATACGTTGACTTTATCGATTTATTATTGATTTTTATATATGGTATATAATGTTGATTTATATATCGATTTTATACGTTGACTTTATCGATTTATTATTGATTTTTATATATGGTATATAATGTTGATTTATATATCGATTTTATACGTTGACTTTATCGATTTATTATTGATTTTTATATATGGTATATAATGTTGATTTATATATCGATTTTATACGTTGACTTTATCGATTTATTATTGATTTTTATATATGGTATATAATGTTGATTTATATATCGATTTTATACGTTGACTTTATCGATTTATTATTGATTTTTATGTATATTATATATATATAGTCAATTTATATATTGATTTCTATCTTGATTTCATATATTGGTTTACGATTGATTTTCCTTGTATGACAGACCCCACAGGATGCTCCTCCCCTCCCTTGACCTTCTCTGCTGTCTCTTTCAGGATGATCTTTGCCGAGTGCTCCCCCAACACCTGCCCCTGCGGGGAGCAGTGCTGCAACCAGCGGATCCAGAGGCACGAGTGGGTGCAGTGCCTGGAGAGGTTCCGGGCCGAGGAGAAGGGATGGGGTATCCGTACCAAAGAGCCCCTGAAAGCAGGACAGTTTATCATTGAATATCTGGGAGAAGTTGTTAGTGAGCAAGAATTCAGGTAGAAATATTTATTTGCTGCTTTAGCATGGAAGGCACATAAATGGCTTTTAGCATCTGTGGTCGTGGTTGGGATATCCTCAGGTGGGAGCAAAGGGCAGGATGAGGGGGAAAAGGAAGGCTTGGAATTCTGGTTTTTTTTGTTAACCAAGTTTTTCTCAGTCCAGTGGAGAGGGGTGATTATTGTTTGAAATGTATCATCTGCCTCATCTGCCCTGTAAATGCAAAATGCCACAAGTGACTGAATCTGAAACGAGAACTCTGCAGGATTTGGATTGCACCAGGTAGAACTGAGGGGCAGAGTGGGGCTGGAAGGGCCATGGGCTTCTGCAGAAAGATGTGAAGGAAAAAGAACAAGTGGAAGCATTGATAACCACTGAAAGAAAGAAATTGTCTTGTTACCTCCGTGGCATCGTGGGATGTGTGAGGTTTTGGGGGCTGGCTGCTCCCAGAGCTGCAGCAGAAGGCAGCTGCATTCTCCTCCCCCAGAGATAACCACTCACACTGACTGCTGTCCCTGTGCTCTGGGATCCGTGGATGTGAGTCCGGGACCTGCCCAGCCCCCAGGAGGAAGCTGGTTCTTGTACACGTGCATACCCAGACACCCCAAGGAATGTGTACTTGCATTTTCTCTTCCGTACGCAGGTTACCAACATGAAATGTGTACAAATAATCTGCAGAACCCAAAAGGGAGCATTCCAGAAGAGCAAAATTACTAAATTCTAACCCAAGCTCTGTCAGTGGCCTTGACTTATAAAAATAGGTACAACAATGGCTTTCCTCCATCTCTAGGTGTACGGTTCTTTAAAATACAAAACATGATCATTGCTTTTTCTTCAAAACCCTCTCTGAGACGTGCTCTTGCTGTGTCACTCCCCGTGTGCTGTGTGGGGCCAAGCAGAATCACAGGACACTGCCTGTCTTGCTCCGCAGGAACCGGATGATTGAGCAGTACCACAACCACAGTGACCACTACTGCCTGAACCTGGACAGTGGCATGGTCATCGACAGCTACCGCATGGGCAACGAGGCGCGCTTCATCAACCACAGCTGCAACCCCAACTGCGAGATGCAGAAATGGTGAGCAGGAGGGATTCTGCTCCCTGCAGGGCCCGTGTCCCCAGAGAGAGACAGAGAGAGAGCCAGTTCATCTGCGGGAGTCAGATCTAAAAATAGGGAGGGGTCTCGAGCTGTGAATAATCCTGACACGGTGCTCACGTTGCTCAAGAGGAGTCGTGTAGTGTTGGGTGCTTTGGAGACAACATCCAAGTTTGCTGGCAGATCCAGCACTGCTGGTTGTCACACTGGGGCATTTCCCTCCCAGCACTGCTGGTTTCACTGGGCTATTTCCCTCCCAGCACTGCTGGTTTCACTGGGCTATTTCCCTCCCAGCATTACTGGTTTCACTGGGCTGTTTCCCTCCCAGCACTGCTGGTTTCACTGGGCTATTTCCCTCCCAGCATTGCTGGTTTCACTGGGCTATTTCCCTCCCAGCACTGCTGGTTTTCACACTCTTAACGTGCTGCAAAGGTTGAAGCCTGGGTAATGCTCTAAAATCATCTCTATTTGCCCTGTCTTTTTGACAGTTCAAGTATTTTTTAAAGCAGGGAAAGAGGGAAATAGTCGGATTCCAGCACACCCTGTGTCATAGCAGCACTCGGGGAGACCCAGACTAGGAGGAGGTACTGCTGAGGGATTTGTAGTGAATGATTTGCAGGGGAGTAGCAGATGGTGGAACAGGAGCCACTGTGGGGACAGTACAGCAGAGCAGCTCGTGGTTCTCAAATAATTCTAGATCTAAGCAATAGCAAAGTTTTCAATTTGAAAATCCAACACGAAATAAAAGAGTTGGAGAGACAGAGGGAGAGGATTCTGGCCCCTCTGCCCTGCTCAGGTGTGACCCCACCCACAGAGCTGCCTCCAGCCTGGGCTCCCAGCACAGGAAGGACGTGGAGCTGTGGGAGAGGGTCTGGAGGAGGCACCAAATTAATTGGAGAGCTGGAGCAGCTCTGCTGTGAGGAAAGGCTGAGAGAATCGGGGTTGTTCAGCCTGAAGAAGAGCTCCATGTGACCTAATTATGTCCTTCCAGTACCTGAAGTTGCTGTGGGATGAAGAGAGACAATTTACAAGGGCCTGGAGTGCCAGGACAAGGGGGAATGGGTTCAGACTGACAGAGAGGAAATTTAGGTTGGATATACGGGAGAAATTCCTCCCTGTGAGGGTGGGGAGGCCCTGGCACAGGGTGCCCAGAGCAGCTGTGGCTGCCCCTGGATCCCTGGCAGTGTCCAAGGCCAGGCTGGACAGAGCTTGGAGCAGCCTGGGACAGTGGAAGGTGTCCCTGCCATGGCAGGGGTGGGATGGGATGAGCTTTAAGGTCCCTCCCAACCCAAACCAGTGTGATTTTGAGATGAGCTGTGATGATCAGTGCATGGAGGAGCTGAGTGTTGCAGGGGATGAGCTGATCTGTCACAGCAGCCAGGACAGTTTGTAGCTTCTCTGATTGAAGCACAACTTCTACTCTTTGTAAATGTGGTGCTCACTTTCCAGCCCTCAGAGTTGATTGTAAGAGATAAATTAAAGAACTGCACAAGTGGAGAACAAGCATGACCCAGGGCACACAGAGGTGTTGCTGCATGTCTCTGACACTTCCACTCTGTGCACAGAGATGATTTTATGTTTAATTTTGGGGGTGTTTGACTGTGTTTCCCCTGCAGGTCTGTGAATGGTGTGTATCGGATCGGGCTGTATGCACTCAAGGACATGCCTGCTGGGACTGAGCTCACCTATGACTACAACTTCCACTCATTTAATGTTGAAAAACAGGTAAAAACCCACCGTGAGACCTTGCAAAATCTCACCAAGGACTAACAGCTCTGTGAAGGGTAAAAATTACACAAAACCTGTCGTGTTGTATTAGATAGAAAATGTTCTTTTTAATATTGAGAGAGAATCTAAATGTTTGGGGTTTATTGAATTTTTTTTTTTTCCTCAAAGCAACTCTGCAAATGTGGCTTTGACAAATGCAGAGGAATAATTGGGGGTAAAAGTCAACGCATGAATGGACTCTCAAGCAAAAGCAACCAGCCTGTGAGCACCCACAGAAGACCTGGGCGGTCGAAAGAGAAGAGGAAGTCAAAGCACAAACTAAAGAAGAGAGTAAGTAGGAAAGGCAGAGTTTGGGTGGGTGAGGTTGATGGGAAATCAGTCTGTGCCATCACACCAAAACCTGGTGTTTCTGTCAGTTTTAAACTTGAAACAGAAACCCAAACTTTGGACAGAAAGACAGCAGAGTAATGCTGCGGGTTCTGTCCCAGGGGCTGCTTTGGCTGCTTTGCTGAGTTCTTGGCACAGTTTTTCCTGTCTATCAGAACAATCTGTTTTCCAGAGGGGCCACATCCCTGAGGAGCCCAGTGAAAGTGTGAACGCCCCGACCCGGCTGACGCCTCAGCTGCAGATGAAGCCCATGTCTAACAGGGAAAGGTGAGGGATGATTTTGGGGGGATTTGCCTCAGAAATGGAGTGCTGTGCAAACGTCGCTGTGTACTTCTGTAAGATGGAGCATCCTAAAATTTCTGAGGATGCAGCTTTTAGTTCTCCTTTGCCAGTCAGGCTGGAATTCCTCTCCGCTGAGGAGAGAAGGCACAGGGTATACTCTCAATATCCCGCTTTTCCCCCTGTTAAAGAATTAATTTTCCATTAAAAATCGATTCCTGAATACCTTCCTGATTCCCGCAGGAATTTTGTGCTGAAACACCACGTGTTTTTGGTACGGAACTGGGAGAAGATCCGGCAGAAGCAGGAGGAGGTGAAGCACGTCAGTGACAGCATGCACAGCTCGTCGCTGTACACCCGCTGGAACGGCATCTGCCGGGACGACGGCAACATCAAATCAGGTGAGGCCACTCGGCCTCCGCGGGTGCTGCGTGGGGACACGGGGAGTTAAACTCTGTGTAAACCCAGTGCAGGGTTCCTGCAAGGCCCACGCACCTTTTGTAAGACATGCAAGGGCTGCTGCACAGGTAAAAGCTCCCAGGAGTGGCTCGAGTCCTGGAGGAAGTTGAGCTTGCGGTGTTTGATCGAGAGTTTGGCAAAGGAGGAGGAGAAGGGCATTTAACATCGTGGCACTCAGTGCCGTGGTCTGGTTTGCGAGGTGGTGATCAGTCAGAGGTGGGACTCTGTGATCTTGGAGGTCTTTTCCAGCCCTAGTGGTTCTAGGATATTGTTTTGTGATATTAGGGAGAAATTCCTCCCTGTGAGGGTGGGCAGGCCCTGGCACAGGGTGCCCTGAGGAGCTGTGGCTGCCCCTGGATCCCTGGAAGTGTCCAAGGATGGGTTGGACAGAGCTTGGAGCAGCCTGGGATAGTGGAAGGTGTCCCTGCCCATGGCAGGGGGTGGGACTGAATGATCTTCAAGATCCCTTCCAACCCAAACCAATCTGTAATTCCATGATTTCCCATGGTTGGACCCTGATGGAGAAGAGCTCTTTCCTGCTGTCTGTATCCCTAAACCAGAAACAGCTGTGAAAATTGTCACTTATCCTCATAGTTTCACAGCTTTCAGGCCTTTAGAGAATAAAGGTTTTTGGCATGCAGTCACTTGTGGGAATGGGGCAAACTATGACTATCAGGGAAAAATTATTGTTGCTATTCCAAAAACAACCCTGTTGGTGGGAGCATCATCCCCACAGCCTGGCAGGATTTGGCCCCCAGTGTCAGGTACAGGAGAAGCTGGGCAATGAGTATTTGGGGCGAGTTCAAAGACGTGTTTTATTTGCTCCAGCAAGATAAAATATTCCAATAACCACCTGATCCATTTAGGCAGGACCTGACCTGGGAGTAGGGAACTGAAGCCTTGGATGTTCCAGTAGCTTAGAAAACACTGTTTGGTGGTGGAGTTGCTGCACCAAAGATGCTGTGATTTGATCTCTTAACAAATTTCCAGTTGAGGAAGGAATCTCTGGTTTGGAGGTAATTCTCTCTTGCCCTCTCCCAGATGTGTTCATGACCCAGTTCTCAGCCCTGCAGACGGCGCGCTCGGTGCGGACGCGGCGCTTGGCCGCGGCTGAGGAGAACCTCGAGGTGGCTCGTGCCGCCCGCCTGGCTCAGATCTTCAAGGAGATATGTGACAGCATCATATCCTACAAAGGTGAAGGTGATTCTCTTTAGAAAATATCTCCGTGGGAATGTTTTGAGTCTCTGGGAGTGAATTCTCTAAATAGGAAATGCTAGGAAAAGATGGGATGTTAAATAACTCCCGTTTTTTTTTAATTTCTCCCCTCACCAGTAATCACTTTGTTTAACCTCAACCCCCTGCTTTACCACCAGAATCTGCAGATGTTGCTGTCCTTTCAAATTGATTTTTCAAAATGCCAGAAAAAATCAAAAACTTGTGCTACTTGTACCTCAATTACAGCCACCAACACCTAGAAATGCAGAAGCATTTCAATTCCCCATGGCTCAGATAACAGAGAAGCCTTTTTTTAACCCAGATTGAATGTTGTTAGTTACTTTCCTGTGGAAGTTTGACTCTGGTGGTGTCACTAAGCTCTGTTCCTGTTGCAGACTCCTCCAGGCAGGCGCTCGCAGCTCCTCTCCTGAACCTGCCCCCAAAGAAAAAGTAAGTGCTGCCTTCCCAGAGCTGCTTTCTCTGGTGGATTCGCACAGTGGGAATTGCTGGTGAACCTGACGTTGTGCCAACATTCCTGTCGCAGAAATGCAGACTATTATGAAAAGATCTCTGACCCCCTGGACCTTGCCACGATTGAGAAGCAGATCCTGACTGGCTACTACAAAACGGTGGAAGCTTTTGATGGGGACATGCTGAAGGTCTTCAGGAATGCAGAGGTGAGGCTCTGTCTGGCCTGAAAGCTGCTGCACCAGCAGCAGGGATGTGCCCTCCTTTAATCTTAGAGTAATACAGGAAGAAATTTATTCTGGAGGAAGAGAACTTGTGCTGATCCGTTGCTGATGAGGCCTCAATAGCAAATCATGAGCTCTGTGACTGCCTCGGGTCAGAGAGAAGGTCAAGGACACGCATGAATAGCTGACCTGAAGAAAATCCTGTTCCTTTTGGAAGGGGTACCCTGTTTTTCAGTGNTCCCAGCCTGGCTCCAGAGGGAAGGGGCTCCAGTCCCCTGAGCAACTTCGTGGCTTCCTCTGGACTTGCTCCAACAGTTCCACGTCCTTCCCACGCTGGGGGCCTGGAACTGGCCACAGCACTCCAGGTGGAGTCTCAGGAGAGCAGAGCAGAGGGAGAATCCCCTCCCTGGAGCTGCTGCCCACGTTCTCTGGATGCAGCCCAGGACACGGGTGGTTTCTGGGCTGTGGACACGTTGGAGTTTTTGGTCACCCATCACCCCAAGCCCTGCTCCCAGGGCTGCTCTGAGTTCCTTCCCTGCCCACATCACACCCACGGACCTGCTGGCAGGAGGGAGATGGAGAGGAGCACCCCGGCTTCGGGGCCGCAGCTGCAGGGAAACCCCTCCCAGGCGCGCACGGCCCGGAGCTAAACAGGACAGGACTAAAATAAAGCGCTTTTGGGGGGTTTTTTTGTTTGATTTCTCCAGAAATACTACGGCAGGAAGTCGCCGACGGGGCGGGACGTGTGCCGGCTGCGCAAGGCCTACTACAGCGCGCGGCACGAGGCCGCGGCCCAGATCGACGAGATCGTGGGGGAGACGGCCAGCGAGGCCGACAGCAGCGAGACCTCGGGCTGCGACAAGGACACCGGCCACGAGAAGGACGAGGACGTCATCCGCTGCATCTGCGGCCTCTACAAGGACGAGGGGCTGATGATCCAGTGCGAGAAGTGCATGGTGAGCCCAAAGGGAGCCTGCTCTCTCCTCTCCTCCGCAGCAAGCGGGGCTCCTCAGCAGTTTGGATGCAGTTGGTAGCGTTAATGAACTCTTCAGTTTCCTCTCCACAAGAGGAGAAGTTCTGTTTTCACAGAGAAAATGCAGCTTGCACTGAGCAGAGGAGCTGAAACTGCCCCAGCTCCTGCCCTTGGGAGAGGGAAATTGATTTTAAAATGCTGGGCTTTTACACTTACTGTTGTGTGGAGAACTTGTCTGTCTGCTGGCGTGGTGTGAAATAGTTCAGAGAAAATCTTCACCTTCCTGTGTCAAGCTGATTTTCTTGCTTTCCTTAATACTTTTTGATAAAATGCAGTTTGCAGCTGTGATCTGTCCCAGGGCTTTCTGAGTGGGCTGTCCCTGTCCCTGCAGGTGTGGCAGCACTGCGACTGCATGGGAGTGACCTCGGACGTGGAGCACTACCTGTGTGAGCAGTGCGAGCCTCGAGCTGTCAACAGGGTAACACGGGACTCTCCTTCCTTACTGAAACCAAAGCAGCTNGTATCTTTTGGGACTGATGCAGCTTCCTTGACTTAGGTTCAGTTCCAATGAGGGATCAGTGTTTCTCTGCATGTTTCCAAAAAGGCTGTCAGCCCCATTTTGGGCTGATTCTGGTGGGCAGCTCAGGATTCCCTTTTCTTTCTCCCTGCAGGAGGTTCCCATGATCCCTCACCCCCACTATGCCCAGCCTGGCTGTGTTTATTACATCTGCCTGCTGAGGGACGACCTGCTGCTGCGCCAAGGTACGTCCTGCTCTGGGCACCTCTGCCCCTGCCCAGCCAAAAACACTGCCCGTGTTCACCAGGGGAAGCTGCTCCCTCTGCGATGCTGGGAGTGACACACAGTGAGAGTTCTCACAGGCTCTTGATGAAGAAATGTTAATTAGCACAGCCAGGGCTGTCCTGGCCAGGGGAGGATGATGCTGAGCCAGTTAACATTTAGAAGTAAAGGCCAAGAAGGCTCTTAGACCTCCAGAATTTTAGTGCAGAATGGTCATTAAAACATGCAGCTCATTGCTTATGTGTTCCCTAAAGCTTATCTCTCTGGACTGTGCTCTGAGTTCCTGAATCTGTCCAGGGCAGCTGCCACAGTCACACAATTCAGCTCACTGATAAAAAAAATTATTATTATTTTTATTTCATCCTACAGATACACACAAGGTTAGAAAGAACCCTTTATCATTATTAGGAAACTGTTCTTTAATGAGTGAAAACAGCTGATAAGTTTGCTAGAGGGGAATAGGAGAGCCTTCAGGAAAGTGGGGAATTTTTAAAAAATATCAAAAACCAGCATATACTTTATCCCATCTGCAAGATTCTGGAATTTACATTCAGTCCTCCTCATTGGTTGTTGCTCTGCATTGCCTGTCCTGTCCAGAGTTCAGCCTTTGGGTTTCTCATGCCTTTTTTTGCTTTTTGTGAGAAAGACTCACTTTGAGGGCTGTACCAGACCTTCCTTTTACATTCTCTGTTGAAATGGGTGACGTTTGATCTGGGGCTTGTGGCATCTCCCAGCTCCTCAGAGCATTAAGATCATTTTTGTGACAATGTGTTTGATTTTCCTGGTGTGCCTCTGCTCCGATCCTGGTGACCTGAATTAGAGAAATGCCCTTTAAAGAGAGAAATGTCCCTGTGTGGCTGAGCTCCGAGTGCCACCAGCAGGGGACAGAGGAGACCGAGCTGCTGCTGTTGGGCACCAAGTGAAGGAAGCTGGAGCAGCAGGAGGTGCTGGAGCAGAACACGCAGCTCCAGCAGGGAAAGGGGAGATCCATGGGCTTGTGCTGGGCTTGGCTTCTCCACCCCAAGTCCTCAGGCACAGCCTTTGCTGTGCTGTGGGTGTATCAGGCAGCTTGGACAGTGGAGAAACAGCTTTTTACTCCCTCTGGTGTCAGAAAGGCCGTGTAATCCCACGTGCTGAGGCCAAAGCGTGGCCTGCAGCCCTGCAGTCTGGGTGTGGATTTACATCTTCCTGGGAGCTGTGTTTTGGGAAGAGGCTGATGTTGCCACAAAGCCTGGAAGTGCATCGAGCCCAGTGCCTGCCCAGGGGAAGCTGCACCCTGACCACAGCTCCAAGCTTGAGAGCTGATGTTTTGGAGGAACAAGACTGAAAATCAGCTGTGTGAGTGGTCACACTGCTGGGATCAAATCCCTCTCGTTCAGAGGGATCTCGGGGAGGGCCCTTCACTTGCTGGTTGGAGAACTTGGTTCTTATTTTCTTGGCCATTCTGCTGGAAGCTGTTGAGTGTTACACCACAGACAAGCTTCCTCTGCCAAAATTCCCTGGTACCTAAACCCAGGAGGTGATGCAAACACAACAGATCTGATCCATCACATCCCTTGGAGTGAGCATGGAGTTCTGCCTTGGATAGGGATCCATAAACAGGGGTCAGAATGGATCCTGGAAAACCCACATAGCCAGGAATTGTTGCACATCATCATCCCTGATGCACCAGCAACAGCAGCCCTGGCTTTTCCTTGGAAACTTTGGGGTAGAGGGGCATCAGGAACATCTGCATAAACTGGAATAGAAATCAAGTTTCCTGATCTTTAGAGCAGGAGAGTATCTCTGTCTGCATCTCTTTCTGAACACTCCTTTTTCAGTCAGGCACAGTAGTGCTGGGGTTGCTTTCTTCTCATGGGAGAGATGGGGAAGAGGAGTTGAAAAAAGCACATTGAAAATGAGGTGGTTTAAAATGGAATGGTTTTATTTTCATTTTGTTTGGGGCCAGCAGCTCATCTCAGCATGTTCCTTGTTTTCTAAGAGTCTGTTAAGGAACCCAACTCCCCAGTTTCTTTAAAGGTTACCCTTAAAGTTGTAAAGGGAAGCTGTTGTTACCTCAGTTTCAGTTCAGCTGGGAAGAAGACACCAAGCTGTGTGGTGTGGTCAAAATGCTGAAGGGAAGGGGTGGATCCAGAGGCACCTGGGCAGGTGGGACCCCGTGAACCTCATGGATGTCAGCAAAGCCCAGGGCAAGGTCCTGCACCTGGGTCAGGGCAATCCCAGGCTCAGCTTGGGTGGGGAAAAGGCTGAGAGCAGCCCTGGGAGCAGGGCTTGGGGTGATGGGTGACCAAAAACTCCAACGTGTCCACAGCCCAGAAACCACCCGTGTCCTGGGCTGCATCCAGAGAACGTGGGCAGCAGCTCCAGGGAGGGGATTCTCCCTCTGCTCTGCTCTCCTGAGACTCCACCTGGAGTGCTGTGGCCAGTTCCAGGCCCCCAGCGTGGGAAGGACGTGGAACTGTTGGAGCAAGTCCAGAGGAAGCCACGAAGTTGCTCAGGGGACTGGAGCCCCTTCCCTCTGGAGCCAGGCTGGGAGGGCTGGGGATGTTCAGCCTGGGGAAGAGAAGGTTGTGTGGAGACCTCAGAGGCCCTTGCAGGATGTGAAGGGGCTCCAGGGAAGCTGGAGAGGGACTGTTCATCAGGAACTGGAGAGACAGGACAAGGGGGAATGGGTTCAGAGTGACAGAGGGAAATTTAGGTTGGATATATGGGAGAAATTCCTGCGTATGAGGAGTCCTTAGGAGCACCTTTTCAACTTAGACAAGATGGATAAATGAGATTATATTAATGAAAATAGAATAACTTGTGCTTCACTTTAATCCTGAATCTGGTTATAGCAAAACCAGGGGGTTGATGACCCTGGGACCACATTGTCCTCAGTGGTTCCCTGGAATTTCTTTCCCAAGCTGTGAAACCTGCTAATTAATAACAATGAATAGCAATATCCATGGAAGGCAAACAGCCTTAACTACATGTATGCAAAAACAGGAGAAAAAATAGGGGAAAAAACCAGGAGTCATTGGAATTTATTGGAAACATGAGAAAAAATGAGTCAAAAAAGGCAAAGGGAGTATCAGAAATGGTTATGGACACAAAGCAGAGTGATTGTGCCTCCCTGTAACCTCCTGGCCTGTCTGTCCCCTGCCTGCCCTGTGCTGCTCTGACATCCCGTTGCCCAGAGGATCTCACTCCCTGTAAAAACCAGGATAACAGGGATAATCTGATCTGGATCATCTCTTCTGTGGACAGAGTCTGCCCAGGTGATTTGGAGGGTGGATGAAGAAGGTCTGTGAAATGTGGCACAGGAGGGTGCAACGATGCAGGAATCGGGGAACAAACAGAAATTAGCTGGCACCAGTTAAACTCCAGGAAGATTTTGTTACGAAAGCATAACCAGACTGTGGCAAGCATTGCCACAGGAGGGTGGAGAGGTCAGAGTATAAATGGTTCCCAAAAAGATTAGACCAATTCTTGGAGGAAGGACTAATCCCCGGAGGTCCAGCTGCAGCCTTTGGCTCTGCAAGTCCATAAACAGCAGGAAGGCAGCTGGGCAGGGACAGCACGGGGAGGTTTTTCCTTGGCTCTCCTGCTCCTCCTGTGCTTTCTCCTCCTGAGCAGCTGCTGCTGCCCCTTTCTCCAGCCAGAACATTCTGCTGAGTGACCCCTGGTCCTAGCCAGGGGAGGTTTTATGATTTGGGACCTCCCAGGTTTTGGTCATTTTTAGGTAAATAACAGAAGAAGTGGAATCTCTTCCCAGCCCTGGAAGTGCTTACAGCCAGGTGGGATGGAGCCCTGAGCAACTTGGTCTAGTGGAAGATATCCCTGCCTGTGGCAGGGGGGTGGGTCTGGATGGTCTTCAAGATCCTTTCCAACCCAGGTCATTCTGGGATTTCGCAGATCAGAGCAGAGAAATTGTGTAAATTCACTCATGGGACAAAATTAATACATTTAAGTTTAGGGGTCACCCTTGGGAAATACTTTTTGATGCCAGCAGTGCCAGTTTGTTCAGTCCTTTTTGCATTCTCTTTACCTTTCCTGAGCTCATCGGAATTCTGCTGGAATAACCAAAGGCTTGGGGCTTCTCAGCCCAGGGTTTATTTTCTTAACAGTAATCTTCTCTCTGAGTACCTTCTCTCTGAGGTTTATTCTTTCCACATTGCAGCCATCACTAATTCCTACACCTTTTCCTAATCACGACCGACTTTGTTACATATCCTGTGGTCTGTCAGGATTTTGATTCCTTACAGGTTGGAGTTTTCAGTCTGGGCATGGAAGGTAATGGGTGGCTTTTCTGCCAAGCTGCTGCAAGATCCACCTGAGTGGCCTTTGTCCCCTGGGCGGGTTCTGCGGTGGGTTTGTGTCGTTCCTTACGCTCCAGCATTAGGTGCCTCTGTTGTGTTCGTTTTTAGTGGTTCCTTACTCTGGTTCTGTGTGCTGGGCTCAGGCCAGGCTCTTCACGGGTGTGTCTTTTGTGCCCCTGGCCAGGTGACTGTGTGTACCTGATGAGAGACAGCCGCAGGACCCCCGACGGGCACCCGGTGCGGCAGTCGTACCGGCTGCTGTCCCACATCAACAGGGACAAGCTCGACATCTTCCGCATCGAGAAACTCTGGAAAAACGAGAAGTACGTGCAGGACATCCTCCGAGTTTGAGACATCCCGTGGGCCTACCTGTCAAAGCACAGGAATTGCATGGAAGTCTCACCTTAGGAATGCAGGAACGAGCACGGTCCAGGTGCAGAGGTTGGGAATTCCCGGCTGGAGCTCGTGCTCCACAGCTGCACAGTGGAAACACGTGAGGTTGGAGGTTTAGGCGAAGGGTCAGAGATAGAAGTGGATGGATTTCCTCGGTGTTGGAGCAGGCCGTGGGTGCGCAGTGACAGCTGTGAGGTGGTCAGTGCAGTGCCCTGGCAGGTCACAGTCTGCTGTGCCCGTGGAAACCACGCTGGGAGCGTTTGCCCTCACTGCAGGCGGGCAGTGGAATATGGAACATGTGCATGGCTGCTGTTCAGCCAAGTGCAAGAGAGGGAGCTCAGAAGGAAGCAGAGGGCATCCAGTGAGTTGTGCCATGGTCTGATTGGTGTTTCTGTGCCCTTTGCACCCCCAGAGAGGAGCGCTTCGCCTTTGGCCACCACTACTTCCGTCCGCACGAAACGCATCACTCCCCGTCTCGGAAGTTCTACCACAACGAGCTGTTCCGGGTGCCCCTGTATGAAATCATCCCCTTGGAGGCCGTGGTGGGGACGTGCTGTGTGCTTGACCTGTACACCTACTGCAAAGGTGAGGATTGAACACGTTCCTAAGCCCTTGGGCAGTGGGCTGTGGTGGTTTAACCCCCACTGAAAGCTCAGCACCACCCAGCTGCTTGCTCCTCATGGGGAGGGAGCTGGAACAAGGTAGAACCCAGGGGTTGGGATAAAAACACCTTCATGGTTGAAATAAATTAAAATATTGTAATAATAACAATAGCAGTATTAGTAATGGAAAGGGAGGTTGCAGAAAGAGAAACGTGTCCAGTATCTGAAGGGGCTACAAGGAAGGTGGAGGGGGGCTCTTAATCATGAACTGAAGGGGCAGGACAAGGGGAAATGGTTTTAAACTGAAAAGAGGGAGATTTAGGTTGGATACACAGAGGAAATTCTTCACTGTGAGGGTGGGGAGGCCCTGGCATAGGGCCCTGGATCCCTGGAAGTGTCCAGGGCCAGGATGGATGGAGCTTGGGGCACCCTGGGATAGTGGAAGGTGTCCCTGCCCGTGGCAGGGGGTGACATGAGACGAGCTTTAGGGTCCCTTCCAGCCCAAACCAGTCCATGATGCTGTGAATAAACCCCAGGAAGCACAAGTGATGCCCAGTGCAGTCCCTGCCCCCCCAGTGCCCATTCCCAGCACCGCCCGGGGATCCCGGCCACCCCCACGGGGCCGGGCACTCCGTGGTGTGGAATGTCCTGTGGCCAGCTGGGGTCAGCTGTCCTGGCCCTGCTGGCAGAGCAGGGGACCCTGGGGAGCCCTGGGCTGAGGGTGAGCACTGCTGGGCACCAACCAAACCTGGGGGGTGACCAACATCATCCTCACCCTGAACGTGGGCACAGCCGAGCCAGGTACTGGGACACGTTCACTCTACTCTGGAACCGAGGACTGCCCTGGAGTAGCTCCTGCTGTCCAAAGGCCCTGGGGGTTGTTTGCATGTTTCAGAGCTGAGGACACCTGATGGCTTTGCCCTGGGGCAGAGATTCCTGTTTTAAAGGGACAGCAGTGAGCAGGGAATAGAAAATGATGTCAGTTGATAATCGTGTCTGTGAAAGTTTGGGAGCTGTTTGATCAGAGTGTGCAGGTTCTCCCCTCAGAGTGCCCCAACCCTGCTGGGGCTCTGGACGAGGGAGCAAACAGGGACACTGTGACCCCCCTGCCTCCCTCACGCTGTGATAAACCACGTGTTTCCCCCTCAGTCTGTGACTGTTCTTTCCTGTGTGCCTTGTTTGGACCCCAGGGAGGCCGAAGGGTGTGAAGGAGCAGGATGTTTATATCTGTGACTACCGCCTGGATAAATCAGCTCACCTCTTCTACAAGATCCACCGGAACCGCTACCCCGTGTGCACCAAGCCCTACGCCTTCGACCACTTCCCCAAGAAACTCACTCCCAAGAGGGATTTCTCAGTAAGTGGGTGTGCTCTCAGCTTCCTCACCTGCTTTTAGGAGACTGGCTGGAGTTTTGGAAAGCCCCTGACTGTGGATGGGTGAAGTTTGGTCAGCCAGAGGGAGCTGATCCTTTTGGTGGGGGTCGGGCTCTGCTCGCAGGGAACAGGAACAGGAGCAGAGGGAACGGCCTCAGGCTGGGCCAGGGGAGGCTCAGGGTGGGCATCAGCAGGAATTTCCTCATGGAAAGGGTGCTCAGGCCTTGGCAGGGGCTGCCCAGGGACGTTTGGAGTGCCCATCCCTGGAGGTGTCCAAGGAAGGGCTGGAGGTGGCACGGAGAGCTCCGGGCTGGGGACAAGGTGGGGATTGGGAACAGCTTGGGCTCGATGCTCTTGGAGATCTTTTCCAACCTCAATCCTTCCATGACTGGGTGAGTAAGCACAGTCTGGGGGAAAGCTGGCTCGAAAGCAAGCTTGGAAAGAGAACTGGGTGTAACAGAAGCTGCAGTTGAGGCAAAGAGGTGCTGAAGGGATGGTGATGGTGAGCTCAGAGCGGGTCTCAGAGCAGCACAGAGGTGGCAGATCTGCCAAACCTTCTGCAAGTGAGCTCTGTTCCTCCTGGAGCGAAGAGCGAGTGGCTTTGAAGANAGCACAGTCTGGGGGAAAGCTGGCTCGAAAGCAAGCTTGGAAAGAGAACTGGGTGTAACAGAAGCTGCAGCTGAGAGGCAAAGAGGTGCTGAAGGGATGGTGATGGTGAGCTCAGAGCGGGTCTCAGAGCAGCACAGAGGTGGCAGATCTGCCAAACCTTCTGCAAGTGAGCTCTGTTCCTCCTGGAGCGAAGAGAGAGTGGCTTTGAAGAAGGTTCCAGACCCGTGCTGTGCAGAAAGCAAAGATGGTTTTTATCATGGTGGTCTGTGGCTTGGAATTTATTTAGAAGATGAGTAGAATCAGAGAAGTCTGGCTCTAATTTATCTTATTACATGGTTGTGCCTCCTCCTGTGAGGTCTGATGTTTGAGGTACATCAGCATTTCCAGAGTGTCCTGCATTGATATTTCCAGAGTATTTGACAGACCAGCACTTCCTTCCACTGTGAATTTGATTTGGTATTAACCATAATCTTATTGTTCTTGCAGCCTCATTATGTGCCAGACAACTACAAGAGAAACGGAGGCAGGTGAGTGTCCCCCTCCCAGATTGCTGAGAGGAGATGAAATAATTCTGTGTGTTTGTTGTGCCCACTCTCCTCCCACCCCTTTCCCCTGGATGCCGTGGGAATAAGAAGTTTAAATTATTTAAAGCTCTCTAAACTTTCAGAGAGATAAAAGGGAACAAGTGAGGACGGATAGGCAGCCTTAGTAATGCACATCAGGAAAAGAGAGGAGCCATTTGAAAGTCAGAAAAAAGCAGCTGAGTGAGGAGATGCCCAGAGCAGGAGCCTCCAGCCCTCCCAGATGGAGGAACCCAGGTCCAGGACCTGCTGCCCCTGTCTGTGGGGCAGTCAGAGCCCAGGTCTGAGTGAGGCTGCAGGAACATCTGTCAAGGGCTGGGACTGTTGCAGAAAAGCCCCACTGAGGGCTGGGCCAGAGAGTTTTGGAGATAAAACCTTTTGCAACTGAAAATAAAGAGACGTTTGTTTTTCAAAGCTGTGTTTGGAGCAGTGCAGATAAAGTTATAACACTTGAGGAGTGTGAGTGCAGGGACTGGGGGAAGAAATTGAGCTCCAGAGAGCCCCTGCCCCTGGATGAGTCCTGGCCTCGCTGGGAATTGTCCTTTAGGTGAGGGGCTGAAGAACTGCTCTTCAAACCCCTCTTCTCCTGCCAGGTCATCCTGGAAATCCGATCGCTCCAAACCACAGATCAAGGACTTAACCCCAGAGGAAGACTCGCTGCCCCTGATGGAGGAGGTGCTGGGGGCCCCAGAGCAGGCTCCGGGGGAGCTGCCCAGCCCCGAGGAGCCCGACAAGGAGCCCGTGGCCAGCGAGAGCTGCGAGGCTGAGAAGAAGGGGGACGAGAACCCCTCGGACACGAGGCCGCTCTGCAGCCCCGAGGAGCGGCGGCACCTGCAGAGGGAGAGGCTGAACCAGATCCTGCTCAACCTCCTAGAGAAAATCCCAGGGAAAAACGGTGAGATTCCAGGCTCTGGTTGCACAGCCCCAAGTCTCCTGCGGGCCTGGGGTCACTTGGCTGAGCTGTGTTGATAAAATGAATGTTTTTGTCTGAATTTGCTGCTGGAAGCTTTAGGAAAGTCAGTTTTCTCTGGAGCCATGTTTTCCTTTGCAACAGAAATCCACTAAATCCAAGTGAAATTTCTTACGACTTCAACACTGTGTTTTGTATAGTATTTTTAATAACCACAGGAACTTTCTGTGGATGAATTCCCCCCAGTCATTCCATGTCTCCAACAGAGAAACTTAACAGACATGCCAAGAAAGACTGAAGAGAATTTGGAAAGTCTCTTTTGACCTTCCATGAGCTCTCCTTGGGTTCTGAGTACCTGCTGTAGGTGTTGTCTGAGCTGTGGGATAAGGGGGCACAGGTTCCACTGGTGAAGTGTGTCCCTGCTTTTAATTTAAAGCCCGGGATGAGCCCTGCCCAGTCCCTTCCAAATTCTGGCAATGCCAGACAGTCACGGGCTGATGAATAATTTGGGTTGGGAGGATCTTTGGAGGTTGTCTGGTCAGGGATTGGGTTGCTCCTGGGATGTTTTGGGTATCACCGTGGAGGGAAACATCCTTGAGAGAACCAGGAATGAGGAGAGAGGAGTTCTGTGCTCAAGGACCAAGGTGGCACTCGCTGCTCTGCTCTGGGTGACGAGGTGGGGATCACGGGTTGGACTCGCTGATGCTGGAGGTCTTCTCCAACCCCAGTGCTCGTGTAAGGACTGAAATCCCCCTGTGCCCTGTGCTCTGTTGCAGCCATCGATGTCACCTACCTGCTGGAGGAGGGCTCGGGACGGAAGCTGCGGCGCCGCACTCTGAGCATCCCCGAGAGCAGCTTCAGGAAGTGACCCGGGAGGGGCAGCCGAGCTCTGGGGTCTGTCACTGGGGCTGGGGCCAGAGCCCAGCCCGGGCAAGGAGGGCAGCAGCAAACTGACAAAACTACAAACAGTAGCACCTGGGGGGCCGGGCCGGCGCGGCGCCCACCCTGCTCTGCAGTGCTCTTGGTGTGTGTGTTGGTGGGCGTGCCTTGTATTGATGTTAGGTACTGAGGAAACCTCGTGGTTATTGTCCAGGATGGTCAAATTTAATTTATTTTTGCTTGATATTCCCACTCAGAGGAAAAAAAAAAAATTTAAAAAAAATAATAATAATGGGGAGGGCAGAAGAAAAGGACTGAGTTACTCTGAGGAGGATGTTCCCCGTGGTCACTGACAACCTGGGATTGTACCAGCACCGCCAGGGACGGGAATCCAGGAATCCAGAGGGGAGAGGAAAGGCCCAGTGGCTTGAAAGGAAAGGCTGCCCTGAAGCCGTGGCCTCTGATTTGCACAAGTCCCAAGAAGAGAGGAGCGTCCCCGGACGAGCGCCAGGTTCCCGAGGGACGGCCCGTGCACGTGTCCCTGTGGTCAGTGCCCAGGAGAAGCTTCCAGAGGCCCTTGGAGCGGGGCAGGAGCGCTGGGAGGAGGCACTTGCTGTGCGGGGGGAGGGGCGGGGCGTGAGGTTTTTTCACTTTTTTTCTGCAGAGAAATTTTATAAAAGCGAAGTCAGCTCCTGACGCCACCATTGCTGTTGGTTTTTTTGATAAGCTGTGGTTCTCGTGTGTCTCGTGTGTTGTGCAAATAAAAAAAAAAACTGTTAAAAAGAAAAAAAGGAAAACAAAAAAACCAAAAAAAACCCAAACAAACAAAAAAAAAAACCCCAAGGACCCTTTCACTCCGTGCCCGTCAGGCAGTATCCGAGCGAGTGTTTGTCGTGAGCTGTAGAATTTATCAACTGCTAACACTACCCTCGTGTGCTGGTGGACAGCTGAACGTCCGGGCAGCGGCTGCCGCTGGCCCCGCCCCTATCGCGATAGTCCCGACAGCCCGGGGGGAGCCCCCGGGGCCGGGCGGCCCCCGCTGCCCCTGGACCGTGGCTTTGCTTTCCTGTCTCAGACGTACACATGCATATCCAGTCCTGTTTTAGGTGTTCTTATAAGAGATCCGGTTTTTAATGTGCCAAGTTGTATATATCTGCTGCGTGGATGTAAAGCAATACCGTAGTTACATGTTCCTTTTTATGGACCAAGCTCGTCCTAATGTACATTCTTGTTATTATTATAATTATTTTACTCTTAGTGGAACATGACTCATTCCATTAACTTTTATGTGTTGATTTAAAAAGAGAAAACAAAACAAAACAAAAAAACATTAAAAAAAAAAAAGAAAGGAAAAAAACCCTTTGAGAAAAAAAAATATTTTATTAAAAAAAAAAAAGAAATAAGAAAATAGTTTGGAATATTTTCTTACTGTAGAAAAGCACTGTACAGTACCAGGAACCCTGAGTATAAAATACTCGTGCGTGTAGTAGGAATATCGCATGTCCAAACCCTCGAGTTGTCTCATTTAGTTTCAAACAGAAATCATTGTCTCAAATGGTGTTAAACACTAAAAAGTTTTTAAAAAATAAAAAAATAAAGTGCGTACAGAAGCGAGACACTAGCTCTGTCATTTTATCTTTCTTTTGTTGAAAGACTAAAACAAAATGTTTTTTAGACAATCAAATGTTAGGTAAGTGCAAAGAATTGTTTTTTCTTACTGGTGTAGAAATTAATGACTTTTTTTATTTTTTGGTTATTTTATAATACTGAGCAGACCCGTGTGTCCCCAGGATCGCCGCCGGAGCCAGGAAGCACTACGTTACTGCAAATAGAGCTGAACCTTAGTCTGCATGGGTGTAGGCTGTGTGATTGCTGAAAATAAATGCTGCTAATATATTTCCTTTTTACAAAGCATATCTAAATAGATCATTGTTTTGATGTTAATCTTTGTAAATTATGTATTACCAATTTTAACATTGGATGTAATTGCATAAAAAGCCTGCATCTCAATCCTGAGAGTCTAGTATTAAATGGAAAATCTTTTCCTACGGCTGGCTCGGGGGGTTTTCTTTGCTGAGCTGGGTGGGAGGGCAGGAAGGGGGGTCTGGGCAGGCTGGATCCGTGGGATCCGTGGGATTGATGGGTCACAGCCAGCGGGGTGAGGGTCAGCAAGTGCTGGGTGCTGCCTTTGGATCACAGCAACCCCAGGGAACGCTCCAGGCTGGGGGAGGAGGGGCTGAAAAGCTGGGAGAGGCCCTGGGGGTGCTGGTGACAGCGGCTGGATGTGAGCCCAGGTGTGCCCAGGTGGGCAGAGGCCGATGGCCCCTGGCCTGGACCAGTCCCAGTGTGGCCACTGGACCAGGGCTGTGACCAGTCCCTGTGCTGGCTCTGCTGAGGGACCTCAAATTCAGGGTCAGTTCTGGGCCTTTTGTGACAAGAAAGACCTGGAGGGGCTGGAGCGTGTCCAGGGAAGGGAACGGAGCTGGGGAGGGGCTGGAGAACTCCTGAGGGAGCTGGGGAAGGGGCTCAGCCTGGGGAAAAGGAGGCTCCGGGGGGCCCTGGTGGCTCTGCACAAGTCCCTGGCAGGAGGGGGCAGCCGAGGGGGTCGGGCTCTGCTGGCAGGGAACAGGGACAGGAGGAGAGGGAACGGCCTCAGGCTGGGCCAGGGGAGGCTCAGGGTGGGCATCAGCAGGAATTTCCTCATGGAAAGGGTGGTCAGGCCTTGGCAGGGGCTGCCCAGGGAGGTTTGGAGTGCCCATCCCGGGAGGTGCCCAAGGAAGGGCTGGAGGTGGCACTGAGTGCTCCGGGCTGGGGACAAGGTGGGGATGGGGCACAGGCTCCGGCAGCCGCGCTCCCAAGGGGCTGTCCCGGCTCCTGAACACACCCACCTGCGATGGGAACACGGGAACCCCGGGAACACCCACCAGGGGTGGGGACACCCAGCTGCCGGAGCATCAGCGGCGTTCCGGAGGGCTCAGTGCCGCTCGGGTGGCTCTGCTGCGGGCGGATGCGGCCGGGGGCAGCGCGGTCACCGCGCGGTGTCGGAGGGGCCGTGACCACGGCTGCGTGTGAGGCAAAGAGGGACAGGAACCATCAAACCCGCAGATTCGGTGCCTGTTCCCAGGATATAAACCGCAGTGCCTGGAGCCCTCTTGCCCTGCGCAGGGGGCAGGATGGGGACTGCCACCCCCGGGGCGTGTCCCACCGTGGCAGGGCGAGACAGAGGTCCGTCAGGAAGGAAACACCTCTCCTGTGCAACGTGATTCTCCTGTTTCCCTTTCCCAATTTGACCTTCTACCGTCATGAAAATGCCAGGCTTGACCCCTACACTCCTTTTAAACCCAAGGCCTCAGGCCAAGGCTTGGAGGGCTGTTTGTTTAAAAATAAAAAATAAATGGAAGAACCACCTGGCTTCCTCCCCTCCTGGCGTGACCCCATTTCAAAGTCCAGAAGCAGCTGCAGAATTCAATCAAACCTCCTTAAGGCAAGCCAAGTTACATTGCAATTAGGATATAACGTCACTCGTCTGAGAATAAAAATCCCGGAGAGAGAAGTGAGAATGAGAACAGAGAGAAAGGAGAGCAGCTTCACCCTGGCAGCAGAGCCCGGCCCGGCGCTGACACAGCGGCTTTTCGCCACCGCAGCGGGAAGTCAGACGGGTGAAACGTGGCCCTTGGCCATGGGAGGGAGCAGAGGCCCAAAACTGCCCTGGGGAGAGGCTGCTGCTGCCGTGTGGCCGCTCCCCAGTATGGCCACATCTGTCTTCTACTGGGAGCCCAGCATGAAACGAAAATTCTGGGATGAAATCACAAGCAAAGACAAAAACCTGAAAAAACTTGGAGGCATTTAGCCCCTCCTGCCATCCTCCGGGCCATGAAAAGATCAGTTGAAGTTATATAAATAACGAAACCGGTGACCCGGGCTGTACCCAGCGCTGTGCAGCTCCCACGGCGTGGGGCTGGTCCCCGGCAGCTCCTCCAGGGATATTCCTGGCTCTGGGAGGCTGCAGCCGCCTCTCCCACGCTGTGAAGGAGCCTGGGCATCCTCTGCTGGGGCGTGAGGCCTCCCTGCTGTCCCTGGCTGGCAGCCTGGATGCTGAGAACCAGCACAGACAGCCCCAGCCCGCACCCACTGGAGCGTTTCCCGTCCCAGCACCAGCGCCAGCCCGGGCCACCCACGTCGGGCCGGGCCAGTGGCCACTCCCAGCCCCAGGGCTCCACTCACACACGCGGACACGTGAGTCACAACCTTTATTTCCAGCCTTTTCCCCGCGGAACAAGCTCATTCCCGTGGTTACGACTATTTACAGTGCCGGGGCTGCGCGTCGGTGGCGGGGCCCGGCCTGGGCCACCGGGCCCGGGGCAGAGCAGGCGGAGGTGGCGGCGGTGGCGGGACACGACGGCACGGAGACGACACGGGGGGCTGTGAGGGCCAGGCAGGGGAAGGAGCCGGCCCTGCCCTGGCACAGGCGTGGGCAGCAGCCGAGGAACAGAGCAGGTCCCGAGGAGGAGCCGCGGCTCAGCGCCGGCGGGGCCGGGGGATTCCGTAGCAGACGCTGTGGTCATGCGAAGGAGCAGCGGTGACGGGCACAGGGCAGGGTCCCCCGGGAGCTGCCAGCCCTGCAGGTGGCAAAGCCGTGGCAGGAGACGTCCCCTCCCGGAGCTGGCACCCGCTCCGGCGAGCGCAGCTGCTTCCTCCGGTCCCGCCCGCCTCCTCACAAAATCAGGGACGTGTAACCGACAGGAACGAGGCCGGTGCTGTTTCCATGGCAGCAGCGGATCCAGTCTTCATCCACGGTGGAGAGAAGCTCCAGGATGTCCCCTTTTTGGAAGCTGAGGTGCCCGTCGGCCGTGCCCGTGTGGTCGCACAGCGCCCGAACTGCCCTGCACCACAAACGCCATCGGGGATTCGCCTCCCCAGGGGCCCCGAGGACCCCCAGGGGCTCCCACAGCACTCGGGGGACAGGGAATTGGAACCGGGGAGCTCCTTCTCAGGCAGAGGTGGCACCCGAGGAGGGATCTGTGCAAGGAGCACCCAACAGAGCTGGCCTGCCAAGCAGGCCCTGGGAGCGGGAGCAGGGCAGGAGGTGTGGGGACATCAGAGATGTAGCAGAGAGTGTGGGGGTATCGGGGTCAGAGGGAAGCAGCCAAACACCGTTTGGGATGGCCACGTGCTCGCCCTGCTCACTTGGACAGAGCTGTTCCGACCGGCCACAGCCGGGTCAGAGATGCCACACGGCTGCCCCAAACGAGCCGCCAGGAATCCGGAAAGCACACAAGAAAATGCTAAAAATTGTCCCCAAAACATCTGGGAAAAACAACGGATTGCAGGTGGGCAATCAGGCAGGAGAGGGGACCCTCGGGGGTGCAGCCATGGCACAAGTGGGCAGCGGTGCCTTTCCCTAGAGAGACGTGTGGGGTCCCCAGGCCGTGTCTGAGAGCAGCCCCAGCTTTCCCCCGCCCAGAACCCCCCAGCAGCTCCCACCCTGACCACTGCCCTGCCCTGCCTCACCTGTGGGGCTGGGGCGGGGCGGGCGTGCTCCTGCCCGGCTGCTCGGGAGCGCGGGCCCTGTCGGACGCCAGGCCCTTCACCACCCCGGCCAGGACGCGCGGGCTGGGGGACAGCCAGCGGGACGGTCTCCTGCCACAAAGCAAAGGCAGCCACGAGCTCGCCTGGGAGCTTTTCCCTCTGTCTCAGACTGTTCTGGTGATCTGGGAGCGGACAAGAAGCCCCCAAGCACCGCCGACCTCCCTGCAAGCTCCTGCTGCTCCACAGGACTGACAGCAGCACTTGGGTCAGGCACTGATGCCGGGAGCACAGACCCTGGGCCGGGGTGGTACAAGACCCCCGCGAGGTCACCGTGGTGAGCCTGGCACAGAAACCCTTCCTCAGCACACGCCACTTCCCCCCTCTGCCCGCCCAAGCTGGGTCTTACCTGGACCTGGCCAAGACGGTGTCAGGACTGGGGGGGAAGCTCCTGGACGAGGGGTTGGTGGCTCCGAAGAGCCGGCCCAGCCAGCTGCCCTTGTCAGGACTGGGAGGATCACCCTTCTGCGGGCCAGGAGGTGCTGCCTGGTTCCTGCTGGCAGGAGGCTCTGGGGAAGCAGCCAGGAGATTCTTTCCAGCACTGGGATCATCCAGCTTGGTGAGTGCTCCGGTTCCAGCAGGCAAGAAGAGGTCTTCAGGGGAAGAGGTCCCTGAGGTGTCAGTGCTGCTGCTGGGCTTTGGGCCGGAGCGTTCAGGGACAGCTTTGGTCTGAAGGAGCTGCAGCTCCGTGCCTCTGGGCTCACTCGTGGAAGTTGGGGACTGCGCAGCCGGGCCCGGGCTGGGATCCCCCGCAGCCGCCCGCAGCTTTGTCCACCAGACCAAGGGGAACTTTTCCTTGCTAGGAGCGGTGTAAATCCTGGAGCTCTGGCTCAGCTGGCCCCACCAGCCACTGAGGCCAGCCCCAGTGCCCCCAGTGCCCTCCTCGGGCCCGTGACTCTCCGGGGGGGTGTCAGATCCCAGCAAGGTGCGGCTGAGCTGGTCGCCCCAGCGCAGCACGTGCTGGAAGGTTTGGTGCAGGGCAGCCCCCACAGGGGGGGCAGGGACCAGCCCACCCATGGTCGTTTGGGACCGGGCCCTTGTGCTGCCCCCTGTGCCCCCCACCCTGCCCAGGGCATCGGGGGGGGTCTCATCCTCCAGGCTGTCCCTGGCAGCGCCGCTCCGGCCCTCCAGAGACGCAGCCCCCCGTGCCGGAGCGGGGCGATGGCCGGGACACAGCGGTGACTGCAACCGGCGCGACAAGGGCCGCACATCCACGGAGAGGTGGTGGTGTTCAAAGAGCAAGTCCAGGTGGAAAGTCAGCACCGAGAGGGGCTGGATGAGCAGCAGCAGTTCGTCAGCAAGGTGGGGGAGAGGGCCTTGGCTCAGGGCAAAGAAGGCCGTGGGTGAGTAAAGCACGGAGATCACACCTGAGGGGACAGGGACGGGTGAGGCAGGTGCAGAATGCCCTGTCCTTGCCACATCCCTGCCAAGAGCCAGCCAGGCTCTCCAAGTCAGCCAGACCACCCTCTGTGCTGAAGATCCACCATGGAAAACGGCGCCCTGAGCCGCTATGGAAACTCCAGCCAAGCATGGATGTATCCCGACCCCAGTGTGGGATTATCAGCCTGGCAGGAGTGAGAGGGCTTGGGCAGGGAGCTCCTGGGCTCTGTGTCCTTACCTGGGCTCTTCTGCAGGTGAGATATCCACAGCTCCAGCTGTTTAATGCTAAACAAGACAAAGGGAACCCCAATTAGAGCCCTTGGGACAGGTCCAGCCTGCCATGGC
Organism: Platysteira castanea; assembly: GCA_013397175.1. Classification (NCBI taxonomy): domain Eukaryota; kingdom Metazoa; phylum Chordata; class Aves; order Passeriformes; genus Platysteira; species Platysteira castanea. The sequence goes on along the minus strand of VYXC01011243.1, from coordinate 18,382 downwards.
AGTGGGGCCGGCGGGGTCAACACTCACTTCAGGAGGCCGAGGATGAAGGCGTGGAACTTCTGCCTGGTGCTGCTGAGGGGGGCCAGCCCGGCCACGTGCCAGCACAGGGAGTGCAGCGAGCGGGTGTTGGGGCCTGTGGGGTGCAGAGCACGGACAGTCACTGCCCGGGGCACACATCCCCCAGCCCAGGCTGCAGCGGGACTCCAGGCACCTCCAGATGCCGCCAGCCTCACCCTCACCTGTCTTCACGGAGGCTTCCACCACACTCCACGGGGAATTCTTCCGCTGGCCTGTGATAACATCCTTCTGGAACGGCTTCAGCCCGTCCTCCACCAAGGCGTAGAGCGCAGGGCAGAGGGTGTGCAGCAGCAGGTACCCCACGTCGGGGTTGAGCCGGCTGTCCCCCAGCTGGGCCTGGGGGAGGCACAAGGAGAGGGGAGGGAGGGGAAGGGCAGCACCTGACCCTAAA
>VYXC01011243.1:1640-12146 GCA_013397175.1 Platysteira castanea | reverse complement strand
GTGGTCTGTGGGGTTGTAGGGCAGGCTCGGGGCGCTATGCAGGTGTGAGTCTCCGTGCAGGTGTGGAGCACCATGCGACTGTGGGGTGCCGTGCGGTTGTGGATGCGGCACGGGTTTGGGGTGCAGCACCGACGCGGGGTGCCGTGCGGCTGGGGGGTGCGGCGCAGGTGTGGAGCGCCATGCGGTTGGCACGCTGTGCAGGTGTGGGGTGCGGCGCAGGTGTGGGTGCAGAGCAGCTATGGGGTACAGAGCGGGTGTGGGGTGTGGTGGAGATGTGGGTCACCCTGTGGGTGCTGTGCAGGTGTGGTGCTGCACAGGCGTAGGGCGCAGTACAGGTGCGGGACCCCGCGCAGGTGTGCGGTGCCATGAGGGTGGGGTGCACCACACACCTGTGTGCGCGGCCGAGAGCCCGGCTGCCGGGGGTCCAGCTGCCCACCGACCCCCGAGGGGACGCCGCAGGGGTGACCTGGGCCGAGGTGGACACACGCGGTGACACCTTCCCGCTATTGCCCTCAGCTCCTGCCCAGGCCCCCGCCCCGCAGATTGGCGCCCGCCCCGAATCCCCTAATCCCGGCTCACCCGCGTTAATTAATCTCTCTGTGGTGCCCTCTAATCCCCTTCCCGCGGCCGCCGGGGACGCGGGGGCTCGGGGCAGAGCCTCCGGCTCCAGGACGGGTGTCCTTGGGGAGCTGGAGCCGGGAACGGGCGAGGGGCTCTGCCCGCATCTCCGGGGCTCTGCGGGGCCCTCGAATCCCGGGGCTTTGCCCTCAGCCCCGGGCGGGCAGCGGGGCTGAGGTGGGCGCCAGCCGGTCCCTGTCCCGCTGCCTCGGCCGCCCGAGCCACCAGCCCTGCCGATGGACACAAACTGGATGGAATAGTGTTGGAATAGGACATATGCCGGAATTCATTCCCCAAAAATGCTCTTTTTGCTCCCGGCCGCCCCGGCGCGCCCTGCAGAGCAGCCCCGCGCCCCCTTAATCAGGTTGGCTGCAGTGTAATCTGAAATAATCAAATTAGAGAGAAACCGCTAATCAGCCTTGAGCTCTTCGTGTGTCACGGAGCCTAATTCCGGCGGGGAGCGGGGCGGGGGGGGCGGCCAGCAGCGTCCTGAGGGCAGGGGCTGCCCCGGTGACGCGGGGCTGCTGTGGGGACAGTCGGCGGGGCACAGCGGGGTGGCTGCTGGCACCTGCATCCTGCCCGCGACCGTGTCCTGCCCACACCCTGCCCGCGCCTTCATCCTGCCCGTGCCCACTTCCACCGTGTCCAGTGTCCAGCCTGTGGCCGTGCCCAGCCTGTGGCCATGTCCGGCCTGCCCCTGCGTTCTGCCTGCATCTGCATCCTGCCATCACCCTCGTCCTGCTGCGCCCTGCCTGTGCCCGTATCCTGCTTCTGCCCTGTCTGCGCAGCGCCGAGGGTGCTGTGGTGGGTGCTGAGGGTGAGGAGGGTGCAGCCGAGCACAGCCGTGCCCCGAGACCTGCGCCAGGTGCCGCAAACGCCGCAGTGCCGTGGCTCGGGTGCCCCAGCCCACCTTGTGCTGTGTGACCTTCATTTAATCGCGTTAATGCCTCGAGTCTGCTCTGCAATCAGGCGGTATCAAACCTGCCCCTCCCCCCGGCAGGAAAGGGAACGGAGATGGAAGGGGAAAATAACCAAAGATTAAACATTAATCTGCCCAGGCCCGAAAGGNGGGCGGGAGGGGACCTGTTGCCTTTGGGCACCACCCGGGTCGGTGGGGCGTGGGAGAGGCCCCTCGATGGCTCCCGAGGGTGTCCTGGCTGCTCCCGGCTCTGCAGCGGGCCAGGAGNGCTGAGGGTGAGGAGGGTGCAGCCGAGCACAGCCGTGCCCCGAGACCTGCGCCAGGTGCCGCAAACGCCGCAGTGCCGTGGCTCGGGTGCCCCAGCCCACCTTGTGCTGTGTGACCTTCATTTAATCGCGTTAATGCCTCGAGTCTGCTCTGCAATCAGGCGGTATCAAACCTGCCCCTCCCCCCGGCAGGAAAGGGAACGGAGATGGAAGGGGAAAATAACCAAAGATTAAACATTAATCTGCCCAGGCCCGAAAGGGACCGGGGTGGGCGGGAGGGGACCTGTTGCCTTTGGGCACCACCGGGGTCGGTGGGACCTGGGAGAGGCCCCTCGATGGCTCCCGAGGATGATGTCCTGGCTGCTCCCGGCTCTGCAGAGGGCCAGGAGTGGAGCTGGGGCGCTGCAGCATTCCCCCGTCCTGTCCCACCCCCGGGCAGGGTGCTGTGGGGTCGCGGGTGGTGCAGAAGGAGTCTCCCCCAGACCAGCTCGGAATCTCTCTTTATTATTTAAATCCGTTATGTACAACGACCAAAAATAAAAAAACGCTCTTAAATTCTCTGCGATATGAAAACTACAAGCTCTGTACATCGACTGCCGTGAGTGCAAGAGTGGAGGATCATGGTCTTTGGTGGCTAAACTTGCGCCCGCGCACGGCCGGCACCCCCAGCCCCTCCAGCCTCCACCGGGGTGAGCACCGGCCCGCGAGGTGACACGGCGCAGGGCAGGGGCGACGGGGACAGGAGCACGGGGTGGCTCTGACTGCCGGCACGGGGCTGTGGCGTGGGCAGGGTGCACCAGAGGCGCGGCCAGCGGGAGCTCGGTGCTGTCCGGGCCGGCCCGCACGCTCTGCGGGGCACGGGGATGACCGCTAAGACATCTACATCACGCAGTGTGAACACAACCCGGGGACGTGGGACGCGCGGCTCCGCCGCAGACCCCTGCCCGAGGGGCTGCTGGGGACGCACCGACCATGGGGATGGAGCGGGACGTGGTGGGCAGGGAAGGGCAGTTGAAATCCAGGGGGAAAAGGCAGTGCAGGACATCCCCTCTGGCAGGCACTGCCGGGGTTCCTGGTGGGCTGCTGCACCCCGCGGGCCGGGCTCTCAGAGCAGCCCTGCGCTCCGGACTGCTCCCGACGCCCCAAAACACGAGGGTGGAGAACTGAACACCTCACTTCAGTAAGTACCGCGGGGAACAAGACCTCGCCCGCTGCGCTGGGGGTCCGGCGGGCCCCGCTCAGCGGCAGCCGAGCCCCAGAGCACGAAGACAAGCCATGGTTCCTGACTCCGGGAGTGGGAAGCAGCTCGCGCGGCGCGGCGGGGCAGAGGGGACACTACTCTAACCAGGACTGAACACGGTTGGCCCAAAGCGACACTGTAAGCAGAGCTCGGCTGCTCGGCAGAGCCACGACTCGCACACACATTGCACACTACTGTCTCTGGGGGGGAGGGCATGGGGCATCTGTGGGGACCCCGGGCCCCTGTTCGAGGTGGGGGTGACCTCACAGTCCCACACGTCACCCAGGCGCTGCCCAAGATTGGCATCTTTGATTGAAAGCCTTTTGCTCCTGTGGCACCGGTGACTGGCACCTCCAGGCAACCTGGAAACGGGACTGCAGCACAGGGCAGGGGAGCAGAGCCCGGGCTGGGCATCCCCCTGGAGCCACAGAAGGGTCCCCTCTGGTGACCCTCTGAGCATCCCCCTGGAGCCACAGAAGGGTCCTCCCAGGTGACCTTCTGGACATCATCCTGGAGCCACAGAGAGGCCCCTTGGACTGACCCTCTGAACATCGCCCCAGAGCTTCGGGCAGCACAATCCCCCCAGGCTGCCCCCATGCCAGGTAGGGGAGCAGCCACAGTGCCCGGCTGTGGGGCAGAGCCCTGCCCAGCAGCACACCCCAACCTCGCAGGGACTCAGCACCTCCGAGGCAAAACGGTGCCACAAGCTGGGGAGAGGGACTGGGGGGCTGCTCAGTGGAGACCCCCCTGCCCCCAGCGTTGCCCCTTGGCACTCGTCACACCAGGGGAGCCCTGCCCGGGACCCCAGGTCCTGGCACCTCCACTCAGGGACCCACCAGGGCCTCGGGGAAGGGGGACCTGGCCCCTGCTGACCCTGGGCCCCCTGCACTCTGCCTGCCCGGGGAGCCCCTGCCATGGGCTCCAGCCTCCAGCCGGGCAGCGCACCCAGAGGGCTGCCCCTCCCTCCTCACCCTAAAGGCAAAGGTGCTGGGCAGAGCGATCCGAGGATCGAGGTGGGCGTGGGGCAACCCCTGTGTGACAGAGGACAAACTGGAGGAGCTGCCAGCGCCAGCCTGGCCCCGAGGACAGGCTGCGGGACACGCGGCACAGAGCGCGGGGGGCTCGGTCCCCAGGGGGCTGCTGTGGGGAGCTGAGCTCCCCAGAGAGGCCAGAGTTTGGGCAAGGGCTCTGACCTGTCCTGTGCCTCCGGGAGGAGGGCAGAACTCACAGCTGACGGTGAGCAAGGAGGGGAGAGCCCGGGCAGGGTGACCCCCTCGGGGCAGTCAGCAGAGCCCCCTCCTCATCCGGCTGGCCCAGCTCTGGGGCTGCCCCACGCTCGTCCCCGCCGTGCCCCCGCGCCTGAAACAGCCCCTCCACGGCCCCGGGTGCTGCCTCTCACCTCATTTTCCCTCCGACACGGCGGGGCTGGTGCTCTGCTTCTCCCGCCTCCTCTGCCGCCGGGATGCCCGGGTCCCTCCTGCCCGTGTGGGTGCCGCCAGGACTCACATGTTGGATGGGAGTTTGGGCTTCCCCGTTTCCACCTCGGGGCTGAAGGCCACGGAGCCCTTGCGGGAGGGACCCGCTGCCTGCCTGGACGCGGAGCCCGGGGACTGGGGCGTGGACGCTCCCGCCGTGGAGCGGCCGGGCTGAGCCAGCGATCCTGAAGGCATCTGCTGCGAGTGTGAGGGCTGGCCTGGGATCCCCGCGCACGGCTTGGCGAGGAGTCCGGCTACCGAGGGCGAGGACCTGCGGGCCAGGTTCCCTGCGGATTTCCTGCCCTGCTTCAAGGAGCCCCCGTCGGCTTGCTGGGCCACTTTGTTGGGAAGGGAGGGCTGGGAGGCAGAAAGCAGCCGGACATCCTGGGTGAGCCGCCCCACCGGCAGGCCCTGGATGCTCCTGTGCTTCACCAGCTGCTGGGGCTGCATCAGGAGGGAGATGTGGGAGCCGGTGGCTCGGGACAGGCTGTAGTGGAGCGTTCTCCCCGGCGGCAGCGCCTGCTCGGAGCTGGGGGACGCGGCGCCCGCCGCTTGCTGCAGCAGCGAGGTGGAGAGCGAGGCGCCGCGGGACCTGGAGAGCTGGGGCTGGGGGCCGGCCGGGGGCTGCTTGGCCCCCGCTGCCATCTCCGCCCTCGGCGCCGAGCGCGGCAGGGGCTGCGCCCCGGGGCTGGGTCTCTGGCCCCCGCTCTCCAGCGGCGCCTGGGACTGGACCATGGGCGAGGAGGGCGAGCCGGCGGCCGGCGTCTGGAGGTGGGATTGCACCCCGGAGGGCGAGCTCACGGAGGAGGGCCGGGAGCCGCCCAGGCTGGGCTGGGAGCGGCGCACCGGCTTGGTGAGCAGGGTGGCCTCGGGCGAGAGCGGGCTGGAGATGGAGGAGGGCGGCAGGAAGATGTGGGCCTGCAGGCTGTGCTGGTGGGTCAGGGCGATGGCCACGTTGGTGGTGGCGGCGGCCGTCTGCAGCGGAGCGTGCACCAGCGGCTCCCAGATCACCGGCTTCCCGCTCAGCTCCCGGCCCATCGCCATCTGCTGCAGGTCCTGGATGTTGTGGGCCATGTCCTGGTCGTGCTTCACGATCTGCTGGATCATCTCGTTGTTCAGGGTCCCCGAGCTGTGCTCGGCTCGCTTGCGGAGCAAGATGGAGTTCTTCTTCCCTGGGGGGGGAGGCAGGAGTGTCACCGACCCTGGGAGTGTGGGCTCTTGGGGACAGTGTGGAGGGAAGGGTGGCAGCAGGGAAGGGACAATAAAACCCCACTAGCGTGCCAGGGGAAGCAAGACCTTGGGAAGGGTCCAGCCTGGAGCAGAGGGAGCAGCAGGGACAAAACAGGGGAGTCCTGACTCCAAAGGGTCCAGGCTGGGGGCTGGGGTCCTGCTTGTCCTCCACAGGCAAGGAGAGGTGAGGACAAGCAGCTGGTCACTGCCGGACAGTGCAAGTCCCATGCAGTGCAGTGACATTTTCCCAGGGAAGCCTGTCCTATGGCACTGCCTGGATCTCGCTGGGGAGGAGAGAGAGGGCAGGCTCCTTCCCCATGCTCCCCACCATCCTCATTGCTGGGCACCCATGGGGTCGGGGCGCTGTGATCCACAGGGTCACTCATCATCCCAGCTGTGTGACTCCATCACCCGTGGGCCTGGGGGCCCGTGGGCCCCGGCAGTGGCTGCAGAGGTGGTTGTGCTGAGCCCGGGAGGTCACTCCTCACCTATGCGGTCCAGCCGGTCCATGGCCACCGTCTCGAAGGCCCTGCGCATCATGGGGTACTCCTCCAGCACCTCATTGAAGTTGTCCACGGACAGGGAGTAGAGGCGGCAGTAGGTGTCGGCTCTCACGCTGGCCGTGCGCCTGCCCCGCGTCAGCAGGCAGATCTCTGCGGGGACACAGGGCTGCGGGTCAGGGTGACACGGCCATCCGCCCCCCTGCCAGCACTCGGAGCAGGAACAGCACTGCCCGGCACTGCCCGGCACCCCAGCACCCTGCACAGGGGCGGAGCATGGCTCAGAGGGAGGGACAGACCCCGGAGCCTGCACAGCCACGGCTGTCTCCTCGGCCAGGCACAGCGTTTTCCTCCCTCTCCAGGCCATGGAGACACCTGCAGGCGTGGCTGCTGGGAAGGCCTGGCTTGTTTCCCTCCCAGAGCTGTGCCTGTATCCTATAAACTGGCTCAGATGTTCTGCTCCAAACTCCCCTCCTCCCTGACCAGCAGCGGGCTGCTGGATGCTCCCTCTGCCCCAGCCAGACAGAACTGGGGTGAAGTGGATGCCAAGCCCTTGGCACTGGGGAAGAGGAGATGGGCAGGCAGAAACATCAGGGATGCCCCAGCTCCTGCTCCCCGGCAGCTTTCAGTCCCTACTCTGCTCTCCAGGACCCCCAGCCCAGCCTCACCGCCAAAGTAGGAGCCATCAGACAGCTTTGTCTCCTTGTTGCCCTTGGTGAGGATGCTGACCACCCCGTGCTGGATGAAGTACATCTTTTTGCCCACGGTGCCCTCACGGATGATGAAGTCCCCGGGCTGGAAGACCTCGAAGCGCAGCTTGGTCAGCATGGCTGTCACAAAGTTGGGGTCCGCGTTGGCAAACAGGGGCATGTTGGCCACCAGGTTGCGGCAGTTGAAGTTGATGATCTCCTGCGGGGTGAGGAGCAGGTCAGTGAGGATGTCCCCAAGCCTGGCCCCTGCAAGCACCAGCCTCTCTCGCCCGGGTCACACTGCTGGAGTGCTGCCCGCACCTCTTTGAGCGGCTCGCTGAGCTCCCCCAGGATGTTCTCCTCGTCGAACATCTTGCCCTGGTAGCGGTGCTCGTAGTACTCGTGGATCCTCTGGCGGGTGTCCCCGGGCAGTTTGTGGAATGACATGTACTGCTCCACTTGCTTGTACTGTAGGGACAAGGGGCGTCACACAGGGCTGAGCTGGGACCACCTGCGTGGCCGGACAACGTGTCCCTTCTCCTCAGTGACACAGATACAGACACCCCTGCTCCAGGGCCCTGTCCCAAAGGCCACCTCTGGGGCAGAGGACAGGACCCCTGTGCACTCAGGATGCAGGTGGACCCAGGGCAGAGGGCAGGATGGGGCCACACTGTGCAAAAGTGACCCCTGGGATGGACACAGTGTGGTCTCTCCCTCAATGGGCAGCCTGAGCTCCACCCACAAAACCCCAGGGGAGAGCGGCAAGGACAAAGACCCCAACTCCTGGAATCAGCAGGGCACGGCAGCTGTGCCGAGCTGGTTCTGGAGCTAAACCTACTCGCACCAGGCCCCTTCCCCCAGTACCCAGGCCCTCCCTCAGCCACCCTGCTGACCTTCTCCTGGTACTGGCGCCGGGACGAGTCCAGCGACTGGATGAGGGCGGTGGCGTGGCCGATGAACATGGCGTAGCAGGTGGCCCCCACGATCATGCTGAGCATGGTGAGCCACACGTCGGTCATGCCCTCGGGCGCCTGCTGCCCGTAGCCGATGCAGAGCATGTGGCTCATGGCCTTGAACAGGGCGTGCGAGTACTGCTTCCCCCACGAGTCGTTCTGGAGGCGAGGGACAGCGGCGCTGGGGGCTTGCTGGAAGGTGCCACGGGGCTGAACCCCCCAGTCCCACCTCCCTAAGCTGGGGAGTTCGGAGACCCAGCAAGAACAAGGTTCCTCCAAGGCCAAAGGGACAAGCTCTCCTCCAGGAAGGGGAACTGGGGCTGTGTGAAGCCCTGAGCAGGCACCAGCCCCTGCTCTAGGGAGGAGGCGGGAGCCCCAGTGCCCTGTTCCCTCCCCAAGGGATTCCCCGACTCCAGCAAGGTGGGCTGAGATGGGGAGGTGATGCAGAGATTCCCTCTGCCCCGTGTCACTGCTGGGACCACAGAGACTCTGCTCGGCAGCACAGGTCTCCCAGCAGCTCCAGCCTTGCAGCAGGACACAGGAAACCAAATCCTCTCCCTGCCATGGCAGATCCCGCCTGGGATCAGCCCAGTCTGGGCACTCACCACCATGCGGTTCTTGGAGACCCAGCAGTCCTCTGGGAAGTCCTGCAGCATGGGCACCAGGAACTGCAGGCAGCCGTCCCAGTGGCACAGCAGCAGCATCATCCCGATGAGGTTGAAGATCCTCACCACGGCGCTGGCCAGGTCGTACGTCATGTGGAAGATCTGGGGAACGGGCAGGAGTGGAGCTGCAGAGAAACTCTTCTCCTAGGATAGCCCTTGGAGCCCTCTGCCCTCCAGACGGCTGTACCCTGTAGCTGGGGACCCTCGACCTGGCCTGGACCCTCACTAGGGGACCCCCAAGCGGTTCTCACCTCCTCCCACTGGTGGATGTAGCGGATGAGGCGCGAGAGGCGCAGCAGGCGCAGCAGGCTCAGGATCTTGGTGAAGCGCACGATGCGCAAGGCCCGGGCTGTCTTGTAGACATCAGAATCCACCTGGGTCTCCAGGTCAACGATGAGGAAAATGTAGTCAACAGGGATGGAGGAGATGAAGTCGACCAGGAACCAGCTCTTCAAGTACTTCATTTTGATGGTGTGAGGGTCAAGGATGATCTCCGTGTTGTCCTCCACCACGATGCCTGTCCGGAAGTTCAGCACCAGGTCAGCCAAGAAGAAAGTGTCCGAAAGCACGTTGAAAACGATCCAGGGAGGGGTGTTCTCATCCTTGAAGAAGGTGATGCCCACGGGCAGGATGATCAAATTCCCCACCATCAGGAGCAGCATGATGAGGTCCCAGTAAAACCTGCAGGGTGGGAATGCAGGGGACAGAGCGGGACAGGGAGGGGTGGGGACAGGCAGGACACGGGCAGTGAGACAGCAAACCCAGGATCAAAGTTAGGGTGTGAGAGAGTGCAGAGAGGCAGGTGCTGAGCACACACACACACGTGCCTGCCCACACATGTGACTAACACCCTGCTGCTGCTCGGCTGGGACAGATGTGAGCAGATGTGTGCAGAGAGGAGCAATTCGGCACCAGGCCGGGGGCCCGGGGGTGCAAAAGTCACCCCGTGTGGGAATGAGGGGCTGTAGGAGCTTGGCTGTCTACCTGTGCCCCCACCCCAAAGCTGACATGTGCCCCATGGAGAACTCAGAGAGGACGTGAGCTTTGCTCCCTTGGAGCTCCCTGTCAGCCGCCGTCTCCCTGCCACCACCCGAGTTGGCTTAGCAGGATTTGGGATAAGCTTTGCTGGTTATGCAAACCGAGTGCCGAGCTCCTGGGGCGGCCGAGGAGGATCGGGGAGGCTGTTATGGTGAGGCAGGCAGCAGCCAGGCAAGGATAGACAACGCCGGTACCGGGGGAAGGTGGGAGGAATGTCTAACCCTAAAGGAGCCACCAGCATGCCCAGGGCAGGAGCTGCGTGGCCCTGGGCCTGCAGCACTCCTCATTCAGCTCCTTTTGCTGAGAGTGGACGAGCTCGGAGGCTTTGGAGGGAAAGCCGAGAGATGCCGGGAGCAGCTGGTTATGTCAGGACACCCAGCAGCCCTGGTCACATGCCACTGCCACTGGGATGTTCTCAGTCTTCACACAGACACACAGCGCCTTCCTCCACCAGGCTTGTGACTCCTGGGATCCCCCGGCAGAGCCTTCACGAGCCCTCGGGAAAGCAAGTCCAGACCCCACCTTCAGGTGTCCTCAGGCACCCCCTGTTAGTCCCAGCCCTGGTCGTGGGTGTAGACTCAAACCTCCAAAGGTGATTTCGGGGCAGCTCGTAGTGCCCAGTGGATCCAAACCAGCTGGTACAGGGGACAGAAGCCTCGGGGATTTCCCACCCCATACCCGTGGTGGGAAACAGGCACTGAGCTCAGGGAAGGGAAGGTTTGGGAAGGTTTGGGAAGGTTTGGGAAGGTTTGGGAAGGGAAGGTTTGGGAAGGTTTGGGAAGGGAAGGTTTGGGAAGGGAAGGTGTGGGAAGGGAAGGTTTGGGAAGGTTTGGGAAGGTTTGGGAAGGTTTGGGAAGGGAAGGTTTGGGAAGGTTTGGGAAGGTTTGGGAAGGTTTGGGAAGGTTTGGGAAGG
>VYXC01011237.1:8620-26058 GCA_013397175.1 Platysteira castanea | reverse complement strand
GAGAAGGCATCACCTGCACAGTGGGCAGACAAAATCCAGCGAGTCCCAGGTCTTTGAGCAAGACAAACCCCAGGAAAACCTGCAGGGCTTTGAGGGTTCATCCCCACATGTGTCCACGGAGACACAATAAAGACGCTCTTACACCTGCCAGGTTTAGCAGAAAGGAGGAAAATGGAATGGAATTATTTACATTATTTTATTCTTATACACGTCCCAACTCCACAAGGGATTGGAGAGCATGTCACTTCCTTCTCAATCCCACTGGAGAAGAAAGGTGCTCATCAAAGTTGTCATATCACAAAAGGAATGAAAACCAGAAAATACTGTTAAGTAAACATTGGCTATTATTTACATGAATCTGTGTGAAAAGAATCTGACTCCAAGGTTAAAAACAGAAGGCTTACAAAAACCCAGGGCAACACCCACATGCAGTGTAGAAAGCGTTGTGTGAGATTTACAGGAGGAGCAGTCGTTCATGTGTATGCAGCACCCTCGCTGATGAGGCGTGGGGTTGTATCTCTGCTAATTACAGGGATGTCTCTGATCCTCTGGCTGATGGGGCAGGTTTGGTGTGGGTTCAGATCATGCCAGCCAGAGGCTGTGCCCAGAATTCCTAGCAGGAATGAGCTGTCAGGGGTGGTGATGGACAGCTTGGCCAGGGCCGGGCTTTGGCTTTGATAGCCCCAAGTGTGAGATTAAAGCAGGCAGAGAATTCATGGGGTGTTGAGTGAGCTGGCTCCGGGTGCAGTGCACAGGCAGGGAAGGTGTGCGTGGGGAAGCACTGCAGGCAAAGCCTGCAGCACAGGCCTGGCTGAATCCCATCGCTCACCCCGAGCTCCTGTGAGGTCCTTGGGCAGCACCTGATCTCTGAGCTTTAATTCTGTGTCTGTAGGCTGAAAGTGCACGTGCTTTATCCACACTCTGCTGAAGTGCTTAAAGATCAACAGGAACCAGTTCAAGGTATTGTGGTTGTTCGTGTAAATACGTGTTATATCACAGTGTCTTCACCCTGTTTATTCCATGGAATACATTTATCCATAAAATTCTGTTATATTTATATACAGCTCCAAACGCCCTGGAAGCAGCTAGGTGTTGACAGAACAGCTGCAGTCTTTTACTATGTTCAATAAATACAAATGGATATAAACAGTATCCATCTGTCAGGCTCAGTTAGATGGTTTAAACATAAAGCTATTTTGCTCCTGTAATTGTATTTAGATCTGAAATGATAGAGGTTTGATTTTTCTTTACATAGTGGTAAGATACAAATTCCTTTGAATTGCTTTGACTCCTGATTTATTGCAATAAATTAAATAATAATCTATCCTGTCTTGTTTCACCCCTTCTCCAAGAAAAGAGAGCTCACTGCTGAGGCACTGAAGCATCCTGCTTACAGTAAGCCACCCTTCCCATGCTCGTAAGGACTGGGCCTGTGACCTCTGTGTTTACAAGATATTTATTGCTGCTTGCACTTTCCACTGCTACAGTGTTATCACTTCAGTGCCTTGTAAAATTTGATTGCGTTTAATAAATGTATTCAGCATTATTGCTGAGCAAGTCTGACAATTTACCCGCGTTCCTTCCCTCACACGCACAAACCCAGACACCTTCATAACCTACATATTTTCTTAGCTACGTATGTTATTGCTTGTGTTGTATCGGAGGCAATTTTGGATGCATCTCAATTAGATCATTTTTCTAATTAAATAAGTGCTTGTGGTTGTAACGTGAGCGTGTCTCTGAATACTGAGTGAGTGTGATTCACTGCAGTGATTTTTCCAACTTCTGTGTGGTGTTTGCTTTATAAAACTCAGCTTCTGGCACGGAGGCATCTCATTACCTTCCCATGCTGACCTCTCGAGCTGATGTTAGCCAGATGTGTTCAGCTCCCTCCTTCACCCCAGGCTTCCCGTGCGACATCAGGGAGATAATTTGGTCTCACTGTACTGTTTCTTCCTCTGTAAAATGGTTACCAGAACCTTCACCTTCTCCTCAGAGCTTTTATGGAGCTTGGGCTATGAACACATGTGGGAATATTGTGTCAGAGGAATGTCTGAAAACCTGTGGTGTTCTTTACCTCCTCCTCCTCACCATCATGTACCTGAGCATGGGGGGATAGAGAAGCAGATGTTGCTTTTCTTGTGGCAGAGGTGGCTTTTGATTTCTTTGTCTTCTTGTGTCCAAGTGTTTCTTCTGAAGAAAATAGTTTAACAATATAAAAACTCTGTTTTGTCACCTAAGGGGGTTTAGGCACCATCTGCTTGGTGTTGCTTCTCGTGGGTCTGTTCCCTGCCAAAGCAGAGTCTTCACTGCTATCCCATTGCCAGCAAAACTGCACGAGAAAAGGGTGTACAAACAGCTGCAGGGAAGTGCAGAGTGGTGTTGCCCTGGTTTCTGTAAGCTTTTTGGTTTTAACCTTGGAGTTAGATTTTTTTACACAGTTATGTAAATAGAGCCGATGTTTACTTAAGTATTAAAATGTGTATAAGAATAATGTAGTGTCAATAAAGAGTATCAATTTTGCTTCTTTCTGCTGAACCTAGCAGGTGTAAGAGCCTCGTTATTGTGTCCCGCGGACACAGAGTGGTGCTTCTATTACCTTATTTTTTAGCTTCATTTTGTGGGGAATATCTTCCCAAGTATGAGAAATCAGGGATTGAGATACTAGTTTTGCTTCTGTAAGACTGGTGGAAGCTCATTGGTGTGTCTGGAGCATTTTTGGGTACCCTGTGAGCTGCTGAACTGTGGTGTGTGAGTTAATGCATTCTCCTGGGTTCTAAGGAACAGGCAAATGGCTGTAAAATCTCACTGGGGACTAGGTGTTTTTATTCTATAAATATAAGGAGGAGAAGGGCATTTCTAATTGTCAGAAGTGAGAAAAAAATGACAAAGTTTGGAAAGTTAAATGCAGGCAAAGAGATTCTTGTCTCTTGTTTCATTTCTTCTGTTTAAATGTCCATCTTGTAACTATCACAAACTACATCACATGGCTTCCTGCTCTTGATTAATTGTTAATAAAACAAACAGTGGAGTCCATGCAGGCCAGAGTAAAGTCCTGGTGTAATTTACTCGCTGTGCAGCTCAGGATGTGTTCAGTTGGAGATGCCCCTCAGTACCAGCCCTTTCTGCTGAGCCTCATCACACCAGAGACAGGATCAGCCTCTGGGACATGTGGGAGCCACATCTGTCACCAGAGCAACCTGACATTAAACTCACTTTCCTCCCAACAAAGTTAATTGCTCTTGTGTTTTATGGAATTTTCCTGAGTTCTTAGAAGTCAAGTAGCACTGGTTGTAAGCAAATAATAGCTTGAGGTAGTGCCACTAAATAATAAATTTGAGTACTGGTGGAGCAGAAATGCAATGAACTGTGCTGTCATTCATGGAGGTTTTTCCCCTTGCCAGAGTTTCAGATGCAGATTTCATGATTGGGCCAATTCAGGTGTCTGCTTTGAAATAATATTATCCCCAAAAAGCAGCAGAGTAGCAAAGAATAGGAAAGAACTCCCTTGTGATGGTGCAGTGCAAGTGGCTTTTGTGGGCTTTTGCTTGGATTCTAAGTCATTGCTTCAAACGGTCCCCAAGGATTTCAACAGAGTGTTATCAAATGTGTAATGGAAGACCACTGCTAAAATTCACAGATGTGCCCAGGTTACATTTTCTTCATGGAGTCTGGCCCTTAATAATCAAAATTCCATGGACTTTCTAATACACTTTGAACATGAAAATTGCATTTGAAAATAGATTATAGGCCCTCTGAAATACTCTCTGCTAGTGACTGGCTATCTATTTCTTTCTTTCTCTGAATTTTTTAATGCTTTTAGAACACAAAAATATTTTTTGTTTCTTTGAAACCAAGTGTTTGTTTTTCTTTTCAGGGAATTACTGTAACTGGCAGCATCATTATAGAATAGGGGATCTTCCATAACAACAGAGGGAATGTAGAAGATTAACAAGTACCAGTTTGGATAAAGTGTCAAAAACAGAGACTGAAGGAAACAATCATACTTTATAAAATTCATTCTTGTAGACCGGGATATGAAATTCAGTGCTCCTGAAATCTCAGTCTGTAATGGATTTCTTTTCCTGATGGCAATGGGAGGTTTGCACAGAGATCATGACCTTTATGTAACTATGTTCTTATTATTTATTTAGAGCCATCTTGCCACATTCAAAGGGAAGATTTGCTCCTTGTTTGACCAGCACCAATTCTGATCTTTTTCTTCCGTTTACTGTCTCCTGCTCCGTTTGTGCTTTGCTTTCTGTGCTAAGCCCCTGTGCTCTGCTGCTTCCCTGTCTCTTACCCAGAGGACATCCTCCCCCTCAAAGCCTTCCCCATCTTGTTTGAATGACAGAGTTCCACTTAGCTGGACTGATTCCAGCTGGGCCTGCATGACCCAGCCCAGAGGACAGCTTGGTCATGCCTTAGAGGCAGGGATCTTCCAGCCCCTGCAGAAGACACCAGCAGCAGGTACTGCTGAAGTGGCTCCATGGGTGCTCTGAGAGCTCTGTGCCACCACTGCCATCTCCCCAGGGACAGTGGGTGGGTTGAGCCTCCACTCTGAAGTGTACTCCACATCTTAAGCTGTTTTCAAGGTTTTCATGTCTGTATGGTTCACATGCTGCATCTAATGATTAAAGAAGGTCTGGTTTCTTGAAAGGTATGAAGGGAGCAGGAGTGGGAGATGGAGCCCAGGGCGATGGAGCCAGATGTGAGTGTGAGGATGTGGAAGCTAGAGACAGACCAGAAAGCTGTGGTGCTCTGGGCTGTGCTGATTTATCTTGCACTTAAAGTAAGTATTTCTGAGCTAACCAGAAACTGCTCTCTTTTGTGCAAACCAGTGTGCTGTAGCAATTGCTGTGAGCAGTGAGCCCTCCCCACCTGTGCCTGAGCTGGGAGCTAACAGAGCTCCTGCTTGAGCCTCTCGGCAGAGCTGGGTTGCTTCTGCAGTAAAGGCTGAGAGGGGTGGGAAGTGTGGGGAGATTGCAGATGTGTTGCCATTGTTTGTATGCAGCTATTCAGAGTCTTTTCCTACACTTGAGACTGAAACCTGTTTTTCTGGCACTGACCTTATCAAATAAACATTGATTCAAGAGCTGAATGTCCCACTTACATTTTTCCATTTGACAGCCAACAGAAATGCACAGGCACAGTTGTGAGCTCCTTCAGGGAGGCAGAGTGAGAATTTTGTGATTCTTTTTTTCACTCACAGTCTAACTCCACTATTAAATACCTATTTCTACTGCCCCCCCTTTCTCTTGCCCAAGCCTACTGCTCGGCTTTAATTTTGTCCTTCTTTTCCCTGTCAGGGAGTATTTGGGTTTAGGACCTTTAGACTGGCAGCACCAGAAAATTAAGTCGTCATTTTGTCTGCAAACCTGCCACTGTGTCCCTGCCAGGGACTTCAGCCTCTGTCTCAGAGGATCTTCCTGCTGCAGGTGTGGGAGGTGATTCACATTCAGTGCCCATCTCTCCCTGTTCTCTTGAGGTGCCAATTATCCAGAATTGTGTCAAGTTAGACCTGGGGGGTGTATGTAAGGACCACAATTAGCTGGTGCAGGGCTGGAAAGCTGAGGGTACTGACAGTCAGACCTGCCAGCGAGATGAAGTGGGGAAGGGCAAAACAATCTGGATGCAATTAGAGTTCTGCCCACCTTCTCCCACAACCCCTTTCAAACACAGAAATGTGCATCCTCCTACAAGGATGAAAAAGTTTGGGCTTTGTCCCCCATCCTCCACCTCCCACTCCTTTCTGTATGTTTGCACTTGTGCTTTCCAGCAGGAAAGAAATGCTCAGTCCCACAGGGAATTGTTCCTGCAGTGTCTCTGGCTCGCAGCATAGCTGGAGGTGGTGGATCTCCCAAGGGAACTTTCTTCTCGTGAGGTCTATGGCTCACTCTAGCAGATCTCAGGGAGGCTGCTGCTGTTCAGAATGGGAGATGGAAGTCGAGAAAGCTGTTGGAAATGCACCTCCTGACATGTTCTTCATACACCCCCACTGATTAAAGTATAGCCTACTTCTTTTTCCTGCTTCCCTCATAAAAGATGTGTTGGGTGGAGCTCATCTGTCTAGAGGAGAGGAAGGCAGGGTAGTGGAGACTGGATTCTCTTTCTGTCTCTTTTGATCCTCCTGTGTAAGTTGAAGGTTTTAGAAATTATTAAAAGCTTCATGCAGGGTGAATACTTTCAGAGGAGACTGAACCTGCAGAACTAAGTTCCAGCTCTACGGTTCCCTCACAAGCTCAAGGCTGGGGTATTCAATCCCATCACACTGATCAACATGGTCAGAAGAGCAAGAGGAGTGTGGAAATGGGTTGACTTCTGCACATTTTCAAAGCCTTGTTTCAAACTTACCCTTAACAGCTTTTTAGGAGAGCCTCTCAACTGGAGAATGTAATGCTGATTGAAACAGGCTTTCTGTGATGCTGGGGCTTTAGGCACACAATAAGCTTCCCTGCTCTGTAAGTGGCCAAAAAAAAGCTAATACCTGGCATGGTGATGTGGTGTATTTAATACTCCTGATTAAAAAATGTTATCCTTTCCCTTTAGTCTTTCTGATAGGCAGCAATCAGCTGTCACTCCTTTTTAGCATAGCCCACACATTAAGTGAATGCTTCAAATTTGAGAGTAATAAGAACAACTCTGCACTTAAATTGAGTCTGTCGTTTCCAAAGCGCTTAAGAAACTCACAGCTATTTCTGCCACTGTGTATTTAACTGTAATTTTACATACCTGGAAACCTACAGACTGATACTAGTAAAGCCTGTAGTCATAAATTGTGCTTTAGATGAAGACTCCACTCTAAACCGATCAGTCAGGTTTTTTCTAGTAGAATGAATTGATGCTGAGCTGGGAATGAAACTCATTTCATGAGGAGTGTAGTCTTTTATCCTGGTCTCTGAGTGTTACTGTCCTTCCACCCACAAGGTATCACTGACTCTGTCTCAGTAGCAAATATTAACCCCCAGCCATATTACAGAGTAGTAGGAGGAAGCTCTTCCATCAGTCAGTTTCCTTGCTTAAGTACGGGCTGCAGCCAGTTCAAAATAACCAGGCATTTCTTGTTATCTGCTTTAAACGTTACACTGCTGAATCCAGCAGCCCTGAAGAACGAGGCCATGTCTCGAGAACCTGCCTGTGCTGCCAATGTTCTTCTGAGCAGCAGGGAGGGAAGAGTCTCTTCCTTCTGAAGCAGCATCAAAAGAACTGTCGTGTGTGTAATGCCCTGTCTTCCAGCCTGCAGACTCTGAATGTGAGATTCCCTTTATCATAATACAGTAAATCATCTCCGAAACACGCACTTGGGGATGAAGAGGATTATGTTTTCGTTAGTGTCTGATTGCCTTTTTCAGCAATCCTTTCTCGGGCATTAAAGCCGTGGCTCTTTGCAAACACTGTTGTTTTTGGGGCTGTCACAGGGTGGATGGGAAGTTGTGTTGGTTTGTACCTCAGACCTGTTTAATAGCAGCCTGACCATGTTCTGTCATGACAGTATAAAAGCTGTCACCCTCCCCTGCCAGAAACAGACCTAGAACTGAGCTACGTGGGTGTTCTCACTTAGGAGGGTGTCAAGACATTAAGCTCAAGTCTGTTGTACTTGCTGTGAGGTTCCTGGGCAGGGTTTTGAAGCTCTGTACTACCATTTCTCTTCTGTACATCAGGGACAGAAGTAGCTCCACATTACAGTTCCTGTAGGCTGGAAAATGAATGGGAGCCATTCAGCCAGCTCTGAAATAGGGCTCACCAAGCTCTTTGTCTCCACTGACCTCATGCCCAGACGCTCTGTGTGGCTGGAGTGAGCACACACATCCCATGTGGTGTGGAGAGCCTCAGGAGAAGTGTGTGAGGTGATGGCCCTGGTTCCTCAGGGAGCACTGGGACTGGCCAGGCCTGCACAAAACCCTCTCTGTCTGGGCTGCCCTGCTGTCCTGAGCCTCAGCAGCTCCTGCTGGCCCTGTCCTCTGCTGCGATTGATCACCCCACAGCTCTCACACCAGCAGTGACCCTGGCTGGCCCACCTCAGACATGGGAACCTGCTGGGATCCTGCTGGTCCCACTCCAGGCTGCCTGTGGCTGCTCCTGGTCTTGTGAAATGGGACTGCTGGTGCATTTTGTGAGGACAGGCTGGTGTGACAGGTTAGGATTACCCAAGGCACTCTTTTACACTGCAGCACATCCTACTTCAATGAGGGCACACCACTAGAACACAATGGTTTTTCTTTTGCTATTTATTTGCTATGTCTGCTTTTTGGTCTTTTAGAAATGACCAAGACCTTTGCTTCAGCTGAAGAGGCTAAAGCACAATGATCCTAATCAGGAGATGTGGAGCTATGCTAGTTAGCTGAAGATTTTAATGTTTTCTCTAAGGTCTTCTCTTTTTAAATAGTTTTCTTCATTGAGGCCCAGGAGTTATATTAACCATCATCATAGTTTCCCCCAATTAGAGACTGGGGAGAAAGAGCTACGGCAAACTGGTGTTTGTAATTGTGTGCTGAGCAATTACCCTTTGGGACATTGGGGCTGAAGTGGGAGGCAGGGCACAGTGGAGAGAGGCATGCTGCTAAAAATGTCCCTTTAATTGGGCTGCCTGACACAGAAGGATTTTGACACTCAAGAGGTTAGACCATCTGGTGTATGGGAAGCCTTGCTTTATAGATGTTTAACTTTTTTTTAAAGTACACTGAAGAAGCATTACTGATTCCCATGTCATGAGGCTGTTAGACATGGAAAGCCTGGTGAAAACACTTGAGCGGAGGCTCTTGAAAGCAGAAAAGTGGTCTCAAGCAGTTTAACTGCTACTTAGAGTGTGCTGTTTGCTGTGGCACGTTCTCTTCCTGCCCCCAATCCAGCTGGGTTTCTGCAGGGAATTATCTTAATGCTCTATGGAAAGACACATAAATAACTAAGCACAAGATTCTGCATAAAGCACATTCTGAATGTGCATGTTTTGCTCTATATGTGTGTGTGTGACTGTAAATATTTGTGAAATAGCAATATAACCATGGCATGCACAGTACTGGTGAGGAGTTTCAAAACAGATCAGCTTGTGTAGGAGTAGGGCTCTCCTAAGTTAAGGCTAAGAGTATCCATGAACCAAACTCTTCACTGTACCTGGAGAAGTCCCATGAAATGCAGAAGGAGCTGTTTTCCCTCTTTTAAAGAGATGAAAATTGATGCTGTGTCACACGTTTTCTCATCAGAAAGTCTGTTCATTTCCAAAAATACACAAGTAAGGCAGACAGTGATTAATACTTAGATTTTGTATACTTTGTCATGGCTGTGTAACTGCTCTTTATGATAAAGTCGTGGAATGCCTTGGGCTGGGGAGGACCTTAAAGATCATCTCACTCCAGCTCCCCTTCTGCCCACACTGGGGGATCAGCCCAGGGCACGGGGGGTTTCTGGGTGCCAGCACGTGGCCAGGGCATGTTGATTCTGTCCATCAATACCCTGGGGTCCTTCTCCTCCATCCATGCTCCACCTGCCTTTAGTTGTACTTGGGATTGCCCTGGCCCAGGTGCAGGACCTTGGCATGGTTTCCTGGAGGATCTGTTCCATGGTCTTGCCTGGCACAGAGGTGAGACTGACCTGCCTGTAGCTCCCCACCTCCTCCTCATTTCCTTTTTTACAAATGGAAGTTCTGTTTCCCTTTTTTCAGTCAGGGGAATGTCACTGGACTGCCACGACTCCTCAAATATTATTTATATGCATTATTTACTTTTTTCCCGTAAACGACAGGATTTACAGTGAAGCGATGTGCATGCACACTTAATTATCTTTTGGTGTTCTTTGGTTTTGCGCTTCTTTGTTTGGTTGGGTTTTGTTTGTTGGTTTTGGAGGTTTGTTTGTTTGTTTGTTTTAATGCAAGAAGGTGGGACTCATGCCAGTTATTGCTGAGAGCAGATAGTCAGCATTCCTGTTTCCTGTGATTTTCACCAAACTGGGAGCCTTGGCTGTGAAAGGGGCAGTGAGGCATCATAGAGAAGAGGAACTCTCTAAAGGGAAAAGAATTTAAGCAGCCAAGTGACCAGAGCATGCAGAGTCTGAGTTAATTGCTGTGTTTTAGGTGTAAAAACTGTTTAGTGTAATTTTAGAACTGAGCAGCACATTCATGTGGGTCCAGGAGCGTGTCAGGCTCCTCCATAACCTCCCCTTTCCCTGACTGCAGTTACACTGTGTGACTTTGCTGTGATTATGGTTATTTGTGTCTCTGGGATTTACAGAAACAGAACCCTGATCTTTGATGGGATTTCTTAGAGCTACTGCAGTGTGTTTTGAAAAGGAAATAGTTATTTGTGGTGGCCTCAATTTTGATAGCTGAAGGTTTCCTATGGTTGCAGTTATTTAGAAGACTAAGCTTTTGTGTGGTGGTGTGGGACTCCCTGGCTTAGAAGTCTTTTTTGCATCTGGAAGTTAGAGGTGAAATTATCCTGCCTGTCTCTGTTGTGCAATTCTCCTCCATGCTGTCAACAGGGCGCCTGCTTGCAGTGTTCTTTGTTGCTGCTTTTAAAAAATTTCAAGGAAGAGGAGAGCAATCATATTTAATAATGCAATTACAATCAGGGGAAGATGTTTATCCTGTAAGATTCCAACTGCTGGAAAAGCCCTAGGGCATTCTGGGAAATGAGATGCAAATATCCAGGATTACCTCTTCCTAAAAATACCAGAATCGAACAACAGCAGCAATCATTGCTCTGAGCAGTGTGTTAAGTGATGAGTCTGTCACTGCCTGTGAGAAGCTTTGGATTCTCCAGCCAAAGGACCAGTCCAAGCCAAACACAGCACTGGCAACAGGAGAGCATGTGGGGGCTGTTCAGGCACCCCATCCGTGCTGCACAAACAGCATTTCACAGAGTTTGGCAGCCACAGCTGCAGCCTTCACAGGTAAAAGCTCTGAGAAGAAAAGAAACCACATCTCATTTTTCTCTATAATCCAAAGGCTCTTGGTTTGGCTGGTGGCAGTTCGTAAATGAAGACACATCTTGCTGATGCTTCGTGATTAAATTCATATGCAAAGTCTTAACTCCTTCTCTAAGCTGGCCATGGAAAGTATTATTCATGGGGTGACAGTTTTGAAGAAACTTCAGTTGTGGTACAGCAGCAGCAATGCAGCTTGTGCAACATGGGGTGCACCCTGTTTCCTTCTGTTTGCTGGTTACCAAGCAGTGTTAACCCTAATGTCGGTTCTAGGATGACATCAGTTGTAGTCTATATTTAAAATAAGATCAAATATTAAACATAACCTTTTAAATAACTAATCTGAATTTAATTTCAGTAAAAATGTTAGCTGTGAAAATCTCGATGTTGGCTTTCTAGACTTAAGGCTTCATTGAATCTGAGCTAAATTACAGACCTATGTTGCCGAGCACATGAACTAGGGCCAAAACATGTTTTTCAGTTAATTAGATGAAACAAAAATAATTTCATATGGTACTGAGCTGAACTTCTGTTTGTCCAAACTGAATTTACGCATTTGAATCCAATTCTACTGGAAACAAAGGATTCAAACACCCATTTTCCTCTAAGTGCTCATTAATAAGGGCATGATCACAGTACTTTCCATTTTATATTCTGGGATTCAAGAAGAGAGATTAAAGATTATTTGGAATTAATTTTTAAAAAAATTTAAAATACATATTTAATACTGTTCTAATGGTATTCTTGTGCTAAATTGCTACGATTCTTTGGAGATTACTTCAGAAGATCATGGTCCTTAGTTTTCATAAGCTCCTTTTTGTGGGTAGTGATTCACACAATCCTATTCAATTCAAGTCCATTCCATAGGAGAAGCTGCTCTTGGCAGGTTTGCTGTGCTCTGTTGTCCCAGGGGAGCACACGAGGTTTCTCTGTCTCGTGTGTGGTTCCCTGGCTTTGTTCCCTTCCATTGCTGGCCGCGCTGTGTGGCGAGGTCGGAGCTGGCCCCAGAGCCACTGCTCGGTTCCTCTGGGAGCCCAGCTTTGGAGTGCTGGGCATTGTGTGATGGTGTGGGACTGTCCCACCACTCACCCACGTGAGAGCTTCACCCACCCATGCTTCGCCCCCTCCCCTGCTGCTGC
This sequence comes from Platysteira castanea, assembly GCA_013397175.1. Classification (NCBI taxonomy): domain Eukaryota; kingdom Metazoa; phylum Chordata; class Aves; order Passeriformes; genus Platysteira; species Platysteira castanea. The sequence goes on along the minus strand of VYXC01011237.1, from coordinate 14,002 downwards.
CTGCCCTCCGGGCTGAGCCCGCAGCCGTGCGGGAGTGTGAGCACAGGAACCCCCCAGTGCTGCTGCAGGAGCATCCTCGCACTGCTCTGTGTCATCACATGCTCTTGTATCTTCACGGTCAAAAATCCACAAAGTTAAGGTGGCCAGTTTAAGGTCTCTGGCTACCACAGGGTAATGCTGTTGGATCATTTTGTAGCTTGTGTCTGCTGGCTGAAGGACCCCCAGGAGAACAGTGTCCCGTTGTGGGAGACAATGTCCACATGCCGTAAGGAAGTAGAAACTTCAAATGAATGATGGGCAAGTGCAGCAGCAGAAAGGGTCAATTTTATGGCAGGAGTTATTAGCATGCATCACATTCCACAAAATGAAGTATGCAAATGGCATGTAAACTCAGCTAAGATATCTGTGTTTGTGTGTATGTGGCTGATCTCTGGATATGAGAGTATTGATCAGGCTGTTTGCAGCAAGGCAGAGCAATATGCACTGCAATGGGAAAAGAGCTGGGGAACAGTAACAGAAAGTGAAGTAATAAGGCAGTAAGAGACAAAAAGCAGTAAGAAGTTCAGACATCACCATGTGTCTGGAAGGGGCCGTGACCTGGCTGTGGTACAGAACACATCATGGTGAGGTTTTTTCCTCTCAGCACCAGGGAACCCTCCTGTTCCCTTCATCTGAACTGTCCTAGGGAAGAAAGGGAGACTTTCTTCCTTAGGACATTAAGCCTTCAGAAATATCTGCAGGTTTTCCATCACTTAAATACCTTATGTACCAGAGAGACTCCACACAGCTGCAAACAAGGCCAGTGGTTTGTACTTCAGCCTCTGAGGTTCAGCTGTGGCTGTGGAGTGGAATTTGGTTCTTGAATTAACAACCAAGATCAACCCCTGCCTTTAGGCACCTGTTCCTGGTACAAGGGAGGGAAAGCCCTGAACTTCAAACCTAGCATTGCATACGCTATGCTGCAGTGTGCAGTCAGTCAGATTTCCTTCACCGTGGGATGGGTGGCAACGCAGAGACCAAAGAGCCCAGGCTGGAACGGAGCAGGGGAGAGCCAAGTGTTTCCCTGCCTGCTCCCACTGAGCCTGGTGCCACAGGCAGGGAGAAGCACTGACGGGGCAATGAGGCAGGAGCTGCCTGTTCCAGGAGCCTTTTCCCAGCCCTGGAGATCTGTGAATCTGAGCAGAGTATAAATATTTCCCCTGGACCATGTTGCTTGTAGACTTGTCATGAGTTGCTTTTCCAATTGCACCAGGATTAAGGAGTGAGGACGGAAGGGGTGGAAAAAAGCTTGCATAAATATTTTCTGACACTTAGTTTAAACATGCAGAAGAAGTCAATCTTGTCGATATTCCCATTGAGATCTTTGTGCAGCTGAGGCTTAGGGAAGAGCTTTCCTTGCCACATGGTGCTGACTTTAAACTACAGCAGTTCATGTATTAAAGAGGAAGAGATTTGGAGGTAAATGCCAGGTGATCATTCTGTCTTATGCAGGATGGATCATGGCCAAGACTAATCTTCATTTTTACCACTAGCATGATCAAAGAGGAAGGAAAAGAACCCCAGCTGTCTCTGGGGTATCTCTCTGGCCATGCACTTGCTTATTCCTGGTGTCAGAAGTCAGCACCTGCTCTGCCAAGTTCAGTCATCCAAGGGGCTTCCTTAGGGCAGCCAGCAGTGCAGAGCTGCTCAGTTGCAGGGACTGAGTAGATGAATTGATCAGTTTGATGGGTTTGAACTGGGTGGGGACAGGGAATTTAAATCTTGATCACTGCATACACTGTAGTAAGGACAAGGCAGCTGTGCTTTCTGCTGTTGTTGCTGGGCTGCTTTTGGAACTGTGTAGAAAAGATCTTGAGTTTTATGTTACTAAAAGAAAGGGCAGGAGGGAGGAATTCTACCAGTTGAGCTGTGTTTTATTAGCTGCTAGCAGTGGGCACAGGATCTGTGTTATGTAGCTGTTCCAGTTCCTTCCAGGAGAGGTTACATGTGCCTGCATGGTTGGAAAGCTGAGATTAATTTATTCTGTGGCCTTGGCAGGCTCTGGTAAACTGCATTGCTATACGGAGCGATGGGAGAGAGTATCAGATGTCAAACTCACTTTGGTCTGACAAGGCAGAGTTTTGGGGTTGTTCAAAACCCTTCTCACTTTGATATTTGGGCTCTTATTCGAGTTAGTAATTGTGAACACAATCCTGCCCTCTGTCTGTGCGTAGGCAGTGGGAGGGTTCCTTTGTCCATACAAAGACAGGTTGCTGCACACATCCACTTGCTCTTAAGTGACTTTGCCACCCTTGTCTGNTCGCTGAGTTTCTCCTGAGTTCTTCGCTGCTCTTCGAAGCTGTTTCAGAGGTTCATGGGCTCGTCCAATGCCCCTCGTTGTGCGCCATTTGTCGCGGTCTGGTTATGGCCTCTGAGAGCAGCCTCGGCTCATGGAAGAATTAGGGACACGGTGTTCTATAAGGTGTTAATCAGGTCTTTATTTCGGGGACCCAACCAGCATGGTCGGCCACTCGCCCAGACTGACCCCGCTCCCCGGGGAAACCCCCCTCGCTCCCCGGGCGGGCCACACAAAACATCCAATCACAAACACAGCTCGAGAACACGTGACCTGAGCGCAGGGGCTCCGGAAACCCCGTTTTCTGCCATGCATTCCCCAGGCTCCCCTCCCACCCTGGGGGAGCGGGGGGGCAGGCCCCCACACACTTGCTCTTAAGTGACTTTGCCACCCTTGTCTGAAGGGTGTCAGAGGCTGGCAGTGCAGATAGCCAGCTTCTGAGTCACAGGAATATGCAAAGAGGGACCTTGTTGATGTACTGACCTTTGGATAATTATCTTGCTTTGTTGGCGTGTGACGTACTAGTCAAGGAAAGGCTGTTGTTTAAAGCAAACCAATGAATAAGACAAATAAAGGGCAGCCCAGTTCTCATCTTTTGTTAGAGCAAAAGCAAGAGTCCAGCCTTAAAAGCAAAACCCTTTAGAGTGGCTCAGCTGTGAATCGAAAAAAGGGAGCAGTCTCAGCAGGTATTGCCCAAGCAAAGTACTGGGGCTGTTCTGCACATGTGTCACTGCGGAAATGCAGAGATCCAAGCTGCTGAGTTTGGGTGTAGAACTGAGTTTTTCCCTCAGCTGAGGTTCACGTTGCCTTGACTTTTCTTTCTGACTCTTTTGAACCATAAGTGTGTGCAAATGCTCATGACTTCCACACTGCTGCTGGTGCTTTTCTAGGTAAAGGGCTTACCCTGCTCCAGAGCAAGGAAATTGTTGTTGCTCTTGGCTGGAACAGCCTGGGGTTCTCAGATGCATGGGATACAGTGGCACTGTCATGTTTGGTGCCTGCCCAGGGTCTCTCCCTGGTATCCTTTGTTATAGTTGCATAAATACTTTGTCCATTAAATGAATTAATCCTTGCCCAATCAGCATTTAGAGCCAAGAATAAAAGAAATACAGCCTTTTGCATTAAATAGCATTTTGGGTTATGATGGAGAGTAAAAAGCCCATCCCCTATTCCATCAGGGAAAGAGAGCCTACTTGTCCAGTTTGGCTGAATGATTCTATGGATATGTCTCTAAACCTGAAAATTGGCATTAGAGCCCAGATCTTGCTAGATTATGCATTTATGTATCAGTGTTGGTCCTTGCTATGTGAGCATAGCCACAGGCATCCCAGTGGTGAAATTTTGGGCAGATACTTTGGCCTGCTGCGATCCCACTGCAGGTCCTGGGTGGGAGGAGTGGTGGTCAGAGGTGCCTTCTGCCAATCCCTGTACAAGTGTCCACAGCAAAGCCAAGAACCTCCAGCACTTTTCCATGCACTGCTCTTTAAGTGCCTCTGTACAAGTGTTGAGCTCACTGTTAAAGAGTTACGATGTGAGATCCAGGCTCTTAGGATCTGGTCCTATTTAGTTCTGATCTTCCTCCAACATTTGTTGCCCAGAGAAGCTGCAGCTGCCTGAGATCCCTGGAAGTGTCCAAGGCCAGGTTGGATGGGGCTTGGAGCCACCTGGGATAGTGGAAGGTGCCCCTGCCCATGGCAGGGGGTGGAAGGGGATGACCATTAAATCACTGGATGATCACCTCCTCTAGAAGTGCTGGAGGTTGTTTTCCAGAGTATAATTTAGAAGCATCTCCAGTAGTGGTAGATGGTATCAAGCAGGTGTCACAGGGAAGAATTTAGCCCTAAGCTAATAGAAAATTTGTCCTCCTGCATGTTCTTCAACTCCCACTTGTGAAAGCTGCAGAATAGTTTGGAATAATATCCACTTCCATTATTTAGCTGTATAAAATACCTTGAAGGCAAATAGCACATCTATAAATTAAGCTTCTGAAGTGTTGGTCAGGTTACTCGGGGAGTTTTTGACAGTGAGATTATTGACGGTGTAAAGTGATAGTTCTGCTCTTGAAAAGCTCATTCTCCCAACACAAATCACAGCACTGCCAGGATTTATTGAACTGCCTGATGGAGAGGTACCGTACAAGCCTCTATTAGTCCCTTTCCTCAGCTCTGCCATCAGGAGGCTTTAAATAATTGTATTTGAAAGAAATGTCAGAGTGACAGAATTGGGTGCAGAAGGCCATAGATATTCCCTCTCTGCTCCACCCCACCCCTGTTCCTTTTCTCATGCTCTCTCCTGCTCTCTCTATTATTTGATAATTTCAGAGGGAGAGGGCTTCCCCAGCTGCATAATTGGAAGGCTTCAAGGCATTGTGTCTGCTACTTTAGGCAAGGTCTTGGTTATGCTGCAGAAGGGGGAAGCTTCCCAGCTTCACGCAGTCCTGCAGATCTGTTTAGACAGCCAAGGATGCTCCTGCCAGGATTGGGGCTGCCACGGAGGGTGGCAGGAACAACTGTGAATAGAGCAAAACACGTAAGGGTGGCACTGTGGGGACCAACAGCCTTGGGGAACAGAGGGGCAACCCCTGGGAGGCAGCTGGGAAGGCAGAGGCTGCCCACCAGTCCCTCTTTTAAGTGGCTTGTGGTGAAGCCTTCATATGAGGGGAAAGGCAGCTGGTGTGCAGGGGCACACGAAACAGGAGGTGTCGTGCCCTTGGAAATAAAGGACACTGAGTTCATAGGATCACGATGTCTTCAGCTGGAGCAGAGCTCTGGAGGTTCACTGGGCCCATGAGCAGGACTCAGAACCTGTCACAGCCTGGTCTGGCCAAGACCCCAAAATCCCCAAGAACAGAGCTTCCCTGAGGGCCTCTGACCTGGTGGATCTGAGAGGAGAATGCAGGTGCCCTTGTTGTCCCAGTGCTGTGCTTCTCCAGGTGCATTCCCAGGACACGAGTATGGTGCCCCACAGCGCTGACACTGCACCCACAGCATGGACACTGCACCACAGCGGGGACACTGCACCCACGGCACAGACACTGCACCCACAGC
>VYXC01011234.1:293979-304268 GCA_013397175.1 Platysteira castanea | reverse complement strand
CACAGGGCTCGGAGCCCCCAGGGTCCCGGTACCGCCGCAGGGCTCGGAGCCCCCCAGGGTCCCGGTACCACCACAGGGCTCGGAGCCCCCAGGGTCCCGGTACCGCCACAGGGCTCGGAGCCCCCAGGGTCCCATGCCCAGAACAGGGCTCGCAGCCCCGAGGGTCCCGGTGCCCAGAACAGGGCTCGGAGCACCTCGAGGTGCCTCCACTGGAGGCGGGAGAGAGCGCACCACCCCCGGCATCCGGCCATGGGACATGGGAGAGCCTCTGCCAAGTGCCCTGGGGCAGTCGCGGTGTGGCGGTGCCGGGGAGGAGCCCGTCCCTCCGAGGGAGCTGTGCCGTCCTGTGAGCAGCCGGGGCTCGCAGAGCCGAAGCCTTGCGCCCGGGTGGGATGGCACGCGTTAGACACCCAGCAGCTTTCCAGGAATTCCAGCTTCACAGCAGCCACTGCTGACCCTGAGGTCCCCTTCGGGCCACCCCCGTGTGGCAGGAGCCTCTTTTTCCTCTGGAGGCTGCAGCAGCAGCAGCAGACAGTCCAAAGACAAAAAGTCCAGAGTCCTCCATGACTCTCCTCCGGGCTGAAGGAAATTTGTTCTTCATGAGGAGTTTTAGCATGCCTGGGATAGAAAGGCCTCCCACGGGGGCTGACAGAGCATCCCTCCATCCTCCCAAAGGGAGCAGTGGAAGAAGCACAAGCAAAGACACCCTGCATAGAAGAAAGGACATGTCCTCCATGAATGCTCCGAGTGAAGTGGGATTCACCCAGGCCCCTCTATCCCTACTCCATACAGGCCTAGTGTCTGCACACAGTTGTTGTCCTGGGCCAGGTCCAACCCTGTTGTCCAGCTCAGTTACTTCAATAAGACTTCAAATTGCTTAACAAATACCACACAAATGTTTAAACCCTGAGAATTTGTACTCTGGGTTCAAAATGTGATTTATCTTCATCTGTGCCTGTGAGATTTATCAGCCCAAACTAAGGGAATGGCTGTTCTCTTTAAAGTGCGGGTCTAGTCAGAAAAACCAACTGGAGTCTCCTCTCAGTGAGTCAAACACATGGCCAAACCAGAAGGGAAAAATTGAGAAACACTTTTCTAAAAACGTCCTTGTGTTTTTTGGTCAGAAATTTTTGAAGCGTAGCTGAATTTAGAAACATTCAGCCAACTGTAGTGAGACAGGAATCAGGAAAGGAATCGTGAAAATTCAGTTGTTTTTTTTTCCCCTCTGTTCTTCATCAAAATTTTATATTTTTATGCCGTTTTTCATCAAGAAGTGCCGGCAAGGACTATGTGGCACATCTGCTTGACAAAGACCGTTTGCAAACCTCCTCCCCTGTGTAGTGCGGGCAGGGGGTGACTCTGTGGTTGCCTACACAGGAGAATGAGAGCTCTGGGCAAACCTGCTGAAACATGGGATGTGAGGACTTAATCCTGGGCGCAGAGGAGGGCACTGGTAAATAATTCCTCTAACAAACCTCATGGGCTTGCAGTTCCAGCCATCACTACCTGCTCCTTCCTCTCCTCTTCTGTGGCACTGAGCTCCGAGGGGGCTCTGCTGTGCCCTGGGGGCTGTTGGAGCACAGCCAGGGAACCCCCAGGCTGTGGATTCAGAGAACGTGGAGTTCCTTCTCCTCTCTTAAGAGCTCTTCAGTTCGATCTCTGAGGCGCAGGCCATGATCAGAAGGACAAGTCCAAAGAACCCCAGCCTCCAACAGGGTAAAACCACAAACAAGGCAGAGCAGATGGAGACACACAAAAGATAAGGCATTGAGTAGCTGCCACTAGGACCCAGAGAGACCAGCTTTGACACTGTCTGTCACTAAGGCAGTGCCACACTGCTAAATGCACCTCGCCTGGAGGTGGGAAGGAATGAAAGATGGGTGCAGAGATAAATGCCAGAAGGAAACAGCCCCATGAACTGCACCTGGCACTGGCAGGAAATCTTTTTAGACCAAACTTACCTTGGAACTATATTATTTTTCTGCCTGTGCAATTTCCCATCAAATTAAATTGTAGGGAAAAGGTCATGATGGGGATTTTAGAGATTTCTCCCAGACAGCACCAGAGCCTTTTGACCCAGTTCGAACCCACAGACTCTGTGCACTGAGATTAGAGTGCCAAAAAAGGACCAGAAGTTCCTTTCAGGCCAGATGGTGGATGTGATCCTTTCCCAGTAAGTGTCAGGAGAATGTTTTAATCCTCACCAACTTGCCTGGGTCAGTATGTATTTCTCCTCGCAAAAAACTAATTTGTATTTAAGCCTTTTCTGTTCCGTACTCCAGGGCACATAACAGAAGGGGTTTCCTGCCTGGAGCTGAGTGCTCTCAGACAGTTCTGGCTATAGCTCCCACCTTGGACGTACAGCAAAGAAACCTGACCTTTTGTGCTTACTGTCTTTGAAGCTAGGAGGGCCCTGATTTCAACCTCAGCAGCAAAGGGCACATCTAAGTCTTGATTTAAAAGGTCTGAAAGTACTCTCATCATCTCCCCTGGCTGCTTGTCTCATCCAGCCAGTCTCACCTCATCCTGCCTCACCTGGAGTCAGGCGCAGGCAGCTGGGTCCCAGATGCAGGGCTGTCCTGGGCAGCCCCCAGTGATCACCAGGGCCAGACGTCCTGGGCTGGGGGCGTGAGGGGCACTCTGCCCCTCTTAGTGCCCGTGTCACACAGCATGGCACGGTCGTGCTGGGCGGGGTGCCCCTGACCCAGCCTGGTTGTCACCCGCCGCAGCTGTGCAGGGCACACAGGAGGAGCAGGACGAAGGCCCAGGACTGACTTTCCCAAGCCTGAGCCAGGTCCCTGCGGAGAGAGGACCCCCAGGAAACACCCTGGTTTCCCCTGACACCACCAGCAACACACTCTGCAGCCAGAGACCTGGGGGCAGCCCAGCCCAGCCCAGCCCAGCCTGAGTGTCCCCAGTGCTGCTGCCAGCAGCCTGCCCGTACCTGGCTGCCTCGCAGAGGCTGCTGAGCCACTGGCACCGTGCTCTCTGCCTTGCACAGCGCCTGGCACGCAGGCACAAAGGCCTGGGAGGATGTGCAGGCAGCAGCCGGCGGGCTGAGCCCCCAAACGCTTTTGGGGAGGAAGAGCTGATAACCATCGACGGGCAGATGGCTGCCAGTGAGCAGAGTCCCCAAACCATCGATGCCTCTGGCATTGCAGTGCAATCTGCTCTCCACCAGACAGCATTAGCTGATGGTGTGGGAGGGTTTTTCCCATGCGGGAGGATGGTTTACAAGTGCTAAGATTGCTCCCGGTGCTGCCAGCATCTCTGAGAGGCCAGGTGAATAAAAAGCAGGGTCACGGTATCTGTTATCTCGAGATCTCTCCTGTGCAGGCAGGCACATCCGGACAGATGTGAACGATTTCGATCTTACCAAAAACAAAAGAGATCTCCCCCTTCCAGGATGCATCAGCTTGGCTGCTGCTCGGTGGGCTCTGGGAATCCCTTCAGCACCACAGCCCTGTGCCCCCAGCCCGGCACCTCCCCAGGCTCCCGGGGCTTGTCACAGCGCTGGCCCTATGGCTTTGCCCTTGGCTTTGCTCAGCATCTCCAGGCCTTCCCCATAACAGGAACTGCTGGAAGTGTGAATTTCCACGCCCCAGGACTGCTCACTGGAGCTCGTGCACTTCTAGAACCAGTGGAAAAAGGCACCAGGCACCCTCGTAGGTGCAAACCCTGCCTCTTCCTCCTTGCAGTGTCATCCTGTGGGAATCTGCAGGTCTCCCATGCCTCCTGGTTAGGAGTAAAGCTGTGGGGCCATGAGGCCCTTTGCTTTCAGCTCCATGCACACAGGCAGGTTTCCCTCCTGCCTGTGCTGGTTCTGCCTCTGGAGCAGACAGGGGACTGTCTGATGAGCTGTTTGGGTGTTTGAGGCCAAAGCCTGACCCTGGACCACAACTTTCCCAGGTCTGAGCCGCTTTTGAGACATCGCCCCTCCCAGGGCTGAGGAGAGGTTCTCAGGCCTGCTCAGAAGAAAAGCGTCGCTGCCTGCTTGGCACCAGAGCTTGGACGGGAATTCTCTTGTTTTTCACGAGCAGGCTGAGCGGTCAGCACATACCATGAGCAACAGTCAGAGGAGCAATAAATAGCCAGACCAGAAGGAGACAACCTGTTCAGACTGGACCGCTCATCCCCTGTGCCGGCGGGATGACGGCTGCTCTGCGTCAGGGTCTCCTGAGAGCCGGGCACAGGAAGCCTCTGTCCCAGCCCGGCCTGCCCCATGTGCATCCCCCGGGCCCAGCCGTGCCCGGTGCTCCAACCAGCCCATCCCAGGACGTGGTGGGCAGCTGTCTGCGAGGCACATCTCCCTCCTGCTCCCAGCTGTGCCAGCAGGCCGATGCCATCGCTGCAGGCTGGCTGTGGGACTGTTCCTCCGGGGCTGGTTCCCGTTTGGGATCACACCCAACCTTATTCCTGCGTCCCAGTGAAAGTCCCAGTTTTTCTCGTTCTCCAGGAAAAGAAGCACTTTGTAAGGTTCAGTAACATGTCCCAGAAAACTCCGTTTTCCCAAATTATGTTCCTTTGTGATCTTACTCCACCCCATGACTGTGGGGTACAGGAGAGGTCCCAAACAGCCAGTGGAAGTCCATTGCTTGGCATCTTCCTTTCTCCCTTGTAAGGTCTGCAAGAGAAGCAGGCATGAAGGTTGTTCCCACTGCTCCAGGTCACCTCGTGCCAAGCATCCAATATGGAATAGCCAGGGGCTGTAAAGTGCTCTGAACCTGAAAAGTGCTAACTAAGAAAATGAAGCCCAGCACGAGTGTTATTAATAAATGCCAGCCCTGTTATATAACTCCTAATCACGGACCGCGTCTTTCGGCCCCCATTGTTCCATTGTCAGGCCCTATTATCTGGGAACTCTTACCCACCGACCACAAGAAATAGCCTGGGCTCTGCGGGTTTGCAAACTTTGTTGTTGGAAAGCTTTTCATGCAATTGTTTTTGCTTTGCGCTGTTGCCGTCCTCATTGTACAGATGTGGGTGTGTATCGCAGCCCACACCCTCTGCCTCTTGCCTCAGGATAACTTCGAAAATGAGCTGATCCATCTCAGCCAGTGTTTTTCCTAAGAATTCTCTTTAAAAACAACAACATTCAAACAAAAAACAACCCCTCATTTTCCTGAAGTGAGGCTTGTGCTGGGGAAAGATGCTGGCCGGCAATCCCAGCAGAATAAAGACCGCGCTGTGTCCTCAGCAGAGGCTCCCCGCAGGACCAGCAGCGCCTGAGCCCAGGCCTAAAGGAAGGAGGGCGTGTGGGGTACCTGGGTCTCTGTAAGACTGGGGCTTGCAGGGCTGGGCTGTTGGTCCCCCCTGCCAGACCCCGAGCTCTCAGCCACCCCACTTCAGTGCTTCTTGTCCTCTTCAGCACAGCCCATCTCCAGACGGGTTTCTGCGCGGTGGTTCTGCCTGGGAGCCCACGTGAAGCTCACCTGGCACCAGCGCAAGCTTGTGAGAAAGTCTCAGCTCTCCCTTCCAGCTACTTCAGGCCCCTGCAAAGGCTTCCATGCCCCAATAAGTTGTGGATCTTCGAGGCACATTCCCACTGGTCTGTGTAAGGTACAGCAGCACGGGAAGCTCTGCAGGCTGGTCACAGCTCACCAGGAGGGAAGCACTGTCGTTTCACAGGGCTCAGGCCAGGACCAACCACACTGAAAAATGCCTTTCTGGTCAAAATATAGCACTTTGCTGAACTTTGTCTCATTTGGAAGAAAAATTCTAAATCAAAACCAGAAAATGCCAGGCGAAGAGCTCTTGGTGTCCAGTTTTGGAGGCCTGTATTTTCTCTACCAACGTGTTTTAAAAATCTGTGAGACTTTTTTCTTCCTTTCACTGGAAAGCCTGAAATGACACAGAAAGCTAAAAATAGTAACAATGCCCAACCAAGTCAATGGTGTTTTTCAATAAGCTCCAATGCAAACTTTGATACTGGCTTGGGCAGGTTTTGTTGCTTTCCTGACCAGAGCCTATTATTGGGGTTGTAAATATTCCCAACCAAAATGGTCTGGAAGCCACCGACCCGTTCCTGAGCAGTTTTCCCTGTAGTTCAACCAGTGCCTCCCACCTCTGAGCAGTGGCCACCTGTGAGCGCCGTGGTGCTCCTGGGATGGGGATGGAGGTGAGGAGCAGCAGAGCTGCCGTGTGACCCCAGCGCGGTCCCCAGGCTGGCACTGTGACCCTGGGGTCACCCTCCCTCACCATCTGCAGAGATGGGCTCCGGACACTGGTCACGGGTCCGTCCTTGGTGGCTGGATATCCTCCCCACACAGGTCTGAGCTCTCCCAGTTGTCCATCCTCCAGCCCATTCTGGGCTTTGCAGCAAAGGGCAGGCGCAGAACACACGTGGCCACCACTGGGCATCTTCTCACCTCCTCTGCCCAGCCATTCCCCGTGCTTTCCCTTTCAGAGGGAGCAAGACACCAGGCACAGGGGTTGTGTGTGCTGTGCAGGGAGCTGGGCAGCCCAGGAGACCACTCCCCTGGGATCCCTGCATGGCAGAGACATCTACCTAACAATTGCGGGAATACTTTCCATCCGAAGAATCCATCTCGTGGTCCCCTCTTCATTTGTGACAAGGGAAAATGTGAAGCAGCCAAGACGCATGAATCACTGTCCCAAACAACATATAATGAACTCATAAAATCAAAGGCAGGGTTAGTTTCAACCCGTGCTGCCAGGGCTCCTTGGACATTGTCTGGAACGAATTTAAGTTGTTACAAAACTCTCTGTGTGTTTCTCTTCCCCCCAACCCCCCAAACCCTCTTTCTTCTCTCCCTCTTCACACCAGGTTTTCCTATGAGCTTCTTTCCCTTCCCTCCCACCCACCTCTGCTCTCCTGCCTTCCCTCTCTCACTGCTCACCCTGGTCCCTCCTTCCCAGCCCTTTGCTCCAGCCCTTCCTCTCAATATCCCTTCTTCCCTCAACCATCTGGCTGCCAGCCAGGTACCACCACCACCTTTCAGAAGGACTCATTTCCAGGACAGCTTCAGACAAAGGTCTTGAGCTGGTTCAGCAAGGCCTGTGCCACCTGCTCGGACATGGCCACACCAAGGGACCCCCTGGACTCCTCCCTTACTGGGGGCTCAGCCCCAGACCATCAGCAGAGGCAGTGGAGGGATGACCTCCCCAGACAGTCTGGAGGACTGCAGAAGTGCGGCCGCGGGCATTTGACCACATGCTCACACTTCTGCTGCCTCACAGGAATTCACAGAATCTCCTGAGCTGGAAGTGGCCCCCAAACATCCAGTCCAACCCCTGGCCCTGCACAGACACCCCAACATTTCCACCATGTGAGTGAGAGCATCGTCCAAACACTCCTGGAGCTCTGGCAAGTTTGGGACTGCGAGTTGCCTTCACGCCTACGGGCCTGCTGGTGTGCCCGCACTCCCGAGGAGGACAGGGAAGCAGGCACTTCAACTCCACCACCACTGCAACCCGCGGGGGTTTGTTCATGTCACAGTAGCTGCTGCTGTTGCAGCTGAGCAGGATCTGGAGCCACAGGAGCTGCGCGAGGCAAGCTTGAGCAGCAACAGGCCCTGCTGCCCTGGAGACATGGGCTGGCATCTCCGTGCTGCAGCTCACGGTGCCAGCGGCAGGCTGGGGCCCCCAGCCCTCGGGCAACCAAGGGCCCCCCTTGCCGTGCCCAGCTGAGCAGCAGAGGCACAGCCCAAGCTGCTGAGGCTCTCTGGAATCACAACCCAAATCTACCCAAACACTGAGTCGGTCTGGAGCAAACGACGCAAGCCAAACCTCAACCCCAGCCATGCCAGAGCCAGCCTAGCAAGCTGCTCCCGGCTCGCACAGGACAGCCTCCATCTGCAGGGCAGGTTTGCGGACCTCCGCCCCCGGTGTCTCGCTGGGAACACCCCTGAAGCACCAGGCGCACGCTGTGCTCCGATTGCAACATCGTTCTGCGGTGGACGCCTGCTCGTCCAGCGCTGCGGACGAGGTGTTATCTGCCAGCCGGCAGGGCTCACATTCCTCCGGTGCGAGAGGGCACCGCCCGGCTCCTTCCCATCCCTGCACACGGATTGGAGCAGGGAAATCAAAGCAGACGGGAGCGGGGTCCCCAGCACATGAAGATGCTGAGGTAGCTGACGAGGTTTATTAAAAGAGGCCCTTGTGCTTAAGCTAAACTTTGCTTCTGACTTCAGGCCCATGAACAGCGTTTGGGTCCCTGGAAAACAGCTCTTAAAATTCAGGTGAGGTGTTTCTCAGGAGAAACCCTCACTTTGCATCCACATAATCCCGCTCAGTAGAGGTGCTGCTGGCCGGCAGCTGTGCATCCTGGAGAGGCCCCGAGAGCATCCCGAGGCTCCTGCCGTGGCACAAGGCGTGCAAGACACGCACAGCACCCTCGCACTTGCGACAAGCACAGCATCCTTCCCCGACGGCAACAGGACAGGCGCGGCACCCTCCTGCCGACGGGANGGGCCGGGCCGGGCCGGGCTCGCACCCGCGCTCCCCGGGGCCGGAGCGTCCCGCGGCTGCTGCGATCGCGCCCTTTGTCGGCCGTGGGCAAGGAACGGGCCGGTGCCGTAGCGGTCACTGCAGAGCTACGCGTGGGGGTGATGTTCTTTAGCGGTCTGCACACACGGCCGTGGCAGTGATGAGGGAGTGGAAGCAGCCAAAGATGAACCAAAGCGTGTTCAGGAACGGGCCAGGCTTTGGTCTTGCAGCTCAGGAAGCTGATGAGAGAGCTAGAGGCACAAACCAATTCCTGACCCCTGCTGCTTGCTGGATAGGGGGACCTGGGACACGCTCATCACATTCAGCGTTGTCCAGGAGTGTTTTCACTGTGAGCAGGGACATGCAAGTCCCTTTGCCATGGGCTAAAAGTAGCCACAGGGGGATAACACAGAGCTGAAGATGTGCTAGAAGAGCAGGACCTGGAGTGCCTGCAGGCCTGCCACTTCCTGGGAGCATGGAGCGTGTCTGGGGGCTGTGCTGCACATTGTCCCCGGCCTCTGCAGCACCTTTCCACAGCATCCCCCAGCCCAAGACCACGAATGGCAATGACACCAGAACACGGCCTCAGCACACACTGCTGCACGTTCAGAATCCTTCCAGCCTTGCCCCGGTCCATCTTGCTACAGGGCTGCAGTGCCCTGGGCTGCCCCACCTCGGCCCGGGGCTGTAAGCTGAAGCTCCAGCAGGTGCCTGACCAGTGCGATGTTCGTGCTGGGGCGAGCAGGGGCAGGGCAGGGCAAAGCCCACGCACTGCTACTGCAGTGGTTCCACGTGCTGTCTGCAGTTACGTGCTGGGGTTTGTCGGTGATGTCACACTGGGCTCCTCTTCCCAAGCCACACTCACTGCACACCTTTCAACAAACAGACCCTGACTCCACCAGGGTGACCTGCCCCTACTGACCTTTCTGGGTGGCAGAGAAGAGCTGTTGTGGCCCAGAGCAGAGCTACTGGTCCCCGGGGAGGGTCTGTTTGGGCTGCCCCCCATATCCCCGCAGTGCTCAAACCCTGGGTGCTGCCAGCATCTGGACCACAGGCTGGGGAGGCAGCCCAGGACATCTCTGTTCCTCAGCTGTGCAGAGCAAGAGGAAGGACCCAAATGCACCATGGATGCACTGTGCCTGCGGGGAGGCTGGTGGTGAGCAGGAGAGCCAGGGTGGAGGGAACAGACCCCCAAGGGCTGCTGAGGCTCAGGTGAGCCCCAAGCCACTGGTGTGACAGAGCATGGCAGGACGCCTTGGGCGAAGCACAGCCCATGAGAGGGGTGTCTGTACCTCCCTGCAAGGCCACATTTCAGTTCCTGGGAACAGCTGCTGTGACCTGCACTCCAGAAGAGTGTGTGGGGACAGACTGAGCACAGGGTGGGAAGGGTGATGTGTCTGTCAGGAGACTGATAGTCCCAAAAGGGAGGCAGATGAGGTGCCCCTGGAAGAGTAAATAGCAGAGAAAGGAGGGAAACATGAGAATTATGGAGTCATCCTGAAGATGACCCAGTGGCTGAAATGGGATCCTTGTCTCTTACTGCACCAGGAGAGGGGCCTGTGGGACCAGCCAAAGGAAAGAGTCCTCCCTTCTGACAGTAAACCTCTTCTTTATCCAGTGAGGAGGTTAAAGAAGGACGTGGGGAGCCAGTAGGTAGGGTCTCTTCCCAGCTTGTCCAGAAACATGAGCCTCCACCTGAAGGAGCCGTTCCAACGCGCCGGGATGGGGCTGGTGCTGCCCGCTGTGACACGCTCCCCTTCCTCGGCGGGGCTGGGGGCTGGACGACAGCGGGACCTCTGTGCCCAGCGAGCCGGCGGCGGGGTGCCGGGCCCTGGCGTCGC
>VYXC01011234.1:267258-290105 GCA_013397175.1 Platysteira castanea | reverse complement strand
CGAGGCATGCACGTGGTCCCGGCCCGCCGCTCCCACCGCGGCCCCTCTCCGCCTGGGAGGGCTCCGCCGCACAAAGCCGCCGTGGCGGGTGGCATCGCCCTTGTCACCATCGCAGGCTTGGGTCCATCGCTGTCCCTTCCCAGCACGGCTGCCCCAAGAGACGCCCTGCGGGGTGGGCCAGAGGGTCGGTGCCCTTTGGAAACGGCTCCCGGGGGAGCTCCATTGCGGTTCTGGGGCCCGGCTGGGTGAGAACCTCGCACCCTTAGCACCCAGCCCCGAGCCTCAGCTGGGATGGGAGCTCCGGCCAGTGAACGTGCGAGCAGGCGGCTCCACAGGAAGAAGGGAAGCTGGGCTGCATTTGGTGGGTTTGCTTTTGCTTTCCTCTCTTGGAGCTGCTGAAGCCTCATTTCCTCAAAACGCCATCCTACCCACAGCTTCCCTGGCCCACTGGAGAGTTGGGTGGGTGGAAATACCTTTCTTGGGATGAGGACTAACTGGTGTGATGGGGACGTGGTGCTTGGCAGGCTGCTGCGTCGCCAAGCAGGGTGGGTGAGGAAGGCCCCGTGGGCAGGAGCACGAGCTCCTCTGGCAGCACAGTGGTCCTGCTGGCTTGATGCTCATCTGGGCAGCACCTAGGCATGGATACTCCTCTCTCAGGGAGCTCATCCCATGAATGTAAGCCAGGCTGAGCATCCCCACTTCCATCTGTGTGGTTTGTGTTAGACCTGTAGCCAGGTGGAGACAATACTGAGCATAGACCTGGATGTGCACACCCTGCGTGGCCGGAAATGCCACAGATCCTTCTTCCCCGGCCAAGTTTGCTGTTGCCTGTCTCTCAGAGCCAGGAGAGGCTAGAGCTCTCTGTAACCGGTGGAGAGGGATGTGGCTTCAGCCATCTGCTGGAAACACCCTCCAAGGTGTTTGGATGGACTGAGGGCAAATTTTTTTCCCTTTTTCTGCAATATCCCATTTACAAAACAGAGGGAGCTGCTGTGCTGTTCTGACACCTGTTTGGAGCGGGCTGATGAGGGGACAGGAGATCCAGCAGTCCAAGAGCAGGGTGGGCTGCAAGGGTCCCAACACGCCTTCCTCTTCCACCTGTGTGTGGAAGGAAGGTAAGTCCCTGCGGAGAAGAGGGCGGGTGTAATGTGAGGTTGGGAAGGAGCTGATGTGTGTCTGCAGGCGGTGGAAGAGAGAAGCCTGGCCTAGGGAAGCAGCTGAGCCCAAGATGCTCACCAGAAATGCAAGCTGCTAGGCGTTGAGGCTGAGGAGCATTTCCTCTGCTCTCTGAGCACCAGAACAATGGTGTCTTCAGTCTGCGTTGGATGGCACAGAGGTCCCACCTTGGCTGGCTGCTGGCAGAGGTGTGACTCTGAGAGGGTGTTTCCCCAGCCCTGAAGGAGGGGGTGAGCATCAGTGCACACCTCGGGGCGTGTGCTGAGATGTCCTCAGCGGGGAAGCAGCCCACCGTGTCAAGGGTGTTGAGGCAGCACCTCTGCCCCCCGTTCCCCCACCCTGGTTAGTCAGGCCCTGCTCCATAAGGAAGCAATTATTTTGTGCCCCTTCGAGCCCCTCCCTGAGCCTGCGCAGGACACTCGCGCTCGGTATGGAAACGCGACAGATTTTCCATATTCCGCTTTGCCCCGTGATGTTTAAAAACGTACGTGACAGCTTCTTCCTAATGCTGCAGGCTTGGCTGGCACTCAAGCAATAACAGACTGTGGGACACCAAGGGCATGAAATATCGTACCAATAGCCAGAGAGGGGGTAAAAAAAATGAGATGTCAAAGTGCAGTGTGTTTCCAGCCCGTTGTTGTGAGCCATCCTCTGCCCAATGTGAGAGATCTTTCAAAGCCGGCCAAATGTTGTCATCTCTGAATACCATTTTAAATATTCATCCAGACTATTTTCAACATCTGTGCCCGGCATGTTGTGAAAATGCAATGAGGGATGTTATGGAAACCAGATCACTTTATTCTCATATGGAGTGGAAAGGGGTGGAAGCAATGAGGACTTCTAGACTGGAACTGTGAGTCCCTTGCATCCACTGGGAGTAGTGGGAGGAAAACCCTCTGCACCTTGCGGGATGCTGCTGAGACCACTCAGTAGAGCCAAGCACTGTGGTAGGAATGTGCAAAGGGGCTCAGGAGACTGGGATGGGGTTAGAGTTGGATAAAACAACTAACTGGTCAAGATGTAGTAGAGGTTAATAAATCGGGTAGAAAAAAAATCATAGAACACCCTGTATTGGAAGGGACCCACAAGGACCACTGAGTCCAAGTGCATCCAGGCAGGGCTTGCTTGCCCTGCTCCAAATGCCCCCTTGAGTTGCTGTTGCTTTGGGAACTTTAGGAGGAGACCTCCAGCTTGCACTAGCTGGGGGATGCAAGAGAGTTGCAGCAAAATGGATTCAGGTCTGCCTCACTTGGGTGATACTCTGCTGAAGTCCCCTCTCCTGGGACCACCTGTACCCAGGGCCAGGGGTGAGCAGAGTGGGCATGGGGGGCCCAGCAGGACACCCACGTTGCGTGTTGGTCCCTCCTTCCTGTGGTCAGCGTGGCCTATGAGTTACTCAAACTGGTGAGCCAGGATGTGTCCGAGCATCCTGCATTTGACAGCTCCATGCACAGAGCTGAGTAGCCTGGGGACTGTTTGCTTTATGGTGGATTGCTTTTTTCTTTTATTTTTTGGTTGTTTTCGATAACCTTGGAAGTCTGGGCTCCGCTTCTGCCTTTTGTAACATCAGGCTGCAACTAATTCAAGCCAGGCCAGATCCTGACCACAGGTATGCCAGTGTAAATTTGAATGGAGTTGCTTACGTCTTGGTTTGGCCCGATGTGAATGGAGTTACTTCGGGCTGATGCCAAAGCACTGAGGTCAGAATCTGGCCCATCCTTTCCTGCGTGCAGTGTAATTTGTACGCGTCTCCTGGCACCGCCGGGGTATCGTATGGCTTGTGTAACTCTGGCTCCGACCTGCCAAGAGCGCATTGCAATATCCATCACCTGCAGTGCCTGCTGCAGGAAGATGCTGCCGTGTAATTGCCCCCCGAGCTGTGCGTGCGGGGGGCTGAGAGCCCGAGGGGCTGCGTGGAGTGGGCAGCCCTGCGGATGTGGGGCCGTGAGCACTCAGAAGCTTCTGATGCTTCAGTATCAGGAGAAATGAGGAAGCTTGTAAAGGGAAGTGAGGCACCTCCTCCGTGCCATTAGCCGTGTCCCAAGTGGGCACCGCTTGCTCCATTAGCGGCTGGGAAGGCGATTAGCACTCCCAGCCACACTGCATCCCTCCAGCCTTTCCCAGCATACACTCCCTCCCTCTGGAAAGCTGAGCCGGACCAGTACCTTGGCTCCGTGGAGTTTTTCCTTTCACTTTAAATACTTTTCGGTTGTGTTTTTATATCCCAGAAACACATGGAATGATTTATCCATGGCCAGAGCAGAGTTTGGGCCTGATTCTGTTTGCTGGGTGAAGGAATTAAGGTTCCGCCAGCTGGCATCGGCCAGTGGGAGAGGGACCTGGGTATCCAGGGACGCCGGCAGCCTCCCAGGATGGATCTTGTCACGGGCTGGGGCAGAGCTGCGGGGGGTTGCTCCCACAGCACGTGTGGCAAGGGAGTGCAGAGGCCCTCGTCACAAAGGGCCTGTAACAAGGTGGAAATGTGCAGGTTGTAGTAGCAGATATGCTCCAGTTAAGGGACATGCTCTGGTCACTTGTGCCTGGTTTCAGCTTCTCTGAGCACATTGTTCCTCTTCTGCTTTGGGTCCTGTCCCATGCCCCCAGGGGGTTCCTTCTCAGAGGGCATCTGAGGTGCTGGTGGGCTTTACTGGGGGTGACAGTTCAGGAACGAGCAGTGCTCCTGGATCAGTCTTACCCAAGAGTTGTAGTTGTTGGACCCCCTCAAGCAGTCAGGTCCTTTGGTCCTTGCCCAGGAATCTCTGCCTCCTGATCCATGGCTTCTGCTGTGCATATCTGTGCCCCGTGCGGGTGGGTGGCTCTGTCCCTGCCCCACGCTGGCACCCAGGACCTTACCTCTGTGCACAGGGCCATGCAGCACCTCACGGGGACCAGTGGTCCCCATCTCAACCAGGTCCAAGTAAGGTCACCTCTTTTCCTCAAGTGAAGCAGGTCCCCCACAGGCCCTGCTGTCCTGGCCTGGAGGAGAAACGCTGTTGGCTGCGCCACGGCAGCAGCACTGGTGCAGAGGCACTACCCTGGGGGAGCAGCACCATTCCCCTGTCATTCCTTGGGGAATGTCCCTCCCTTCCAGGGCAGTGCTGGCTGCTCAGCTTTAGCCACCACCTGCCCTCCAAGCCCACATTTTTCCAACAGCAGAGCACCACTCGCACCTTCCCCTCCACTTTAATTAGAGAAGGCTGCTCCTGTGCTGCAGAGGTCCTGGGATCAAATGTGGTTAATAACCCACTTCCCTCCCTGCCCTGTGTTGTTCCACCTAATCCTGTAATTACTTCAGCAAAGTTGCAGTGGCCCCGACTGCCAGGTGGTGATCCTGGGCCTGCTGTAGGCACCGGCATCCAGGCAGTGGAAAGTTTGCTCTCCTTGCCCTGCCTCAACTGCTGCACTGGCCCCATCCATTCTATTTTGGGGACCAAGCACAGGAGGCCTGGAGCTCCAGGCATGTACCTGCACCCAGCCTCACCCTCAGTAGCACTGCCTCCTGGAAAGAAGGTGGAAAAGGAGCCCACGGTGGGCTGGAGCATCGCCCTGACAAGTCTCCCACAAGGCAGGGAAGCACTGCTGCTCGCTCTGGGAAGTGTGTGGTTGT
This sequence comes from Platysteira castanea, assembly GCA_013397175.1. Taxonomy (NCBI): domain Eukaryota; kingdom Metazoa; phylum Chordata; class Aves; order Passeriformes; genus Platysteira; species Platysteira castanea. The sequence continues at coordinate 285,322 of VYXC01011234.1, read as the reverse complement.
AGAGGGAAGGGGTGTGGAGGTGTTGGATGTGGAAGCTAATTTTTTTTTAAAGCGCTTCTGAAGCGCTCCGGCGGCATGACTTCCTTCCAAGCCGCACGGCTGTTAGCATTCCCGGAGTGGAGGAGTGAGGAAATCGCCCACCTCAAAAATGCAGCCGCTTCTGGGGAGGAGCTGGGAGGGCGGCCGCTTCCTCGGGAAGGGTGAGCCCCGCGCCGCATGCCCCCGGGCCACGGTGCTGCTGGCGGCAGGGAGCTGGCAGCCGCCCCAGAGCCTCGCTGGGGACACCTTCGGGATGCTGTCCCTGGGAAAGGCACCCCATTGCTCGTGTCCCTCCTCATGCTGGATCCAGGAGCGTGCCGGGCTGGATTCGGCACCCAGGGCTCATCCCAATTCTCTCTGCTTAGTCAGCAGCATCTCCATTTGATCTGAACCAGGGGCAGCAAAGATGGGAAGTGGGAAAGGGGGGCAGATGGGGGCCAGGGAGAGAAATACCCACTCGCAGGCCTCTCTGGCAGCTTGCCGGCAGTGCCGGGTCATGCTGAATATGCATAAAAGGGAGCAGATTGCAGCTTGCCCTCCTCTCCAATACGGAGGTGAGGCCCACGGAGACCAGTGGCCCCAGCTCTCTTTCAGTGGGATAATGGGGTGAGCTGAGCACGGAGCGTGCGTGCCTGTGTGTGGTCCTGCTGATGATAATGATTTCCACTCATGCCCTGCCTCCGCAGCCTGACGCGCTGCTGGGCGAGCGCTGGCTCCCCGATGGCTGCTCCCTGGCAGCAGAGCCACCAGCGCTTCGGCACTGAACCTCAGGGACTTGTGCCGTGGTAAGACTGGCAGGAGGGACAAAGCTTCCCATGGGGGCAGGGAGGATGAGCAGGAGATGCTCGTGCCCCCGCGTGTGCCTAAACCAGGAGTAATCTGGTCCTGGGTCCCAGACCTGCTGCTCCAGTGCTCATAACAGCTTCCCCTGAGTCCTCTCCCCCGGCTGCTGCTGCTGTCGCTTTCCGCTGGGCAAGGGTTTCCCCACACCTTTGTGTCTTACCAGACAGGAAATTAAAAGGCCTTTGCTTGAGCATGTCCCTACTCCTGTCTCCTTGCTGCCACATAGCAGAGAGGGGGTGGAGGAGACCCTCTGTTGGCAGGGTTTGGTAGATGCCTTGTTCCATCCTGATTCTCCCTGGGGTGGATGGATGCAGCTGCCGAGGACCCCTGGGGGTTTCTCCTCTCTCCTCCTGGTGCAGAGGTTTTCCCACAGGGTCATCTCCCTGCTGGTGCTGCCCTGTGGGTGGTGGGACGGGAGGTGGTGGCTGCAGCACCCGACTGCGTGCCCTCTGTGGGGTGTGCAGTGGAGGGGGACAGTGACAGGAGAGGGCTGGCAGCACCCAAAGCCGTGGTGCTGTGCTGGCCTCTACAAGTACGTGTGTGGCCAGATCCTGCTGGGCACTGAGGGCAGGTCCATCAGCACCTTGCAGCCCCTTTTCTGGGTGAGAATACAGGAGCAGGGCTCTGCCAGTGGGCTGGCAGGGGCTCGTGCCTGCTGCGCACTGCCCAGCACCAGGCAGGGGCTGGGGATTGCCTGCCAGGACTGTGTCGGGGGATTAACCAGCCGCAGCCTTTGCTCAAGCAGATGCAGGGATCTGGCAGCAGCCGTGGCTTCATCCCCTGCCCGGGAGGCAGCTGCCTGCAGTGGGGCTGGGAGTCCCAGTGGGGCCCTGTGGGCTGCCTGCAGTGGGGCTGGGAGTCCCAGTGGGGCCCTGTGGGCTGCCTGCAGTGGGCTGGGAGTCCCAGCAGGGCCCTGTGGGCTGCCTGCAGTGGGGCTGGGAGTCCCAGCAGGGCCCTGTGGGCTGCCTGCAGTGGGGCTGGGAGTCCCAGTGGGGCCCTGTGGGCTGCCTGCAGCGGGGCTGGGAGTCCCAGCAGGGCCCTGTGGGCTGCCTGCAGTGGGGCTGGGAGTCCCAGTGGGGCCCTGTGGGCTGCCTGCAGCGGGGCTGGGAGTCCCAGCAGGGCCCTGAGGGCTGCCTGCAGCGGGGCTGGGAGTCCCAGCAGGGCCCTGTGGGCTGCCTGCAGCAGGGGCTGCTCCTCACTGCCTGCTGCTCGTGGCACGGCACCTCCTCTGCAGCAGTGGCTGCTACATCCCTGCAGTCTCCAATCTTGCACTCCTCAAGTGGTGGGTTCTTGATGCTCTGGGCACTCCAGGGACAGAATCCTTTGTCTTGCTGGCAGCCCAGTCAGCAAGGCACGGGCTGACATGCCCCCAAAAGGCTCTGCAGCACTGTGGTAAAGCTGGAACTGTGCTGCTGGGGCGATGCAGGGACCACCAAGGGAGCTGCCAATTTTTCACGTCTCCTTTTCCATCAGCAGAGGATTAAGCAGTGAGGAAACAGCACAGAAGTGGCAAGGGCAGGTTTTGCCCTAGGGGGAATGCCCCAGGATGGACTGAGACCCCTGTCCCTGTTGCTCCCTTGGCAGGCACAGGCTGTGGCTGCTGGGCTGACCGTGGCTGGGCAGGGAGGAGCTTCCCCTCATTAGTGGTTTGGCAGCTGGGAGAGGCAGCTTTCTTCCACAGTCACGGCTCCTTTTTCTTTGCAAAATGGAATAACAAACCAAAAAAAAAGGTCCCGGATCACTGAAATGGGCTGTTCCTTGGAGCCTCCTTTGGCCAGAGTGGGCAGCTGGACAGGCAGGAGTGGCACGGGCTGGAGCTGGGGATGCTGGGCTGGGTCATGCAGGGCTTCATTCCTCAGAGAGAAACACAAATGATCTGATAAGGATTTACTAGTGGGAGAGGGGATGATCAGGGCATCCCCTCCTCCTGCCTGGTCACGGCATTGGGCTGGGTGAGGCTGGACAGCTCGGCTTTGGCTCAGCACAACCCGTGGGATGCCAGGGCTGATGCCACCCACCCACCCAGGGGGCTCAGGGGTCTGCTCTGGAGAGAACGGGACGTGGCCAGGCTGCGTGGTGTGGGAGGTCCTTCACGCAGCCAGAGCCAGCAGGAGGGAACGCAACCTCCAGGCCTCTTCCACTCTTCAAGCCAGTAGCCCAGGAGATGGGCCCCGTCCCTGGGAGGCACTGAGCTCCCTGGTCCTGTGCTGCAGCTGCTGGGAGAGCAGTCCAGTCAGGTCCTGCATTTGGTTCTGGCCTTTCCCCCAGTCAGCAAACACACCAGACCCAGGCCTGGATTTCTTGGGGGCGAGGCCAGAATAACTTCCTTTGCTACTGGGTAGCGTGGCAAAGGAATTTGGAGGGGATCCAGCCCCCGGCTTGGAGAAGCCACTGGGCTCATAGCCAGCAAGGAAAGTGGTGCTGTGTTCAGGAGCCCCAGGTCTTCATCTCAACGAGCTCCTGCCTCTCTCACAATGTGCCTTCAAGGTGTTTTTGCTGCTGTCCATTTCTCCTGCTCTGTCAGGAGCTATTTTGTGCCACAGGTGGATAACTTGGGGTTTACAGCTCCTGTTGCATCGGAAAGATGTCCCCTAGCTCTTCCCCACCACCAGGCCTTGTCAGCCATGCAGTGACAGAGTCTCTGAGCTGTGTGTGACAGCCAGGGCTGCTGGCAGGCAGGAACATTCCTGTCACCCCAGGACAGTTTGTAAGAGGCCAGAGAAGGGCTGTGCCCTCATTTTAACCTCCTCCATCCAGAGCTCAGGTCCTTTTCCCATTTCCGTGGTATTTCAGCCCTGCTGATGAGCAGGGAGGGATTGGTGTGGATGAGGCAACACAAAGTACCTGCCTCCCTGCCCTGCTCCCAGGATGCTGCGTCAGTGGATATGGCGTGGGAAGATGGGTAGGGGTGATAGACCAGACACGGGGGAGTTTCCCATCCCTTCCCAGCCCTCCCAGCATGGGTGGTGCCGTGGCCATGACACTGCTGGTGCCACTCACCCTTGTTGTTCTTCCTGCAGGGAGGAGCCGCTTCCCTCTCCCCAGAAGGATGGAGGTCCTGCAGCTCCTGCGCCTGCTGCTCACCACTGCCATGCTGGGCCTGTCCCAGACAGTGAACCCTTTCGTGGCCCAGCAGACCCCCCCAGACCCTTGCTACGATGAGAGCGGTGCTCCTCGACGCTGCATCCCTGAATTTGTCAACGCTGCCTTTGGGAAGGAGGTTCACGCCTCCAGCACGTGCGGGAAGCCCCCGACCCGGCACTGCAACGCCTCGGACCCCCGCCGAGCCCACCCGCCCGCCTACCTGACTGACCTCAACACCGCCTCCAACATGACCTGCTGGCGCTCGGAAACCCTCCACCATTCGCCCCAGAACGTCACGCTCACCCTCTCCCTTGGCAAGAAGTTTGAGGTGGTCTACGTCAGCCTCCAATTCTGCTCGCCCCGGCCTGAGTCCACCGCCATCCTCAAGTCCATGGACTACGGCAAGACCTGGGTACCCTACCAGTACTACTCCTCCCAGTGCCGTAAGATCTACGGCAAGCCCAGCAAAGCCACCGTCACCAAGCAGAACGAGCAGGAGGCCCTGTGCACCGACGGCCTCACCGACCTCTACCCGCTCACCGGGGGGCTCATCGCCTTCAGCACCCTCGACGGGCGGCCCTCGGCCCAGGACTTTGACAGCAGCCCCGTGCTGCAGGACTGGGTGACGGCCACCGACATCCGCGTGGTGTTCAGCCGCCCGCACCTCTTCCGTGACCTGGGCAGCCGGGATGCGGGCGAGGAGGAGGGGGGCACGGGCTCCACGCCCTACTACTACGCGGTGGGCGAGCTGCAGGTCGGCGGGCGCTGCAAGTGCAACGGGCACGCGGCGCGCTGCGTCAAGGACAAGGAGCAGAAGCTGGTGTGCGACTGCAAGCACAACACGGCCGGCCCCGAGTGCGATCGCTGCAAGCCCTTCCACTACGACCGGCCCTGGCAGCGGGCCAGCGCCCGGGAGGCCAACGAGTGTCTGGGTAAGGCGTTTTTAAACCTTTGCTTTCTGGGGCTGAAAGGCTAAAACGGGTCAGCAGGGTAGGAGGTGACGGGTGCTGAGCCAAAGTGATGGAGTGGGCTTGTCCAGAGATGCTGGGGAGCATCCCCTGTGCTGGAGGATTGGGAAAGGCTCAGCCATCTACCCTGCCTCTGCTGCAGGTGTCCTGTAAGAGATTCAGTGGTTCCATCATAAGCCAAAGCACCAAAACCCTCCCAAAAATCACTGGTGTCTACCAGCCAGTCAGCAAACCTCAGTGTGGGATTGTTTCCCTTGGGCAGCAAAGCAGCTGTCCGTGGGCTGGAGGGGCAATCGCAGCAGTCCCCTGGGAGCTGTGCTTGGGAACTGCAGAAAAATCAGGCAGAAAAACCTGGCAGAGGTTGAGGAGATATCCCAATTTGACGTTTCATCCTTTGTATTCAGTCTGTGTGGTGGTTTTAGCTTGTTTGTCCTTGCAAAGGTTTCCATAAGCCAAAAATATTGTCACCAAAATGAAACATTTCCAAAACATCAAACTGGTATTACTTGGCTGTCCTGCTCATGAGTCTTTGTGGTATTTTGATGGAGACTTTTGCCTTTTGTGCTGGTTTGCGATGGGGCTGGGGGGATGCCAGAGCCCCGTGAAGGTCTGGGAGAGGGAGGAACAGCCTTTCGCTCCTCCTGGACCGGAGCCCGGGCCTCAGAGGGTGGCGGGAGGATGGAGACAAGGGAAAGCTGTACCATTAATCAGCCCCTGAAAGGCTCAGTGGATGTGCCAGAGGTCAGGAGGACTTGTTAGTATTTGTGATCGATGTCTTGTTGAGAACCCAGCTGTCCGCTTCAATATACACATGTTACGGCGGATTTCTTCTAAGAACAGCTAAAAAGGCACTGAATTCAAAGCAAGTGCTGGAGCTGATGCTTTAAGCCACCTCGTGCCCTGTGGGAATGTGTCAGCCCTGGTGTTTTTCCACTTGTTTCAGAAAGATGAGTTTTGGAGCTCAGAAAAAACCTTCTACTTTGCACTCTCCCAGGGCTGCTGCAGGTCGGGCAGGGGAGGCCTCCAGCAGGTGCATGAGCCCACGGAAACCCCCAGGACACAAGGAGGACCTCACCCCGCTGGCTGCCCCCCTTGTGCCCCCCACTCTGCACCTGCCTCGTTGCCGCGTCCTCCAGTAAAGCAGCACAACAGCAGTGGAGGTGGCTCTGCTGGCACAAAAGGGGTTAAACCAGAGGAGGCTCATTTTTGAGGAGCATCTGCAGGTTTTCTGTCCATCTCGTCGGGGGGGGCGGTGAGAGTTCCTTGCTCTGAGCATCCTGCCCCCAGCTGCGTCACCCTTTTGGCAGATGGAGCTGAAAAGATAAACGAGGGAGGGAAGAGGAGGCGGGGCCGCAGCGCCATCCCCTCAAACCCCCCCGGCAGCCCCGCACACAAAGACCCTTCCCCGAGCTGCGTGTGAAAGTAGTTTTTTCCTGTTGATTCGCTCCCCTTCTTTCTCCCTTTCCCCTCTCGGGCTTTGTGCCCTCTCTGAAGGGATCTGAAAGAGCTTCTCCATCACCCGCCTTCGAAGGGCTTAGCGGCTGAAAGCTGGATTAGCTCCCCGAGCCTTCCCCTCTGTGCCTTTCAACAATGACATCTCCCCAGCCAGCACGAACAGACGCAGCAATTAGCACCAATTAAAAGGAGAGGCTGCCCGGGAAGTTCCCTTTGCTCAGCCTGGGGCTGCGGGGTTTCGGACTCTGTCCTGCGGTCAGACAGCGGTGATGCTGGCTCGTGGTGGTGGAAGTCAGGCGTGGCTGGGGAGTGAGGAGGAAGAGGAGGAGAGTGGGTGGATGCAGGACCTTGGCACCTCAGAGACAGCCCAGGGGCAGGGTGGGCAGCATCCTGAAAGGGGGTGAGAATGGATCGCTGGGGCTGGTACAGCTTCAGGTCATGCTGGGGTATGTCAGCTCTCGGCTCTGTGCTCCCCAGCACTCCGCATGGGGGTTTGACTCCGTCTGGTGCACGGGAGTCTCTGCCTGCTCCAGCACGGGCACAAAAGGATGTCCTGCACCATGGCATGATGCTGGGACATCCAGCCATCCATCCATTCACGCAGCTGGAGGTGAAGACAAACACTTGTTGTTTCACCAGAATTTTTGCCTCTGGGAAATGCACAGGTGGAACAGCCAAGTGCTGCCTGAGGCCTGAGCATTGCCCCAGGGCACAACCCCACCGCAGCTGCTGTAGGGTGACTGAGGCAATCCTGGGGACGTCACCGTGCTGCACTGTTGCGGGGGTCAGCGTGAGTTTAGCAAGCAGGGAGGTTTGGGGCTGTTGTAGCCAGGACAGTGACAGTGGATTTGCCAAGTGGATTTGGCAAGAGGGCACGGTGCCAGCTTTGTGCCGCAGAGTGCATGGCCCTGTGCCCAGTGGTTGGAGACCATCGGTCCACAGGCACAGGAGGCTCTCCTGACGCCCTGCGGGGGCTGCATGTCCCACAAGGAGCTTGCCCTGCCGGTACTGGGATGCTCTGTGTGTCCTCTGATGTGTCCAGGGCAGGGAAGAGGGACGTGTCCCCATCCATGTATCCCCCCAGCCTTGAGCTGGGGACAGGCGGCGTGAAGGACGATCCCAGCAGAGTGGCCGGCAGGAGCAGGATTGCCAAAATCCTGGGGACCCCCCGTCTTTATCTCTGCACTTACACCTCCTCCTCCTCCTCCCCAGCACCGCTGCCGGTTTCAGCCCGCACCCCCGAGCTGCTGGGGCAGCCCGGCCCCCAAACACCGGCCCGGGGAAGGAGGGGAAGCGGATTAGCACGAGGCAGCCACTGGAAGTAATCGATGCACTCGCTGGTGATGCGGGAGCTCTTGTTCCCTTTGTGGCGGCCGCGGCAGGAGCACTCCCGGAGCACCGGGATAATGCTCGGGGCTCGCTTTGATGCGGGGCCTCGGCGGGGAAGGGGCGGCGCGTTCCTGGGGAGACCCCGCGGGCTGCTCGGGGGGTTGTGGCGATCCAGCCGGGTGCCGGTGCCTGGAAACACCGATCCCCGGAGCGCTGGTGGGATTTGGAAGATCACACGTAATTCCCCTGTGTCCTGTGCCCCTTCCTGTGCATTTGCCCCCTGCCTTGGCAGTTCCCCTGACAGGGTTCTCTGCACCTGCTCCCCAGTAGATGTGCTGGAAACCAGTGAGCTCCAGGCAGCAGCAGCCACGGTCCTTCCCCACCTAGAGCAGGGGAGAGGGGATGCTCGGGGAGGTGGGCAAGCGGGCTGCATGCCCCTGCCTCCCCTGCCTGGGCACCCCCCGAGCGCAGGGGAAGGCAGCCACCCCGGCAGAGCAGGTTTACCCTTGTCTGACCATCCCTGCTCCTCCCGCGATGGGGCTGGAGTGCCTCAGCCTTGTCCCTCGCAGCCCTTTGGGGAGGGATCTCTCCTGCTTCTCCTCCTGCTTCTCCTCCTGCTTCCTGGCAGCAGCAGTGAGCCCTTCTCTCCCAACGCCTTCTCCGGGACGGAGGGGCACTGTGGACGGGAGGGAAGGAGCTGTTCTGGTCTGGGCTCCCGGGGAACCAAGAGGTGCAGCCTCATCCTGCCCTGTGTCCCAGCCGGGCTCTCCTCCAGCCAAAGCAGGGGCGTAGCTCAAATCTGCTGCGGGTTGGCAGCAGCAGCCGGTCTAGGGTTTCGCTGATCCGGCTGCCTTCCCTAATTATTCCCAGGGAACTGTAGGGGCGGTGAGGCTCGCTGCTGCCCCGCGGGCTCCACTGCCTGCCCCACGTGTGCCTCGGTGCATGGCGCTGCCTGTCCCGTGCCAGAGTCTCCCTCCCAAAGCCCCTCCTGCCGTCATTCCAGGCTCCTACATCTGCAGCAAGCCCGGAGGAGGAGAGGTTTTGGGGTGGCCAGGGCCTGGGAAGGGGTTCAAACACCATCAAAAGGGAGACAAAAGGTTGCTCCATTGCAAGGTGTCAACGCTTAATTAGTCTATTATTGCAAATTATTAGATCTTGTGATTGTTTAATTGATCATATGATTGTTTAATTGGGCATACTGTACAAGGGCGGAAGTGAGCTACCAGGTAATTAGCCCCAAACTGTGCAATTAAATTCTTATTAATACCCCAAACAGCAGGGAACATTCAAGCCTTTAATTAGTGATTAACGGGAGACAGACAGAGCTTACAACTGCCTCAGTACTGAGGAACAGTGAGAGTATTTAGCTGGGTAAGAGGGGGACCTGTCTGCCCCGATTAGCTCTGGATGGCTGCGCCGGGGGCTGAGGGGATTGTCGGGTGTGCTGGCGTGACCCTGTCCCTGAGTGGGGACAGCCACCCCGCCTGGTGTGGCCAGGTGCCCCTGCTGGCTCCAGAATCCCAGCTTGGCGCTTTCCCGGCAGCCGGCCCAGAGCTGCCTGAAAGAGAGGGGATGATGCTGGGCTGCCAGGGGAGATTTCTTCCCCAAACCCAGCTCCTGGGAGGGTCAGAGAGTCTGCAGCGTGTTCCCAGGGAAAGGTGGCCCTGGGGCTGACCAGGACGTGCCAGGGCCATCGGTGCCAGAACCAGGCCCCTCCGGTTACTCTCTCACCAATTACACTGGAGGCAGAGAGGGACCTGCCAGGGGCGGCGAATCATTTACCCAGCGGTTCTCCTCCACTGCCCATCGCCTTCCCCTGGGCTGCCAGCTCCTCTCCTTCCCCAGAGGATGCTGCGGGCATTCCGAGAGGGACACGAAACTGCCTTTTGGGATGACCCCACTTGCCTTTCAGTGCTGCAAGGGGATAACAAGGCCCCTCTCCTCCCAAAAATTGCTCCTTTGCCACAGTTCTGCAGCAACAACGAGCTTGTCTTGTCCCTGTCCCATTATCTGGAGAGTGCAAGAGCACCCCGGGTGTCAGGATACTTCACCGTGTCTCCTCCGGCCCAGCAAAGCCTGTTGGAATGTCAACATCCCCAGTCCAGCAGCATCCTGTGCTACCTGGGGCCTTGGGCAGTATCTGCTGCTTTCCCTCCACACACCACAACCCAGAATTTGCCTTAAAAATCCCTCTTTTCCACTGGCACCAGCAAAAAAGAAAATAGCTCACAGGGCACAAGCCCCTGAAGGTAGCTACGGCCACACCGGGTGTTATTTTGATGCCTGCCATGTGATTTCTCACTAATCTCATAACTCGGGGGAGCTCTGGGGGCAGCTGAGGTTTGAGTGTGCTGGCACTAACCTTCCACTCAACTCAAGCCTCCAAAAAACTCCTTTTTTCGTTGGGGTTTGCTCTGACTTTGTCCCCGCAGCGCGCCCGTGGCCAGAGCGCGGGGGCAGGCGCGGGAGCGTTTGATCTGTGCGGGGTGAAGCTCCCACAGGCGCTGCTGGCTGCGGGGAGGCAACTTCACACGGCCGCCAAGCCAGGCCCGGGCAGTTAAATCCGGGCTGACACGTTAATGAATTTCACAGCGCGCCTGGAAAAGCTCTCGCCCAACCTCAGTTTACCAGCACGGGGAGGGGGCCGGGGCTGGGGGAGCAGGGCGCCGCGTTTTGCCGAAGGAAATCTTGTTCCCATTATCTTTTTGCGAGAGTGCTAAGAGGGAACGGGCAGGGCTTTGCCTTTTTATCTCGCACACGTGGAATCGGCCAGCAGGGCTGCGGGCTTCCTGGGGCCAATTTGTGCGTGCAGATGTGAGGGTGTGCAGAGGTTCCTGTGCACAGCTGTGTGCGTGCCTGCCCGTGGGCACACGGACGGCTCTGGGGGCATTTCGGTGCCCGTCTGTGCGCACACGTGTGCTCGTGTNTGTCTGTCTGTGCACACATGTGTGCTCGTGTCTCTGTGCACACCTGTGCTTGTGTCTGTCTGTGCACACGTGTGCTCGTGTCTGTCTGCGCATGTGTGCTCGTGTCTGCGCACACGTGTGCTCGTGTCTGTCTGCGCATGTGTGCTCGTGTCTGCGCACACGTGTGCTCGTGTCTGTCTGCGCATGTGTGCTCGTGTCTGCGCACACGTGTGCTCGTGTGTCTGTGCATGTGTACTCGTGTATGTCTGTGTGCACACCTGTGCTCGTGTCTGCGCACACGTGTGCTCATGTCTCTGTGTGCACGTGTGCTTGTGTCTGTCTGCATACATGTGCTTGTGTCTGTCTGTGTGCACACCTGTGCTCGTGTCTGTCTGTGCATGTGTGCTCATGTCTGTCTGTGTGCACACCTGTGCTCGTGTGTGTCTATGCGCACATGTGTGCTCGTGTCTGTCTGCGTACATGTGCTCATGTCTGTGTGCACACGTGTGCTCGTGTCTGTCTGTGCACACATGTGTGCTCGTGTCTCTGTGCACACCTGTGCTTGTGTCTGTCTGTGCACATGTGTGCTCATGTCTGTGCACACATGTGCTCATGTCTGTCTGTGCGCACATGTGTGCTCGTGTCTGTCTGTGCACACCTGTGCTCGTGTCTGTCTGTGCACACACGTGTGTTCATGTCTGTCTGTGCGCACCTGTGCTTGTGTCTGCGTGCACACGTGTGCTCGTGTCTGCGTGCACACATGTGCACGTGTCTGTCTGTGCACACATGTGCACGTGTCTGTGCACACGTGTGCTCGTGCACGTTTGTGCGTGCGCACCCAGGGACGCGAGCACGCGGGGGCTGCTGCGGGGGTTTCTCTGTGGGTGTGTGGCTCGTGCTCACAAGACAGAGCTGTAAATGTAAAGGGCTGGGGGCTCGGTTGCAGGGAGGGCTGTCACACACCCTGGCATGAGGTGGGTGGTCCTGCTGGAAGGCCGGGTGGGCTCTGTCCCCAGAGCCAGCTGCCCAGGAAGGGGCAGGGGGAATGGTGGGGCTGCAAGTGCCCAGCTGGCACTGCCAAGCCCCCAGCTGCAGCCCTCCACCCTACACTTGCTTGCCCTCAGCCGAGTGGCGCCAGCTCCTACACGCGCCCTTTCTCCTCTGCCCTGACCTTGTGGCACCAGCCCCACAGGGTGGTGGATGCCACACATCTGGATGGCATCTATTGGGACGAGCTGTGCCGTGCTGTGTCCATCCCAATCCCAGCACAGCCCCCCCACTGCAGCAGGGGACACCAGGGCGGCTCCAGCCCACCCAGAGGGTCCCGGGTCTCACCTTCATTCCTCATCCTCTCCCCTTCCCTCGCAGCCTGCAACTGCAACCTGCACGCGCGGCGCTGCCGCTTCAACATGGAGCTGTACAAGCTGTCGGGGCGCAAGAGCGGCGGCGTCTGCCTCAACTGCCGGCACAACACGGCGGGCAGGCACTGCCACTACTGCAGGGAGGGCTTCTACCGCGACCTCAGCAAGGCCATCACCGACCGCAAGGCCTGCAAAGGTAAGCCGGGGGTCTCCGTGGGAGCAGATGGGTGAGAGAATCTCTCTCGATCTCCTTGCTCTCCCCTCCCACCCTTGGGATGTCCCTCCACTCACTCTGGCAGCTGCAGGTCAGCTCCGGCCTCCACCACCCCGATCACCTCTGCCACCCCCAGGGCACCAGGCAGGGATGGCACTTTGAGCCCAGCATGGGCTCGAGGTGCAGGAGGATGGCAGGAAGGCAGAGAGCAGGTTGCCAGGAGCCTGGGAGGGTTCTGGTGTGTTTGCAGTTGCCATCTCCATTGGTCAGTGCTTGGGGAGATGCTGGGGAGGCGCTGAAGCAGACGTGACTAAATGGGCTAGAAACCTGTCCCTGATGTGGATGTTGTCTGGGACATAGCCGTGCTTGGAGCATGGGTTCCCTGCTCTGGAGGGCTGGGGCTGCTGGTGGAAGTCACATCTCACAGGTGAGCTGTGGGGCAGGACCCCACATTGTGCTTTTCAGCTGTGGGGTGGCTCCTGGGACCTGTTTTTGGGGAGATGCTGAGCACCCTGGCTCCTGGTAACCGGCCTTGAGCTGGCCAGGAGCCACGCTGGCTCCAAGCCACCCAACTGCAGCCTGACCTCTCAAGGTCCTTAGCCTGCGCCAAACATCATGGGACCTCTACCTCTCCTCTCTCTCCTCTAACTCCTGGCCAAGCCCGTCTGGCTCCTCTTCCCTCTCCCTCATCAGCCTGTCTGTGGAGCCTTTTCAGAACAATAGTCTCACCAAAGAATTTGAGATAAGAAAACACCTTGCCTGTCCCCAAGGACTGGCGAGATCCAGACTGGAACATCAGACGGGCAGGAAGTCAGCCATGGCTGTTTAGAGGCTGAGAATTCATCCCTGATCCCTGTTTTTCTGTCTTTGACTGTGAGTCCCTCCTGGAAGGGAGCACAGTGCCCCTCTCAGGTCTCTCCCCAGTGCATTTTGCAGCTGCGTGGGCACTGGGCACCTTCACTGCTGCAAGAACATGATGCTCATGCGTTTCTGTAGGGCCCACAGGAACTGCTGGAGCTGGTTTGGGACCATGAACATTGTGTCAATGGACCTGGATTGAAGGATTTGCCTCTTGGGGTGCCCCGTCAGGTGCATTAGTGCTGTAGGAGGTCTGGTTGGGATATAATAAAGGAAATCCCTCCGTTGCCTGTACTGTGCCAGTGGCCTCTCCTCATCCTTGCTCCCCCAGGAATGCTCGAGAGGACGGAGTGCAGGGAGAAACCTCCCGTGTTTGTGCAGAGTCTCAGCAGGAGCAGGATGGAGTGGGCACTGGCGGGAGGAGCCCTACCTGCAGCCAGCTCGTTAGCAAACCCAGCTAATCATTTTCAACAACCCAGGCAGCTGACTTGACACGTCCCCCTCACAGCCCACGTTCCCAGGGACCACAAGCTGTTCCCACCCCGTGGCCTTGGCCAGCCGTGCCACAGCCCCTGGCAGCAGCACGGGTTTCCCAGGGATGAAAACAGAGTCAGGTGGCAGCCAGGCCCCAGGCCGTGCCAGGTGCCAGCCTCCTCGGGGTGACACAAGGAGACGCTGGGAGAGAGGAAGGGGAGGAGGCAGCACAAGGCGTGCATCCTGGTGATCCCAGATTGTGTCCCCTTCCTGGGAGGGGTCCTGGCTCTGACTGAGGCCAGGGATGGATGGCAGCAGCCCCCAGCTCCTGCTGCAGCACCACCAAACTGGGGCAGCTGCAGCAAAATTCCCTTTTCCAGGAGGATTCTGTCAAGTGCTGAGGGCTCGCAGGGCCGGCTCTCCCCCGAGACGCGAGAGGCAGTGGGGTGGCCTCACCCTTCATCTCCTGCAGGCAGCACCTCACCTCCCAGCACTCTCCCAGGAACGGGTTCTGCTTTTCTTTGGATTACAGAGGTTGAGGCTGGAGATCAGGGACAGGTTCGCCCCCCAGAGGGTGCTGGGCCCTGCCCAGGCTCCCCAGGGAATGGGCACGGCCCCGAGGCTGCCAGAGCTCCAGGGGCGTTTGGACAGCGCTGCCAGGGATGCCCAGGGTGGGGTTGTTTGGATATCTGTGCAGGGCCAGGGGCTGAATTCAGTGATTATATTGGATCCCTTCCAGCTTGGGATACTCTGTAATTCTATGACCAGCTCCTTCTACTTCTGTTTCAAAACTGATACAATCCCAAGCAAAGCGGACGCCCTGCAGGCATTCACCTCCCCAGGACCCCCAGGGCCCCCAGCACCACTTCCCTGGGCATTGAGGGGCTCCGTTTCTGCTCCAGATGGGAAAGAGAGCACTTACCAAAGAGCAATAACAGAAAAAATGCCAAAACCTAATAAAGCAAGCTGGATTTGGCTGGGACCAGGGAGGATTACTGAATACAGCACGGGTTTGTGGGAGCAGGGATGCTGCAGGTGCAGTGTTTCCTACCTGGCTGTGGCTCAAGTCCCTCTGCTTGCAGGGCCGAGGATGGAGGAAGCAGAGGGGCCCTGGCTGCTCCCACCTGCCCGTGCCTGCCGTTTGTCAGTGTGAGTCTTGCTCCCCCACCCTCACAGGGCAGCAACTGCGAAGCATTACGGTGATGGAGAGTATCTCTGATCCAAAGTGGCTCCTCTGGAGGGGATAGGGCAGGCAAAGCATCCCAGGACGCCCAGGAATTGATGGGGTGGGGTGAGCGCAGATGCTGCAGCACAGGAGAACCAGCAGCCAGCGATGCCTGGGCTGCTGAGGAGCAGAGGAGTGGCACAGGTCCCCCCTCGCACACAAACCTCTGTGCCTGTGCCAAGCACGGGCAGGGCTCTGCCAGCCCGGGCGGGGGATGCTGCTTCCGGAGGGCTGGCAGGGCTTGCCCGTGGTTTGGAAGTGCTGCAAAGCTCAGCCGAGCCAGATGAACATGTGCACAGGGCCGACCCCTGCCACGGTGCATATGCTGAGGAGGGTCTGGCAGTGAAGGTGGTACCCTGGCTCTGGGGAGCCAGTTCCCGGCGCTCCCTCAGGGAACAGAGTTAATAACAAAATCCCTGATGCTTCTGTTTCTTTGGCTGCCCCTCCTTCAGTAAAGCAGAAAGCATTTCCACCCCTCCCTTATCTAGGGGTGGATCTGTTGGGATTGGGAGCTCCTTGGAGGAGGAGCAAGGTCCCAGGTGCTGGCAATGGAGAGCTGGTGCTGCCAGAGAGGCATTTAAATACACAGAGGTGTGACAAGACCATTTGGACTTGTTTTTTCCAAAGATGTGCCCCATACCTGCAGGTCAGGTATCTACACTCCCGCAAGAAAAAGGAAAGGGAAGAAGAAGGGAAAGGAAAGGAGAAAGGATGCTGACAGGGGATGTTTAAAGCAGGCGTGGAGCAGGCGGATAGGAACAGTGTGCTGTGGCTTTGAACAAAGGCTTTTGCACCTACCACAGTGCTGGCCCAGGGCAGAGGCTGAGCATCGCAATGAGGGCAGATGCTCACAGAATCACAGACTGCTTTGGGCTGGAAGGGACCTTCAGGATCATCTGGTTCCAATCCTCTGCCATGGGCAGGGACACCTTCCACTGGTGCAGGCTGCAGATGCTCAGTTTGTATTCAGGAGGCAAATCACTAACCCAGAGGCCAGGAACTACTACATCTTCTTTAAACAAACCCCGGCACACGTTACTAAATAACTCTTCCACCATGGTTTGTCTCTGCTGGGACACAGCACCTTTGAAACAGGCACAAAAACACCAGCTGCAGGTAGCCCAGGCCCGTGTCTAACGGAGCAGAGCCCTCGGCCAGTGAGTGGGGAGTGCTTCCCTCCCACTGCTGGGCCCTGCCAGACGGAAAAGCTGGAGGGGTGGAAAAGGCAGAGCAACCTGCAGGATTAATTCAATGGTGGTAATTGAAAAGTCATATAAAGGATGGCTGTGCATTAATCCCGGTAATTTAAACAAAGCTGTAACCGTGAGCTTTCTCCAATGAAAACTGGTGAAGCAGTAGCAGCTAAGCCTCAAGATGCAAAAATACCCTGAATATGAGGTGCAAGACATGCTTTCTGGCAAGCACGGCTTGATGAGTTAAGCTCCAAGCTAGTGACTTAATCCACCATTCAAGCTCCGTGGGCCAGATCCTGGCAGGCAGAGGCTGGAGCAGCGGGGCTCTGTGTGTGGCAGCGGTGCAGAGCTGCTGCCCGGGGCTGTGTCGGGATGAGGAAGGAAGGAGATGCCACACCAGGCAGTGGGATGAGCCCTGCTGCAGGGCAGGACCCGGCAGGGTAAGCGCTCTCACCTGCTCTCCCCAGGGGAACGGGAAGGAACAGTGTGTTCCTGTGGGACTGAGGGAAGTTCCGCTGTGGCAGGGCCGGTGGGCAGAGGCTGCTCTGGCAGAGACCAAGCTCATACCCCAGCGACACTGATCGGTAGTGCGCTTTGGACGAGAAAACTGCCTTAATTACTGATCTGGGTAAAACATCCAGAGTCACTGAAATCCACCTTCCACCGCGTGGAGAGAGACCAGCTTAGATGAACTGGGTCCTGATTGGGCTGAGATTTATGTCTGTCCATAAACTTTACACCAGGAACAGACCGCTGGGGCCCGAGAAAGCCCCCGTGTTCCCAACAGCCCTGCGTCATGCCAAGACTCCCTTGCTCGCTGCCATTTGTTATCACAGCTGAGCCCCCAAAATATCCCTGTCAGAAAGACGTCCGCTTCCAGTCCTAGCCAAGATCTGATAAGGATGGAGCATCTGGTCCCCATTAGAGGCTGCTCGCTCTGGTTTCTGGCTGTGCAGGAGGGGGCTCGAGTGCCATGGTGCTCCCACCAGTCCCATCTGGTGAAAATTAGGGAAACAGTAACATCAGGGGGCTGCGGGGGCGGGTGGGGGAGATGTTTTTGTTTTGCTTTGAAATCACGTTCAACTCTTACACTGATGGAGGCCAAGATAACCTCCTCCAGCTCATAGCCAGCCCAGCTTCAAGCAAGCAGATGGGAAGGTCCTCTCTTGAACAAGCCTCTCCTTCCCACATCCCTCCGTGCAGACAGCCCTCAGTGGGTCCATCATCCAGTGTGACATGATGGAGCGTTCTTCTGAGAGCAAGGACAACTTTCACCCACCTCAGATGTGGCTTGTCCCCAGAGAGACGGTGGCAGAAAGCTGTGGGGTCATCCTTTGCCCACGGTCTCCAGGAGTCAGGAGGGGCATTGAGGCTCATGAGCTCGGGAAATGTTGAGAAAACCTACTTCATTGTAAGACAAGGTCAAGGTGTGTGTAAAAACCCAGTGCTGGTTCAGCTCTATGGACTGAAAAGCTCAGAGGTAGGGGAGCAGCTGGAGAAAATGATTTTTACTGCTGCGACAGGAGCATCTCCCTGGAGCTGAGGTGGGGGAAGATCTTAAATGAGAGCTGGTGGCTGCAGGCACCTGTGGGGATTGCAGAGGCTCCACGTGCTCATCCTGAGCATCCCAGTCATACCCTGGCCAAGCCCTTTGTCCCCTTGCCCTCCTGCCTGTGCTGCTCACAGCACACATGAGACTGTGGTAGGTCCAGACCCACGGGTCCGGCTGGGTCTGTGCTGTGCTGGCCCCAGCAGCTGCTTTCCAGTGGGGTTCTGGAAGGGTCCCCCTCCTCTTCACCTCTCTGGGACTGCACCTGGGGCCCAGCTTGGGGTTTGTGCTGTGCCTCCCCTCTCACATAACCATTCCTCTCTCTCCCACCCAGCCTGCGACTGCCACCCAGTCGGCGCGGCCGGCAAGACCTGCAATCAGACCACGGGGCAGTGCCCATGCAAGGACGGCGTGACCGGCCTCACCTGCAACCGCTGTGCCAAGGGCTACCAGCAGAGCCGCTCGCCGGTGGCCCCCTGCATCAGTGAGTGCCCCGTGCCTTGCCCCGCACTCAGGGACCCCACAGGCCCTCGGGGACCCCACAGGCCCTCAGGGGCCCCCACAGA
>VYXC01011234.1:247281-267050 GCA_013397175.1 Platysteira castanea | reverse complement strand
AGGGAGCCCCACAGGCACTCAGGGACCCTCTCAGGCCCTCAGGGACCCCCCAGGCCCTCACAGACCTCTCAGGCACTCAGGGACCCTCTCAGGCCCTCAGGGATCCCACAGGCCCTCAGGGACCCCTCAGGCCCTCAGGGACCCCCCAGGCCCTCACAGACCTCTCAGGCACTAGGCGATGCCCCTTGGCCCTCCACTCACCTCGGGTGGTTTGTGGTGGGTGGGAGGCTCAGACAAGAGGGTCTCTGTCCTTATGGATGTTCTCCAGGAAGCAGTCAAGCAGGAGTCTCTGGTCACTTCTGGGGTGACCTGGACTTCACCTGCCCCAGCGCAGGAGGCTGTGGATGACCCCTTGTGTCAGTGCTTCCAGCTGGCTGAAACAGCTCTGCTGGGCCCCATCCTTGGTGCAGCATGTGCCCTCCTCGCCCAGCTGAGCCCTGAGTGTGGTCACTTCTGGGGCAAGGCCAGAGCCTGTGGTCAGCATAAAACTGCATTTATTGTCACAGTGGGTTTGAATTTGACCCAAGTGGCAGAGGAACAACTTCCCAGCCTGCAGCATTTGCTGGGCTGCTGGAGCAGTGGCAGTGCAGGTGACTGGTGGAACTGGCTCCTCTCTCTCTGTTCTTCCCCAAATTTGGGTTTAGGAAAGAAATTCTCCCAGGTTTTGCTGCTAAGAGTCCTGAGAAAGTGTTATCTTTTCCTGCATTTATCCCTGTGCTGGGCAGCCTGAAGCATGCTGAGATCAGCGAAGCACCCATCTGATGTCCAAACTGAGTTCAGATGAGCTGAGCCTCAGGGAAGCACCCACCCCTGCAGCACACATCCTGGCACAGCTCCTTAGGGCTCTTGGGGGGTGCAGAATTGCAGCCTGGCCCAATATACTGGGCTCAGTTTGTGCATCTCCAGGTCTGTTCAGTGGTCTGCCATGGTCAGGTCAGATTCGTCCCATCACCTTTCATTTGTGAAAACAACAGAATCCCTTGTGGCCCATTTTCAGAGGGCTTTTGCCCAGCTGTCACCCCCAGAGCTGGGGATGTCATCCTTAAGATAGCTCTGCCTTTCTTTTCCAGAGATTCCTGCCATCAACCCCACGTCCCTGGTCACCAGCACAGAGGCACCCGCGGGTAAGTGCTCCCTGTCCCTGGCTGAGCCCATGGCCCCAGCCCTGCCCAGAGACCCGAGGGCTGATCCCACCTCCCCTCTCCCTGGCACAGCACAGGGGACAGCTGAGCTCTACCAAACCATTTGGCAAAAAAGTAATGGTGAAAAATTTTGGTGAAAGATGTGACTGAGGTTTAAAACCCCGTGTATTTCTGGAAAGGAACAGACTAAGATTGATGGACTTCTTTGGGAAAGGCTTTCTCCATGCCCTCCAAGGAGGAGAGCAGGGATGCAGCCCCCTGGGGCCTCGCCATCCCTTGGCAGGTTGAGGCAGGGGTTGTGGCACGTGGCACCAGTGGGTGCCGGGGAGCTGGCTTCGTTTAACCTCCTGTTATCAGCACCAGTGCGAGAGGTTTCTCCTCAGCGTCCTTGGCCTCTGCAAGGCCCCAGCTCTCTGGGAGGTGCTGGGGCAGCGGGGGTCTGGCAGGTCTCAGGCAGCTCCGGGCCCCTGTGCTGGGGCACAGGCTGCCAGGACTCCCCTGGGACGTGGGTGCTCACCTCACCCAGGTCTGGAGCAGTGAAGGGTCTGCGTACGAGCTGCTTGTCCTGGCTGCGCAGGGTGATGGGACCACGGAAGGACCAGTGTCACTGCCGTGGTCACCTGGTGAGAGGTGACAGCTCCACTGACAGCCTGCAGGCCTTGCACAGGCAAGGGAGGCATTGCTGCCACAGTCCTCAGAGATCCTCAAGAGCTGAGGTTCACTTGTGCTCCTGCAGAGGCTTGGCTGGGGCTGGGCACTGCTGGGTGGGTGCGAGGATGCTCCTTGCACTGATGGGTCCTTCTTCCAACCGGGCCGGGGACCAAGGTCCCACCCAAGCGTCCTGAGCCCACACCGTGTCATGGCACATCCCAGCAGCACCAAGCAGTGCTGTGCCAGCCCCTGGGTCCCGTGCCACCATGCTCAGTCCCTCCGTGCTGCAGGATGTGCCCAGCAGGGTGAAGAGGGCTGCAGCAGGGCTTTCCTCCCTCCCCTCCTCTTCCTTCCATGGTCCCCTCAACACTGCAGTGTGGCTGTTCCCACCATCCCAGCTCTATCCCTCTGTAGGGATCCCAGGCCAGGTGGAGGGGAAGAAGCCAGGAAGGAAGCAACCCCTTCCCTCCTTGGGCCGCCCCTTTCCCTGCTGTCCCCAAGACCCCGGTCTTCCTCTGCACTTCACTGTGCTGGAAGAGACATCCCAAACAATCCTCCACTCCATCCCATGGCACACGCTCCTGTGAACACAGCAGGGGCACCTCCAGCTCCCCACACCCATATTTAATGAGCAGCTCCCCAAGAAAGCCTACACGCTTCTTGTAGAGCCAGTGCTCTTTGTACCCAGCTCCCCTTGCCATGGCCACCTTGCCTTGGCAGTGGAGAATGCCAGCAGCCTCTTCCCAGGCTGGTGTGTGCCTGGGGTGGGCTCTCCAGCCTTCTGGGAACATCTTCCAGCACGGTCGCTGCAGGCCCATGCACGAACTCGGCGGCTGCAGGAGAGGGCCAGGGACAAGGTGTACTGAAGGGATGGAATTTTTGGCCCCTCACAAGGCAGATACTGAGGGGCTGGAGCGTGTCCAGAGAAGGGAACATAGCTGGGGAAGGGGATGGAGCACAAGTCTGATGAGGAGCAGCTGAAGGAGCTGGGGGGGCTTAGGTTGGAGGAAAGGAGGCTCAGGGGTGACCTCTTCTCTCTCCACAACTCCCTGACAGGACGGGGCAACCGGGAGGAGGTCAGGCTCTGCTCACAGGGAGCAAGGCATGGAACAACAGGAAATAGCCTCAAGCTGTGCCAGGGGAGATTCAGGTTGGACATCAGGGAAAACTTTTTCCCTGAAAGGGTTGTCAGGCAGTGAACCAGGCTGCCCAGGCAGTGGTGGAGTCACCATCCCTGAAAGTGTTCAAAGTGGTGCTTTGCAGTGTGGTTTAGTGGGCACCGTGGTATCTGGTTCAAGGCCGGACTTGATGATCTTGGGGGCCTTTTCCAGCCCTAATGATTCTGTGCTCCTCTGGCAGGGGTGAGGTGTGTGGAGGGGGATGGAGAGGGGAGGTGCGCAGGAGGAACCAGCAGCTCCTTGCAGAGCGGTGCTGGCTTAGCACAGGTGGACCCCATGGAGCAGCGCAGAGCCTGGGATCTCTGCACGGCCTGGCACCCCACCCGGCACCTGTGGGCACTGCTGAGCCCTCACAGCCCTGCCCCACAGAGGCCCTGGCATACAGGAGGTGTTTTCAGGACAGTGAGGAGCAGCCCTGCCTGGGTGGGGCAGAGGTTTCCCCCCTCACTTGGAGCGCAGGCCTTGCCCGATGGGAAGATGCGGAGCTGAAGTGATGGCACTGCTGCTGGGGGGGCTGCGTGGGACAGGGCACACCACCACCACCACCTCTGCTCCTGCCTGCCCTGCCGACCCTGCCAGCTGTGGGGAGGGAGCTGGAACACCAGGCTTTGGGAAAAGGAAGAAAATGGGGGTGGGAATGGGGGACTTGGCCGGTTTTATTGCCAACAGAGAGTGCTGCATGGAGCAGAGTTAATCAAGGTGACTCTCCTCCGGTGCTTTATAAATAGGAACAGTCTCACAGCGATGTCTGAGCTGTTCAGCTGCGCAAAAATAAACAGCACTGGCGGAGAGCTGGGTTGTTTGCTCTGCTTTAGCGGAGCAGGTCTGCCTCAAACTGCCTCCAGTTTATCTGTGGGTTTGTTGGTTTAAGATTTCTGGCTTCTAGCTCAAATATCTTTAATGCAAAGTAGCTGCCTCTGCCTGGAGTCTGTGCCACTGGAGGACCAGGGCACCTGGTGGGGGTCCTGCTGCTGCCTTCACTGGGGGGATCAGAGGTGGGAGTGATGCTGCCCGGGCTGGCACTGCCGGGGTTACCTGCCCCTGCTGGTGCAGCACACAGGGCTGCCCATAGCCGTCCTTCCTGCCCACACCCTGCCTGCTGCCCATCTGCCCGGGAGCCCCCAGCTGCCCCTGAGCAGGGCACTCCCCAGGGGGCCCCTAGCATCTCAGGCAGCCTCCAAGCCCCTTCTCCCCCCATTTCCCCACCTCCCACCCTGCCTCTGGCAGCAGGTGCTGGCTGCAGGAACAGGGGGACATTGTTCAGGACTGCCATGCTCAGGTGCGGGCTTCCCACCCTCTCCCCATCCTCCTCCGTGCAGAGGCTCAGTCCCCGGGTGTGTCCAGGCTTTTCACTGACATTGCCATCTTCTGCATCACTTTTCTCAGCTTTCTCCTGCCTTTCCGATCCTCCAAAGCCTTTGAGGTCCAGCTTTGATGTCTGTGCCTGAGCAACTGACTGGCTAGTGATGAAATGTCCTGGGTCCACTTCTCAAAATTTTCATTACTATTATCTTAAAATGTTTTCCACTTAATGGAAAAAAATAAAATCTGCATTCTCCATTAGCAGAATTAACAAAACTCGTGTAGCACAAACCTGCCACCTCTCACACACGCTGTCCCCTGCAGGGATGGGGAGTGCCCACTCCAAGCCCATGGCTCTGGTTATCAGCTGCCTCCTCCCCCTCAGTACCTGTAGCATCCCCCAGGGCTGCAGCAGTGTTGGGGCTGGGGCTGTGGCATGTGCCAGGGACGTCTCAGTCTCAGAGATTGCTCTGTAGCTTGTCCCAGACATGCGTCAGTGTCAGGGGTGCTGTAGCATATCCCAGGGGTGCAGCAGCATTCCAGGGTTTGAGGCTGCACTCCCACGCCGTGGTCTGTGGCAGGTCTCTGCCCACCCCCAGCCCCTCTGTGGGGCTTGGCTGCCCCGTCCAGCTGCATGGACACAGCAGAAGGGCGGCTGCAGGTGGAGGCTAAAGCTGACCTTGTGCCCACTGCGGGGTGGGTAGTGCCATGGGCTCTCTGGGGCCTGTCGGTGGGAGCAGCCCCATCAGGCACACAGCATCCCACTGCACTCGGGGGGATGGAACCGTACTCCGTAGCTGTGTTGTGATCAGGGCTGCGGGGCTGAGAGCCCGAGCGGAGCCCTGCTATGGCAAAACCCTGCAGGAACAGGACAGGTGCCCAGGGAGAGGCAGTTTGGGGAGGTGCAGGCAGGATCCATCTGCCCTGACACCCCTGGCCACTTTCCAGCCACAGCACCCGTGCCTGCCCCACACCCAGTGATGGAGGCCACGTGCTCAGGGACAAGGAAAGGAAACCCTTCCAGTTATCTGGACTTTTTTTTCTTCCCAAGTTTCTTAGATAACTGGAGCAGGAATTGATTTTACATTTGAGGAATGTTCCTCAACACAAAGCCGTGGTTAAAAAAATCCCCGAACTAATCCTAAATTGTTAATTCCCAACACCATTTTCTGGCCCCTTTGAATCGCAGTGTTTCACTGTTAATCATGAGCAGGAGACCAGGGCAGTTACTGAATTTCTTTCTGCTTTTCTTCCGTCCCCACTGCTGAGGGAATNGCCACCCTCCTCGCCCTCAGCGCCCGGTGTCCACGGCTGGGCCTGTGGCCGGCTGGTCCCTGCAGCCCTTGGCCTGGGGAGGAGAAGGGCTCCTGTCCTGCCCGGGTGGGAGGGAGGCTGGCTGTGGAGAGGCCCCGAGTGCGGGGCCGGGCCCGTGGCCTGTCCCAGGGACGCGGCGGGGTCTGGGTGAGGCCGTGGGGCACCCCAGAGAGCACAGCAGCCGGAGCCCGAGCCTGTGGCACATCCCAGGGGCGCGGTGCCCCCGCCAAGCCCCCGAGCACACTCAGCAGCCTCACAGGCAGGCCCCGAGCCCCCTCCGGAGCCAGCGCCGTGTCCCGGGGCAGGCAGCGGGGCCGAGGCAGCTCTGCCAGCCCGGGCAGAGGGGCGGTGTGGCAGCTCGGGGGCTGAGCTGCGAACCAGGGCTCACCCCCCTCTGCCAGGAATTAGCTTCGCGCTGCACTGCTTCTGTCACTGACAAATTCGGAACAGGTGGCATGGAGTCCCAGATAAAAAGGAGCTGGGCAGAGAGGAGAGCAGCAGAGCCCAGGGTGAGTCTGTGCTCCTGGGCTGCTTTCTTTCCTCGTTTCTCCTCCTCCCCTTGGAACAGGGTTCAGTTATTCCCCGTCTTCCCCCAGAGCTTCGCCTCCATCCCCAGTGATCACTGTGGCAACCCGCAAACAAAGACAACTTTAGAGGCTGCTGGCTCTGTCCTGGGACGCGGGGCCGAGCCAGAGGGAGAACCTGCGAAAGGCAGAGAAAAGAAGAAAGATGGGCTCAGAAAAAACATGCCACTTGGAAAGAGACAAATTGAGATGTTCAAAGGAAGATGGCAGGGGAAAGAAAGGAGGAGAACAGGGCTGCTTCGGGCAATTGTTGGGATCAAAGGCTTTGGGGAGAAGGAAAGAGGCATTCCCTGCCCTCCCTCTGCTTGAGATGCAAATCTGGGGGCTTTAGAAATGCACAGAAAAAAGCTTCCTGGAGGACAGAAGCCTTGGGGGACAGCAGGGTGGTGGAGGACAGCCTGGTGGCCTCCCCAACCCCTCTGGAGCAGCCAGAGCAGGGAATGCCTGGGCAGCAGGAGTGACATGGTGGAGCAGAGCCACCTCCCTCACCTGCCTCCTTCCCACAGCCTGAGTCCCTTTCCCCTCTTATGGGAACCTACAAGGCACAGGTCCCTGGAGGGGCTGCCCCTCGGGGTGCTTCCCACCACTCTGGCCCCTGAGAGCTGAATGGCTCTGAGGATCACGACTCCCTCGGTCTGGTGTCAGACCTGCCTTTGGATCTGCCCCCTGTGGGGCTGACTGTGGGATTGGTGCCAAATCCTCTTTTCCCGCATCACCCAGCTGTTCCATTGGCTCTCCTTGGCCATGGCCCTGCTGGCCCTCCCCAGAGGCCATTGTCACCTCGCCTGCATTCCTCCCATCCTCCCCTTTCTGTGTCTGGCAGGAGTCCCCAGGCTTCCTCCACCTCCCCTGTGCTGACTTATCCTGCAGGACACCATCACCACAAGTGACAGTCTGCTCAGTACACCCAAGGCCACTTGGTTCCTCTTCCCAGCTGCTGTGGTGTCAGGCTTTCATGCTGCTCTTTGGGCCCCAGCCCCTGTGAGGTGCCAGGGGAGCAGCTGGACTCAACAGACCCCCATCCCCAGCAGTGCCCAGGCCCTGGCTCACCACCTTCTGCCAGGCTGGGTCTTGCTGCTGTCCCCTCCACACCACTCCCTCTTCCCCTGTGGTGGGATGAGTCCCCACGTGCCTCAAGCCCCTCAGTGCTCAACCCACTGTTCTTCTGCCGCAGACTGTGACTCCTACTGCAAACCGGCCAAGGGCAACTACAAGATTAACATGAAGAAGTACTGCAAGAAGGACTATGGTAAGCACCTCTGACCTCCCTGGGCCACCCTGGGCTTTGCCCCAGCGGCAGACGAGGGCTGGCTGTGCGTGGGGCAGATGAAGGCATCGAAGGGTGGGGAACACTCCGCAGGGAGAGAGGTCCCCAAATCAGCCCTCCCAAGGCTGCAATGGATAAGGCAGGTTGGGCTGCTGGGGAAGAGCAGGTCCTGTCACCAACCTTCCTTTGGGGACCAAGGCAAAGCATCGCCCATCACTATGCCTCCCCCTTTTTTCCCTCAGTGGTCCAGGTGAACATCCTAGAAATGGAGACGGTGGCCAACTGGGCCAAGTTCACTATCAACATCCTCTCTGTCTACAAGTGCCGTGACGAGCGGGTCAAGCGCGGTGACAACTTTTTGTGGATCCACCTGAAAGACCTGTCCTGCAAGTGCCCCAAGATCCAGATCAGCAAGAAGTACTTGGTCATGGGGATCAGCGAAAACTCCACTGACCGGCCGGGACTGATGGCCGACAAGAACAGCCTGGTCATCCAGTGGCGGGATGCCTGGACACGCCGCCTTCGGAAACTGCAGCGGCGGGAGAAGAAGGGCAAGTGCGTGAAGCCCTGAGGGGTTGGCACCCACCCTGTCCCCCGCACTCAGCCCCAGCCCAGCTGGGCGCTGCCAGGCTGTGCCCACAGACTCTGTACATACACATCGTGTGAACGGACTCTTTGTCTATAGTGTATATTTTGGCAATGGTTTCCCGTTGTGTGCGTGTGCGTGGGTGGGTGTGCGTGTCAGTCCTTTTCTCTACGTGTGTATTAAAAATAATTCAGTACCGACAAACCTTTGATGAGGAGCACAGTGAAGCAAGGTCCTGTGGGTGCCTGTCGCCTGAAGGAGCTTGAAGGGGATTGGTGTCCTGTTCCGGGCATGCTGGAGCTCATTTTCAAGGCTTTTATACTCCCTTTAACACAGTTGTCTTCTGCCTGGTGTTGGCATCTCAGCTGACAGCACCCCCTTCTCCAGCATCCAGGGTATGATTCTTCCTCACTCTGAAAATGTGCTGCTGCCAGACCTCTCTCTGCCTTTCTCCTTGCCCAGGAGGAACAGGAGGTCAGAGTCTTCTGTCCCTCATTCCCATGAGTGGAAACTGTCCAGTGCTGCAGAGCGTCCAGCCCCAGGAGCTCCACCAGGAAGGACAAATGCACTTTTCCAAGGCCTGATTCCCCAGTGAGCTTGGGCTCACACGGGCCAGCACTGCTGGCTGGGGCAGGACCTGTGCGATGCCACAGGGAGGAGCCAGGCCCTGGCAGTGTGCTGGAGGCCACTACCAGGCAGAACTGTGTCCACCAGGGAGAAAGGGACAGACTTGGCAACCCCTAGTTGTCACTGTCGTGGTGCCTAGTCCAGACAGCCCAGTGAGAAAGGCCTGGACACACCATTTTCCCCTCCCGTGTCCAGCTGCTCCATCTGAACCTGGGCTGGGCTGGACAGACTGACCGGAGCCATCGTGGATCATCGTCCATCCACCCAGGTCTCTGTGCCTGTGTTCTTGCCTGGTACCACCTGACATAATTCCACCTGTATCTGCTGAGATGACACCGAGTGACCCTCTGCCTTGGTGTGCATCTTTCAGAGCAGGCCAGACTGTGTGCTCTCCTGGGAAGAGTTGCTGTGGCCAAGGTTGGACAAGGAGATGCACAAGGCAGAGGTGACTGGAAGAGAGAAGAGCTTTCATTCATCCACCTCTAGTCTTTTATATCTTCTTCACCATGTATAAGTCTCTGGTTAAACAGACACCAATGTCTTCCCATGTTGAGATTGTAGCGGTCTTGGCTTAATAAATATAAATAGAAATAATAGATGCTCTGACAATAGATATTCCTTTTCCTACAAACCTTGCCTTGCTTACTGAATGGCTCAGTGAGGGGTTGTACCCTACATCACAGTCCTCCAGTCCGTTACTATGAAGCTTTACCCTTTTCAGCCTACGGCAGCTTGTGTGGACTCCCCATTCCATGGTGGTGCTTCTGGGCTTCAGCATCCCAGGGTGGTGCTGGAGCTTCCAGCTGAAGAGACTGGTGGAGCACTGCTGGGCTTCAGGACAAGGGAACTGGCGGAGTGAGGATCTAGGCCCTGTCTGTGTGGATATGCAGGTGCATTGGTGAAGATGCTGAAGATGCTGCAAGTGATGTTTCACAGTTGTGGAGAGCCTGCAGTGCCATTGTTCAGGTCCCGTGGGTACCTGGGTGCCTACACAGGGCACGGGCAGAGGTGGGGGGAGGCCAGAAGCTGAGGGGCATGTGGGACCCCTTGGCCTTGGATGAGCTGATATTATCCACGCTCCCGACACAGACCCTCTTCCCTCCTCTGTCAGAGCCGAGGGGGCCCTCCCATCCCTGGCTCCTCTTGTGTGGATTGTCATAGACCACTGGCCTCTGCCATGAGATGGCTCTTGATGTAGTTGGGCCACCCAGTTCTCCTCTTCCTCCCATGGCTGCTTTCACCAGACGTGCCCTTGGCTCAGGCTCACTGCAACCCTGCAGTCACAGAATCACAGAATGGTTTGGATGGGAAGGGACCTCAAAGATCACCTTCTTCCACCCCCTGACATGGCCAGGGACACCTTTCACTAGCCCAGGGTGCTCCCAGCCCTGTCCAACCTGGCCTTGGACACTTCCAGGGATGGGGCAACCACAGCTGCTCTGGACAATAGCAGGAGTCCTCACAGAGAAGTCAGTGGTGGAACATCCTTTGAGTGTGCAAGGACAGGGTTTTCACCAGGACCATCCCTTCTGTCCCAAACATGGCTCAGCATCACCCCACGGGGTGTGGAGGTTCTCTGGCCCCTCTTCCCAGCAGCCACAGCCCAGGAAAGAGCAGGACAGCACCACTGTTCCGTGGGCACGGATACTTCTCAGGGCAGGGCTTAGCAGCACGTGGTTTCTCCAAGCAAGGACAGCCTTCAGGAGAGGCACAATGTGTCTGTGTTCCTCAAAGCCTCCGGGCACAGCCTTCTCGGGCAGGGAACTCCAGGGTTTCCTTTGGCACCTGATTTCTCCTCCACTGAAGTGGGGCACCTAAAACTCTTTGAGGAGCTAGGTGATTGAAGTTCGCATTTCTCCTCCCAGGCAGCTCTTCCCTCTTCTTTCACCTCTGCCATCTGGAGAGGAAGGATGGCTCCCAGCTGGCACCTCAGTGTCCTGCTGCGGCAGATCAGAGATGCCGGAGCAGAACCACCACATACCCCATGGTCTGTGCCGAGGAGAGGAGCTCTCTCCCTCTCTCCCTTTGGCTGGGGAATGTCCTGAGATCCTGGCTGGAGGACTGGAGGAAGTCACTCTGCACCTTCACTGAGTCTGGCCCATGGAGGACTTTTCCTGACTTCCCTTGCTTATGTCACCTCCATGTCCAAAGCAAGAATTCACCTTTCTTATTCCTCCCCATCTGCCTGGCGTGGCCAGCTGGGAGCTGGGGCCTGCACATGGGTTCAGCTGCACCTGGGGAGCTGTAGCTGGGTCGGCCAGAGCTGGTGCCAGGGCACCAAGGGCAGTGGAGGAGGCACCACGGAGTTGCTCAGGGGTGCTGCTCATCCTGCCCTATGGATCGGGCAGGGCCTGGAGCACACACCAGCACAGGCCTCGTTTGGTGGAGGGCTGCAAATCCAGGGGCAGTTCCACATCCACCAGCGCCCACCCAGCCCTGGCCACCCCTTTGGTGGTGGGGAATGCTTTCCATCACGGGGAGCTGCCAGAGCCCGTGGGTGGCACCAGGCAGGGGGCTGAGGTGGCAGCAGGGTGTGTCACAGTCCTAGTGGCTGCAGCTAACAGCTCTGGGCTTCGCAAGGGCAAGAGAGAGATGCTGCAGTGCAGACTCTCCTTGGCACTACAAAGCCACATGTTCTCCAAAATGTTCTCTCACATGTTCTTCAAGGGGAAAAGCATGAATTCAGCAAAGCATCTGAAAGCCTTTGGTGTGCTCTGGTGCGCTCCCGGTTCCTCGAGCGCGGATCCCCGCCCCGTGCAGCAGCTGGCCGGGCTCAGTGTGCCAGAAGCACCGTGCTGGGACCGGCTGCTGCCGGCGGCGGATGCCGGCCCACGCGGGAGGGGCCAGAACCACCACGCACATTTCCATCTGTGATGTTTTATTTAACAGGTCTTTTCCCAGAATTCAGCTGGGGCAAAGTATCTGAGACACAAGGGCAGTGGAAAGAGAGGCCAAGTTTGCAATTTCCCCCCTGCTTTGGGACTGAATTTTGCAGCTGGTTGAAATTTTTCTCATTTCAAAATGCCAGTGGACATTTTTCATGAAAACCTGGAATTTGGCCAAGGAAAGACACAAAATGTGAGAATACTATGGAAAACTCAATGCTCTTTCCCTGTGTCAGCCAGCTCCACTCACGAGAGATCACAGGAGCTTGGACAGCTGAGCCCCAGCCTGAAGGATGGACAGATGGATGGATGTGTCGAGTATTTTCCATCATTTTGCTCTTGGTAACCAAAGTCCACATAAATAAAAATTGACTGCGTCACACAGGAAAATACCTTAGGTGCAACAGGATCAAACAAAGAGCATTTTGCTTGGCCAACAGGACACAGTTCAGTGCTGGGGTCTGGGAATGTTCTTCCTGGTGAGGAGCTGAGCCTCTAAGAAGGGGCAAGACCTACTCAGAGTGGCCTTTGTCATAGTCTGACCTGGTCTTGCTCTTCTCCTTCTCCTGGTGCTCTCTGGTACACAGAGCAACTTCTGTCCATGCTACCATACCTCTGTCCCGTGCCCTTGGTGCTGCAGCACGCTGCCCATCACCCCTTACCCAAGCACAGTGTTTTACTCGGCACTTTACAACCCTCACATCTCTCGTTAACATCCTAAATTTTGCTTCCTAAGCAAAGCACAGGCTCAGCAAATCCTAGCCCTTCTCCTGTCCTCCCAGTCCCAACCAGGGCTCTTTCACCCACTCAGGCTCCTTCCAGAGGGCCTGTAGGGCCCGGGCAGGATGCACTTTTCCCGCTCATGACCGTGCCAAACAAGTGTTTGGGGGGTTTAGTTGCTCCAAGCCCCTCTAGTCCTTGCAAAGCAGTGAGAAATGTGCTGTCCTTCAATATGCCCAGTGCATTTTTACCGGCCTTGGGGCACGTATTACATCAGAGTTAATCACCGTGTCATTCCTTCGTTTGTTCACGTAGTCCTCCATCCAGCCTGGCCATCTCCTTGTTCATCTTTACAAGGGCTCAGCTCACTGGTTGGACACGTGCTCCCCGTGTGCGCGGGATGTGCAGCGCCCGTGTGGGTCTGGGGGCACGGGGAGGCGGGGGGTCCGTCCAGCAGGGCCTGGGGAGCGGGGAGACAGCTTCCCACGTCGGCTGTGCGGGGGGAGCATGAGGAAACCATTAATGGATGGGCTGGCCCGCGCCGTGTTTTCCTAAGGAAGAGCCGAGGACGGGGAACAGCTGGGGTCAGCGGGGCACCATCTGGAGAAACCCGTCAGCTGCCTCCTGCCGGGCTTTTCCCACCTCAGCGGCGGTGGAGAGGATGAGGCAAAGGGGAAGAGTGGTCCCCACCAGCGCCCTGGGGACGGGGGGATGCTGCCGCAGCCCCGGACCTGCGCACGCACCGAGCTGGCTCCGAGGCATGGCTGTGGCGCTGTGCCAGGAGGTTTGCCAGCCGCGCGGGAGTCATGGCACAAAGAGAACGCCCTGCCCAGGGGGGCTGCTGGCCCATCAGGGCCGTGCCGGTACCCTCGCGGCTTGGGCTCAGCATCCTCGTGCCCACTCACAGGCTCCACTGCTCACCTGGGATGGCTTTGACAGAGGAGTGCTGCATCTCCATAAATCAGTGATTTCTCTGCCTGGGGCAGGATCAGACCCTCAGCATCCATCGGAGCTGGTCCTCTATCCACACAGCCACTCTGAGACTCAATGAACAGACAGTGTTTTCATCTCGGAGAAGATGCTCTACCCCAAAAGCTCAGAGAACCAGCCTCTCCACTGTCAAAATAAACACCACACACTGCTTCCTCCCCGCTCACCCACACGATGGGAAATCATCCGTGCGCAGGAGCAGGGAGTGGTGGCACTCCATGAAGATGGCTGGTCCTGGGCCATTCCCTGTCTGAGAGCAGGCAGTGGCCAGCCCAGGCGCACACAGTGGCCAGCTGACCCCTGGACTGGCCACAGTGGGGACCACGGTCCTGCTCCCAGCACAGGGAGAGAGGAGATGGGGATGGGCAGAGCAGACCCAGCTCAGCACATCCGAGCAGTCTGGAGGTGCCTGGGTCGGGTCTCTCCCTGGCACCGATATCCCCACAGAGATCTCTGCAGCAGCAGTGGTTAAAAACCAGGTGCTGCATCCTGCCTGCCCCCTCCCGTCCCCTGCCTGTGTCCTGCCAGGCAGATGACAGTGGGAACAAAGCTTCCCCAATGCCTAAAGCTCCGGGACTGTGCTATGGGTCACTAACCCGACCTCGTGGCCATTTGCGGCTTTTGGTATGTGGTGACTCTCGAGAGTGCCTTCCCAGCCCTGCTGGCCACCCATGCTGTGATCCCTATGGCCCCGGGATGGGGTTAGTGCTGCTCGGGTCAGTGTCCCAGGAGCCCTGGGTGCTCCCTGTGCTGGGGCAGCTGGGGTTTGTTCTTCCCTCAGGAAACCCAGCAGACCCCAGCCGGCTCTAGCTGGCATCCTGAGGCAGAAGTGAGGTGGCTTTGGCCAGCACACACGTACAGACTGTCTCTTTTCCAGCAACGCCAGACAGTACCTGGAGCTGGAGGCAGGGTGGCCGAAGGGGCCGAAGGGCAGTGCTGCCCCCACAGCAGCAAGGCTCAGTCATCCCCTGCCCTGCCCAGATCTGAGCCACTGGCAGCAGCCCCCAGGATGTTGGTCCCCACCTCCACCTCCATCCCCATCCCTGTCCCTTGCTCCTCACCTCCGAGCCATCCCTTCCTGTCAACCTGCCGGCTGCGGGGGGAAATTCCTGGTCCTGACTGTTATGCAAAATTAGCTCTCAGGGAACGCCTGGTGAAACCGTGGGGCCTTCGTCTGCTCCGGGTGCTTTCAGACTTTTCCCTGGCATCCAGTGGGATGGCCATAAATCTCCGCTACTGCCTCCAAGTCGAACATTTCCTCCGAGCCCCATTATTAATTTTCTGAAAGATCCCATAAACCCCCAGATGGAAAAATATGGAGATATTTGCACATGTGCTGTAAAACACATTGCCCATCTATTTCAAATGGATGTGGCAATATATAAAACATACTTAGGGCATGAGCCAGGTTTCACGGTATTTAAACAAGGCAGCATGATGTAATTGGAATTTACAGTGTAAGAGCAGATTGAAGCTGGGCCGTGGGTGCATACCATATATCTTGGATCTCCTGAAGATTTGGCCTGCTCTAGAACGACAAATGCCTTTTGTACTTGTCACCTATATTTTAAGTGGATGAACAGCTCCTTTCGTGAAATATAATGGTTGGAAAACATATATTTTTTCCATCTGAATTTCGGAGCCCCTCCAGAGAGAAGAGATCTGCCCTGTTCCCTGTAAAGAACGTGATTCCTAGGGGTGCAGGTGTCTCAGGGCTTCGTTTCCCTCGTCCCTCTGTCCAGATAGCTCCTGTCCCTGAGAAGCTCAGTGCCACCACCCCTCCCACTGCACGGCCTCGATGGTGGGGGCGAGGACCTCAGACACTCCATGGTGTGGGGTGGGGGTGTTGGCCCGCTGCCCACAGCCAGGCCACTGTCCAAGGCCAGATTGGATCAGTCTCTGACCAGCCTGGTCTAGTGGAAACTATCCTTGTCCATGGCAGGGGTTTGGAAAGGGATGCTCTGATTCCTGGAGCAGGAGAGGATGGTGAGCCTCAGACACTGCACTCTGGTGCTGGGAAGAGCAGCTGAAGCTCCAGGAGCTGCTGGCAGGGACACAGGCAGTTGCTGGTACAGGAGAGAGCGTGGAAGAGGTGTCACCATGAGGTCCCCCAAACAAAGCTGTGGGGAAGCCTTTCAGGTGCCTCCACCTCCCTGCAGTGACGGCAGCATCGGGGCGAGTGGTGGGAGCCACTCCACGGCCAGGCAGTGGGAGCATGACGGGAGAGCAGGGGATGTTCAGACACCACCACCACCACCAAGGCTGTCCCCACACTGTCCTGATCACCAGTGCAAGCACCCCTCTGCCACCCACCCCAGAACAGGGGCAGATGGGCACAGCAAGGCTGGGAGGTTTCCAGCTCCAGCAGTCCAATGCCTCCCAGCCAGGTCCTGACCTCTCACCTCTCTGCACACTGCCCAGACACCCGTGGTGCTTGCCCATGCTGGGAATTTTGGGGAGGTGGGGGTTGCTAAGGGGCTGCAGACACGCCGCTCTGCCTGCCTCTCCCTGATGCCGACCCAGCTGGGAGACACCCACCAGCACGGGCCAGTCTGCACCCTGGCACAGGAAGGTGGTGCCCCGTGGCCAGGGCAGGGACACAGTCATGGGCCCTCCCTGAGCCACGGCCTGGAAATCTCCCTGAGTTCCCCCAGTCAAAGGGAAAGGCAAAAAAAGGAAAGATAAAAGACACCACAGCATAACAATCTGAATTTTACTCATAAATGAACTGGTGGCTCCATCCTAGCCAGTGCCACTGGTGGGCAGTGGGCACAGAGCTGATGGCGCCCTGATCCCCAGCCCACGAGTGCCAGGGTGCTGCAGGGCACTGGGGTGGCTGCGGGCACTCAGAGGGGTCCTAGGGAACTCATCTGCAAGCCAAGGACAGTGAGGAGGAGCCAGGAGCCAGAGCCCCCCGTGCCTGCCAGCTTCAGGCAGGGCTGGTGCATCTGCTCTGCCCAAACTCATTGTCCCTCTCTCCACCCCCATTTGAGCATCCAGGAGGTTTGGATGAAAAATTCTTGAAAAATTAATAAATCAAGTCCTTCCCTTCCGGTGAGAGGAAAATCCCTCCAAAAAACGTCAGTTAGAAATAACCCAAGTGATTTGTTTGGAAAATTTTGAAGTGCGGGTCCTCCCGAGAGCCAGAGCGGTCTGTCGGCCTTGCTCGCAGAGCCAGGAACCAGGAGCCAAGACCCCGCTCCAGGGCAGGAAGCCTGGATGCTCTCATGGCCACGGCTCAGGCTGGAGCCCAGAGGAGCTGCCGGACACCTGCAGCCCAGCCGGGACTGGGACCACCTGAGCCCACCTGGAGCCTCCCCAGGGCTCTCCAAAGGCAGAGCTCTGGGCGCCTGGGCCGGATGCTGAGCAGAGGGACAGTCAGCTGGCTCAGCTCAGGCAAACTGGCTTTTTCGGAGGGTAAAACCAGTTGGATTGGGGATTTCCTAACCAGCTCTTGACAAGCAAGCATGGTGCTGGACATGGATGAGACACGGGGCTGGTGTACGCTAACCACTGGAGTGGAAACAAGGCTGCTGCTCCTCAGCAGCCCCTGAGCTGATCCCACGGGATCTTTTCCTGCCCCAAAGCTCCAGACTGAATTCCTGCTCATGAATGAGCAGAACTGCTCTGCAGAAGCATGTGAGCAGCCGTTAACTGGACAGTACTTGTGGTTTCTCGAGATCTCCTCTATCATGTTCTGAAGGGCTCTTACTGCCAGACAGAAGGTCTCTGAGGGTTTCTCGTGAGCTTCAAGTGTGTACAGCACAGAGGAAACTGCTCAGCATGGTTGTGTGTGCACGCCCAGCCCTCAGGCCTCTCGGAGACCCAGATATCAGAGGATGTTGAGCATCAGGGCTCTGAAAGCTGGGAGCCTTTCCATCATTGCCACAAGGGAGGCACCTGGAACCGCTTCCCAGGCTGGGGAGCCTGGACCTCACCAGGCCTCACCTGCTGCATTTTTGGCTTTCTGCTGCTAATGGGATGTGTCCTGCAAAGGGCTTTGTGCTGAGCGCTGGCAGAGGAGTTTGGCTCCTCGGGTGCTGTGGAGCCGATGGCAGGTCTCCGGAGTGGGTAAATGATGTAGAGCTGCGTTCTACCATCCTCACTGCCTCTTAGTGGCACCTTTCTCTGAGATGAGCTCTTTTAGGCCTGCTGTGGCCATACACAGGTTGTGATCAGGTCCTTCTCTAGGCTGACTGCAGTGGTCATCCAGTGTTCTGGCTCATTAACTCTAAGGGGAACAAGAAGGCAACAAAATGAGCTTTTCTTGGCCACTCCCGTGGAGTTATTTCCCTGGATGCCATTAGAGATGCAGGAAGAGGAAGAAGCAGATGGTTTCAGTCCCATGGCTTTACCTAAAGGGTCTACACTCCACCCTTCCACCACAGGAAGGATGGGATTGCCAGAGGCTGGGAGTGTTCAAACCCAGGCAAAGCAGCTCTGACAAAAGGATGGAGCTGGAGGTGATGGCTCAGGAGGGGATAGCGTGGATAACGGGAGACAAGCACAGTGCTAGCAATTCTCTTCCTGAAGAGATTGCAGAGGTGGCAGCTCTAGGCCATCAGAGGTCCATGAAGCCCTTGCCTGTGTGGCACTCGGTGGGCACGGAGGCCATGGGCTGGACCAGCACATCCTCAGGAGTCAAGGAACTGGACAGAGAAACCACGTTTCCATTCATCTGGGTCTTCCTTTCACGTTCTCACCGCCCTCCTCCATCCTTCCCTCATTCATCTCTCTCGCCTTTGACCTCTCTCCTCCTCCCGCCAAACTTTCTCTTTTCCCAAGTTTCTTGCTGTTTGGCTGCTCATTCCCCCACTCCTGTCAGGGATGATAAATCACCGCTACAGACGAGCGTCATCAACATACCAGACCCATCCTTCTTCTGACCTCCTCAGCTCTGAGTCACTTCCAGGGGGTAAGAACTGGACCCAATTACACTGGACAGGAGATCACCAATCAACCCACTGAGGCAGGAACTGGTCCTTTTTTCCTCCAGCCACAAATCCTGTCCTCGCCAGTCCTACACATGCAGTGAAGACTGCACGCCCCTCTGGCCATCGTGCTCTGCATCCAGCTGGGGCACCTCATGATGAAGAGATGCCCACGCAGACGTGCCCCTCTCTTTCTCTTGATCTCCCTTACCTTGCCCCCCTTTCCCTTCCCCCAACACACATCTGCTCACATAGTTCCAGAAAATTCGTTTCATATCACCATGGAGCCGTTTATTTCTTTCCAGAGAGTTAAAAGCCTGTCTCCCTTGATTTAGTGAGTCAAGAGTGGCTAGGAGGGAGCGGAGAGAAGAAAAGAATGAAAGAAATAAAATAATGAAAAAAAGGTCTTGGGAACATCTGGAGTTGCTCTTAAGCAAGATGCAATATTCTTGGCCAGATGTTGAATGACTGGCTTCTACTTGGGAAACGTCAACATGTCAGATGTTGAAATCCCACCCGGCACCATCTTCCTTACCTTCCTTCCCCTCTTCCTACCCTTCCTTCCCCTCTTCCTTGTCCTGCTCTGCTTGTGCAGCCCACATCATCTCGCTGGGATGGCACCAAGGGGAAGGGGTAGTTTGTCTGGGACCTTGAAGGGTGTCACTGTGAGGCACCAATGGGCCAAGTTTGTCACTTGAAAACCACTGGTTCCCCAAGCAGAGGGCTCTGGAGAGGCTGGGTGAGCTTACAGTGCTGCTGCTTGCGGTGGATGAGGCAGAGCCAGGCAATGGTGGAGGCATCTTCAAGAGGTTCCGAGGAGCTGGGAACAGGGCTGCAGCAGGCAAAGCCATCCGGGACCTCTGGCAGCAAAGCTTTCGCAGTGAGGCAAAGACTTTCGGTCCTTTGGTGACCACAGCTGAGCAGACAGCTGCCAGTGGGTCGGGGTGGGCACCGGCACGCTGGAGCTGCTTCCCTGGAGAGGGAAGATCCCGGACACACCGCTCATGCTGACTCACCAGCGTCAGTGCAAATGATTGTGGGGATTTATACCAGCTTCAGGGCTGGCTGGGGCAGCGGGGAGAGCGGGTCAGCAAGGGCTGCTGTAGCCGAGGGGTGACATCCATCCTGAGCCGGACACACTCCCTGTGGCACAACGCCTGCTGCCGCAGCCGGAGCGTCACCCCTGCGGGCTGGCCCTGGCGCTGCCACAGCCGGAGTGTCACCCCTACGGGCTGGTCCCAGCAGTGCCACAGCCGGAGGGTCACCCCTGCGGGCTGGTCCCAGCGGTGCCACAGCCAGAGTGTCACCCCTGCGGGCCGGCCCCGGTGCTGCCATAGCCGGAGTGTCACCCCTACGGGCTGGTCCCAGCAGTGCCACAGCCGGAGGGTCACCCCTGCGGGCTGGTCCCAGCGGTGCCACAGCCAGAGTGTCACCCCTGCGGGCCGGCCCCGGTGCTGCCATAGCCGGAGTGTCACCCCTACGGGCTGGTCCCAGCAGTGCCACAGCCGGAGGGTCACCCCTGCGGGCTGGTCCCAGCGGTGCCACAGCCAGAGTGTCACCCCTGCGGGCTGAACCCAGCGGTGCCACAGCCA
>VYXC01011234.1:222342-243199 GCA_013397175.1 Platysteira castanea | reverse complement strand
ACACACTGCGGGACTCACTGCCGGACACACACTGCCGGACACACACTGCCGGACTCACTGCCGAACACACACTGCCGGACTCACTGCCGGACACACACTGCCAGACTCACTGCTGGCCATGCCAAAGCTGCAGCTCGGCCACGGGACCCTCATTTCCTCTGCATGGGCAGGCGTGGAGCAGAGCAGCAGCACCAGATTTGCAGCCAGCTCATCCTGTACCCTTGGCCTGGCTCTGCCTCAGTTTCCCCAACCCTAAAATCACCCTGTGCATCAGTCACAGGCAGCAGCAGGACTCGTCCTGGGGTTGCTGGGTTGGGCACAGGGTGTCAGCAGGGCTGAGAGCTGCAGGGCTTTGCTGTGCCAGCCCTGGGCCTCACTCAGGGCCATGACCACGGGAGCTCTGCCGTGTTATGGGAAGGAAACCCCCGTGTCACCACTGATCACCCTCCCAGGTCTCCACCTGCACACTGGGTGCCACCGAGGCACCAGAGCCCACGGGCGTGGGAGCAGCTCAGACTGGGAGCAGAGGGAGAAGCTGGGGATGGTCCTGCTGAGAAGGGATGGTGCAAGAGGGTAAAGCCAGAGGGGTCTCTAGGGACAGGGGTCCCTCATGCTGGCATCTGTCACCTCCTGGTGCCCCACGGGGCTGCCACCTCCCCGGCCAGCTGCCCTACCTTGTCCGCACCAGGGCCTGCTCAGTGCAGTCCTGGGGAGGGACCTGTCTGAGTGGTGTCTGATCCCTCTGTGGGACAGCGTGGCACAAAATGCCACCTGGATCACGGCCCTGCTTGGAAACTCCACTGGTGTGTAACACAATATCGGGCAGGGGCGTCTCCGGCTTTATCTGCAACAGATCAGGTTGGAGCAAAACCTGAGACAGCATCTGGAAGTGGTTTAACCTTCACCAAGTTTTGCATGAAATACCAATTTTCCACCCCTTTCATTTAGTTTATTGAAATTAGGAGGGAAAACTCCCCCTCCTCCCTTCTCCTGCTCCCCCCACCCCCGGGTTCTCCTCTGGGCTCAAGCTTCTCACGGCTCTCCTGGAAAAGCTGAGGACGTCGTGGAGCTGCATGTCCAGCCCGGAGCAGCTCCCCGTGCTGTGCCAGGCAGTGGGGCTGAGCCAGCACAGCATCATCGGAGGGGCCTGGGAGCAAGGAAGTTGTGCCAGGCCACAGGGAGGGTCCAGGCAGGGTCCAGGCAGGACGCAGGCAGCAACAGGAGCAGGGTGGCGTGGAGGACAGCCACGGTGGCCAGCACTGAGGTCACTGGAGCAGGGGTGGGTGCAGCATCCCAGAGCAATAACCTGAGGGAAGGTCTCAACTCCTCTCGTGGGAGCTGGGCAGAGCAGCTGGTGGCACCATGAGCTGGCTTTGCCAAGCTGTTACCAGTGCTGGGGTTTCAGAGAAGGATGTTTTAACCAAATCTGCTGTTTTCACCCCAAACTCCATCGTGCTGAGCCACAGGGCCTCGCTGCAGAGCAGGGACACATGAGCTGCTGAGGAACTGTCACACACAGTGGAAAATCAGCCAAATTTTGAACACAGCTTCAAACTGCTGCCAGGCTCCACAGCCTCTCCCTGAAACTCTCCTCCATCACTGGAGGCAGAGGGACAGAAAGGGACAGCTTTAGTGTCAGCTTTGCCACAGGCTCTGCCTGCCAGGAGCTGCCAGCCAGAGCGCGAGGGGGCCGGAGGGGCTGGCTGGCACATGTGCCACCTCACGGGACCCGAGCAGGTGTTTCCAGGATGGAGCTGGCACGTCGGCTGTGGGGACAGATCTCCGTGTGCTGGCCCATGCGGGGCGGGGGCTGTGCAGGGCCTGCCTGTGCCTCTCCTGGCGCAGGGCAGCAGCAGTGTGCTGTCCCAGGGGAGAGCTGGCAGGGCACAGGGAACTGGCTCTCTTCCCACTGTGGGGACAAGGGGCAGGGGTCAGGAACATGCCAGGCCCCTCGCCAGGAGGGATGTGCTGAAAAACCAGGAGCTGCACTGCCTCAGAAAGAGATTTGGGTACTAAAATAACTTCCAGGCTGGAAGCACACCCCAGACCTTGCCTGGCAGGAGGCGATGCGGGCACATGTCCAGCTGCCTGCAGCTCTCACTGGTACAGATCCATCAGGCCGTGGGGACACTCCTTGCAAGCCCTGAGGACATCTGAGGAGCACGGGGACAGTCTGGAGGTGGCACAGACCCAGGTGGCCGTACACAGCCAGGACATTCCCCTCCGGGGGTGGGATGAGGGATTCTGAGGCCGCTTGTGCTGGCCCTGGGGTCCCGGGGTGGAAGTGAGCAGCACAGCACAGCTGGGGCAGGGTCTGGGCTGGGTGCCCCTCGCTGCACAGCTCCAGCCCAGCTGTGCCACAGCTCCCACGGGACTACAGCACGGACGGGACCGTGTGTCCTTGCAGTGCCACCACAATGCTGCTGCCAAGGCGGAACATCACCTCCTGCACTCCTGCTCCTGCAGGAGGGGATGGAGGAAGAGGGGCCCAGTGTGCACATGGCTGGGGTGCAGTGGAGTGGGAAAGGGCAGCTTCAGCTCCCTCATGGCCCGGAGACCGGCTGCAGGAGGGATGGGGGAGCCCTCTCCTGCACCATGGTGGGGGCTTTAGGGCTGCTCCTCTCCAGCACAGCCCCCAAGCCCTGCTCCCCACCCTCATGCCTCCCTGCCCTCCTGAAGGGCTGGAAGGGCATTTGTTTTCTGCTGGCATCGGTCCACGCGGATCCCGGCTGCCGGGCGGGGAGGGGAGGCGAGGTGAAGCCAAAAGCTGTAGAAGCAGGCGTGTGAAGCTCAAGGCTTAGCTGTCCTCACTGCCGTCCCTCTCCTCCCGCCCCATCCCCAGCGGACCCTGCCTTCGCCGTGCCGGGCGCGGGGCCAGAGCCAAGGGGTGCACACCCCCACCGGCAGCAGCCTCAGGCTCAGGAGCTGCAGCGAAACCCCTCTGCTCTGCAGACAAAGCGAGGGCTGCCCGAGGCTCCAGGAGCCTTCCCAAACCCAGCCCCCCCAGCGTGCTGCCGCCTCAGCATCCAGCTGGGTCCCCACCCAGACCCAGCCCTGGCGGGGTGGGCGCAGGCTGGGGCTGGGTCCTGGTGCAGGACATCACCGCTGGGGTGGGATCCCAGCACCCACCCCGGGCTCTGTGCTGGGTGCTGTGCCCACAGGACACGTCCATCGCTGCTGCAGGTGTCAGGGGGGCAGCAACCAGCTCCCACTGGTGAGGTGGGGGAAGCAGAACCTCCAGGGACACCTGGGGAACCCACGTCCCAGGTGGGGCCAGGGAGGGACAGGTTGTAAGAAGAGCCAGAGCCCCCACTCAGCTGGGTTTCAGCTCCTCGCAGTGCACCTCGAGGGTCCTGCCTGCACTTCACAGCTGGGGAAACTGAGGCTTGGCAGGGGGGACCCTGTCCCAGCCTGGCCTCAGCAAGGTGCCACCAGCATCCCCCCGGGCATCTGGGGCTCTGGGGGTGGGATGTGACAGTCCTCTACACAC
The DNA here is from genome assembly GCA_013397175.1 of Platysteira castanea. NCBI lineage: Eukaryota > Metazoa > Chordata > Aves > Passeriformes > Platysteira > Platysteira castanea. Next base: position 239,709 of record VYXC01011234.1, on the reverse strand, counting down.
AAACAGCCCCTCTGGGGTTACTCCCATGCACTCAGTGATGGGTCCATTCCCCAGAACCAGAGCCGGCAAATGCATCCAGAGCAAACAGCCCCTCTCCTCCATCCCTGGCTTCTCCATCCTGCAAACTCCTGGGGTGTCCCAGGGCCCACAGCCCCCTCCTTGCAGAGAGCTGCACCTATTTAATTAGAGGTGTGAAATGATCTCATGAAACCCGTGCTGGGCTCTTAGTCCAGACTGCTTCCACAGCTCACAAATGGCTTAATTCCATTCTGCTTCATCCTTTTCTTTTTCATTTTTTCCTTTCTTTTTTGGCTTGGTTTCCAGAGCACTCAGAGTTCCTGCACTCATGGTATGTGTGGGTATGTCTCTGTGTCCAGCTGTCGAAGCCACCAGCCGATTTCACCTGGAGTCAGTGGAGGGATGGAGAGTTCAGGGTTGCTCCATCCCCACACATTCTCTAGGAAGGGTGGGAGATGCTGCATCCCCAGGTTCTCACCGGACACAGCAGGAGCCAGATAGAGCCAGATGGAGCAGGAGCTTTTGAGATACAAATCCCAAAGCCAGGGCTCACCCCCATTAACCCCAAGAACAATTTGCTCTTTCCTACTGGAAATTTTGCCTTGATGCTGCCTAGGCTGATTCACTGCAGGAGTGGTTTTGACTGAAACATCCATTTTAAAACACTCTTCCCATCTAATAATCACAGAATCACAGAAGCTCCTGAGTGGGAAGGGATCCATCAGGATCATCCAGTCCAGCCCCTGGTCCTGCATAAACACCCCAGCAATTCCACCTGGGAGCGGTGTCCAAAAGCTCCTGGAGCTCCGGCAGCCTCAGGGCCGTGCCCATTCCCTGGGGAGCCTGGGCAGTGCTCTCTGGGGGAAGAACCTTTCCCTGATCTCCATCTAAGCTCCTCGACACAGCTCCAATAATAACTGAGGAAGAGCTGAGCAGTGTGAAACTTGTCCAGGGCACTGACCAGGAGCTGTGTCAGGGCATAGAGCTCACACCATCTTACCCAGCTAGGATTAATCCCTACAGATTAATACTAACCTTGCCAATAAATCAGCTATGGAGGTGCTTCCTAGACCTGTCAGGCAGAGGGATGGCACTGCGTGGGGATGAAGGCAATCTGACCACAGCTGGGAAGGCTGTGTGCCCTGCACTGCCACGGCGGAACCAGGCAGGGGCTACCTGGCACAGCTGACTGGCAGCAGAAGTGCCGTGGAGTCCCGGAGGTGCTGACCCACCCTTGTCCTTGCCCCGCTGCCGCTGCCCTCCACTGCAGCCCCTCACGCCCTCCTCGCTCCCGGCTCGGGCCCTCGCTCCCCCCTTTCTCGGCCGGGTGTTTGCCAGCACAGGTGCACTCCGGTCCCCCCCACCACTGCCCTTTTTTTAATTAGACGATAAAGAAAGCGTCCTTTTGAAGCAGGTAGGGGATTCCTCGCATCCCTGGCATTGCTGGGCTGCCTGGCTGTAACCCTATTCCAGTTAAAAGCTTTCTGCGCCCGTCCACGGCCCCACACCTGCAGTCAGATCCTCGCGGGCTGCCCCCTCGGCCACTGGCGCAATTACCCAACGTGATGATTAACTGAGGCAGCACAGGAGGGACGGGGACCTCCCCTGCCAGCTGCCACTGCCTTCGCGCTGGCTGGGGGCAGGTGGGTCCCCACTCCGGGCAGCCCAGCACCCAGCGCTGCCTCCGGAAAGGTCGGCTATGGTGGGCGCCGGGGGGGGCCTGGGACTCAGAACAACTGCCCCCTCCCCGTTCCCATGGCAGGAACTGGGTGCTGTGGGCATGGGGATGTTTGGCACAGAGCCCGAAGCTGTGCTGGCATCTCTGCTCTTCCCAGCCTGGCGGGTGACCAGGGCAGAGAAAACCAAGCAATGGGGCTTGGAGTCCTCTTCTGGGCAGGGTCTCTGCTGCCCGGCCTCAGGGAGCCCGGAGCGCTGGGGCAGATGGAGCGCACCCTGCTGCCCCCGGTGCCGTCACTCCCGAGCACACCCTGCCCGCAGCCCCGCGAGTGCGCTCCTGCAGCCCCTGCGTGTCCCCCAGCGCACATCCCCCAGCCTGTCCCCCGTGTGCGTCCCCTCAGTGTGTGTCCCCTCACCGTGTCCCTCACTCTGTCCCTCACTCGGCCCCCTCACTGTGTGTCCCCTCACTGTGTGTCCTTCACTGTGTCCCTCACTGTGTCCCCTCACTGTGTGTCCTTCACTGGGTCCCTCACTGTGTCCCCTCAATGCGTTTCCTTCACTGGGTCCCTCACTGTGTCCCTTACTCTGTCCCCTCACTCTGTCCCTTCCCGGTGTCCCCTCACTGTGTGTCCCTCACTGTGTCCTCTGCGTGTCCCTCACTGTGTGTCCCCAGTGTCCCTCACTGTGTCCCTTACTGTGTGCCCCTCACTGNTGCCCCTCACTGTGCCCCTCACTGTGTCCCCTCACTGTATTCCCTCTCCGTGTATCCCCTCTCTGTGTGTCCCCTCACTGTGTGTCCTCTCACTCTGTCCCCTCACCATGTCCCTCACTGGGTCCCCTCATCATGTCCCTCACCGTGTCCCCTCACTCTGTCCCTCACTCTGTCCCCTCCCCGTGTCCCTCCCCGTGTCCCCAGGCCCCAGCCCGTGCCGAGGCCGCCTGGCAGCGCTGCGCGGTCCCGGTGCCGCCGGTGACCGCGGACCCAGCACAGGTCACCCCGGCGGGTGCCCGCGGGGCCCGCAGCCGTGCCCCGCCGGAGATAACCCGAGCAGAGGGAGCCCCAGGCCGGGCTGTGGATGCTCCCGTCCTTCGCCAGCCCCGCAGGTGCCCGAGGAGCCGCGGCCGGCCCGGCGGGACGAGCAGCGCGGCGCGGCGGTGACGGCACACAGATCCCGCTGTAAATCAATTGCTGCGCCCTGGCAGCTCTATTTCCACGCTCCCATGTTATTCTTTCACTCAGTCATGGGGAGAGTGACTCTGTTTTCCTTCGGCAGTTTTGGTTCTTTTTCCTCTTTTCTTTCTTTCTTCCTTTCTTTCTCAGGGCAAAGGATGGGGTCAGAGCGAATATTCATTTCCACGGTTCCAGCTCATTGAGAACAATAAGGGCAGTAAACAGAGGGCAGCATTGCTCAGGAATGTGAAGCATTTGCCTGCGGTTTAAAATTACTAATTTTTTTACAGGCAAGAATATATATGTACATACATATATTTCTTTTTTTTTTTAAGAGACCTTTAGGGACAGGCGAGATTCTGCTTCCTCACAGCCCTCTCCCATGATGCCCTAAATCTTCCCCCTCACCGGGTTTGTTCCAAACTGGCACTAAGTGTGAGAGGGGATGGAAGGCTGCATGAGCCGGGGGTGCCGCGGCAGCCTGGCCCTGGAGCAGGAGTGGAGGGGACAGACACAAAGTCACCATTTGAAGCTGTGGAAGTCCCACCTGGCACCTGAAGATTTTGGGAATGGACACCAAACAGAAGCGCTGCTGCCTGTGCAGAAATGACAATTAATGTGTCTGGTGGTGGCACTGGGGAGAGGATGCCACCCCGGGCATCGCCGGTGGTGGGCTGGGCTGTGGGCAGGGGAAGGTGCAGGACACGTGCCCTTGCCAGGGTGCGACAGGGCTGGGCCAGGCTGTGCCCACGCAGGGGTCACAGGCTGCTCTCAGGGCTGCTGTGCCCGTCAGGAGCCAGGGCAGGGGACAGCAGGGCCACCGGCTGCTGGGAGGGAGCGGGGATGCCCCGAGGTGCCCCAGGACAGCCACAGCCAGCAGCTCCTCCACCTGGCACCCAGCACTTTCCCAGCCAGCTGGGACAATTCCTGCCTCCAGGAGCGGAGCAGGCACTGAGAAGAGCTGTGCTCCACCCCTGCCCCCAGCCCAGAGCTGCTGCCCACCGTTCCCAGTGCCATCCCACCCCTTCTCCCTCGCCACCAGACATCCCTACTGCTGCTCCTCTTGCAACAGCAGCTGTTCTGGGGAGAGCAAAGGGAAGGGATGTCTCCACTTCCCAACCTCAGGGGGGATCATTGCACCTGAGAGGACCCAGTTTTAGAGCTGCTCAGCTGCCCAGAGCCACAGTCAGCACCCAGAGCCGTGGGACTTGGCCCGGGGGCACCCGCAGTGTGTGGTGTGAAGGCACATGTGCTCCTGCTCAGCTGTACCTGTGCCCACGTCTCAGTCAGTTCCTTCCCTCAGAGGGGGCAGAAGGACCGGGAGAGTCAGCTGAGGACATTTGGACTCACAGCTTCACTTCCGAACGAAGCAGAGGAGGGAAACATTGTTTTATTGAGAGCAATTGCTTTCACAGCCCGGCCCCAGCAGACACCCAAGCATCCTGTGTCAGGCTGATTAGCTCCAGATCCACACACGCTGGGTGTGTGGGGATGGCTGCCTCCCACTCCCCGCTCCCGCAGCCCCCCAGCCCCGGGGCTGCCCCCTGCCAACCTTCCACCCCACATTCCCAAAGACATTCAGGCTCCATTCGCAGGGAGCAGCTGTGGTTCCCCCCATCTGGATCCTCTTTGCAGATCCAGCTCCCAAACATTTTGCTGCTCACCCAGACGCTGAATGGAAACATTTGGGTCCTTTCTCCTTGCTTGCCTTTTCCTCTTTGTGGCCACAAACCCCCCTCTGTGCCCTTTGCTGGGGCATCAGGGCTCACCCTGGGCTTCTCTACCTTGTGGGACATCAAGCAAAGGCCATTGTAGATCCTAAACTGGACCCTACAACAAAATCAGCCCAGGCTAAGGGATGGATATGGAGTCCCCTGGCTAATGCAGTTTGCTTCCACAGGCCTTTTACAACAGCTGAACAACTTGAAGAGCCACAAAGCATGAAGGATTATGGCAAAAAGTCCATAAATCAGCTAAAAAGACAGGGACATAAAGCTGGGAAGACATTTGCCTTTTATTGTCTCTTTGGACAGGCTTAGCATTTAAAGGCTTTTATCTCCTTCTTGGGGCTTTTCAGCTGGGCTCCAAGCCAATAGGTACCTCGTGTCCTCATTCTGCATTAAATTACTGCACGGGGACAGAGCCCGGGGAGCAGATTGCCCCGACCATGCAGCCAATGCACCCGTGCCTGCTGCCAGGAAAATTCACCTTGCCTGAGCTCTCCTCCCAGCAGCTGCGGCAGCTCTCCTGCCCTGACAGCCTCAGCCTTTTGTCCAGCCTCAGCCGGTGGGAGGAACTGCTCTATCCACAACTTAGGTGATGCTTTGGGACCAGCCAAAGGGACTGCAACCCGTCTGGAATTAGTCTGGATCAGACCCATGCCCACTAAAAGCCTGGATCGCAGTGCTCAGATGATGGAGAGAAGTCCCGAAACCTCAAGGCCTTGTGCAAACAGTTGGGGAGATCCCATCTTTCCCCGTAACAGGCTGCATCCTTCCGGCTCCCGCTGCCAGCAGAGACCCCAAACCTGCAGTGAGCCACAGGCACCCAGCTGAGGGGCTGGGAGCCCCAGATAGCCCCAGGGCTCCCAACCACGAGGTACGGTCAGGAGGGGGCAAGCTGCCAGAGTGAAGGAGTTATTGCAGGGGAATCCCAGGGCACAGGCTGCCTTGGCCAGAGCAGCCCCGCAGCCCAGCCCAGAGGCAGGAGCACGCCGTGGGCTGGCGGCGGAGCAGGGCTGTGGGGCAGAGGGTGCACAGCCCCCCAGCCTGGCAGGCAGACCCTCAGCAGGGGGACGGGCCCGGCTGCGGTGACCCACAGCTTCAGGACAGGCTGTTCGTGCTACAGAGCTGGGTTTGTTTAATAACAGGCATTGAATTGAATGTGCTTTTAGCACAGCTCCCTGCTGACACCAGACACTGGCTGTGTGATGAAAGGCCTCTGCTCCCCCAGGCCAGCACCCCACGTCTTCCCTCTCCAGACCTTCCCCTGGAAAAGTTACTGTCTCCCACAGAAGTTCCTGGGGAGTATCAGGGCACAGTAAGTGTGAAGGTGGCCATTGGACCCCCATCTCACCTATCCCTGCAAGAGCTCTCCCAAAGCAGGGTCATGGTCCCCAGAGCATCACAGCACCTCAGATGTGCTCACGGGTGGGATGTGCAGCCAGCCCATGCCAGGAGCGGGGCTGTGGGTGCCTGGTGGGCTGTGTCCCAGCAGATGCCTGCCCCTGCATGCCCTGGGGTCGGGCTGGGTGGGGGATGGAAGGAGCCTCTGCATCTGCTGGTGGCTGCTCCCCCAGGAGCCACGCGTGCCCACACCCTGCCAGCCCCTGCTCCCCCAGCTCCATCCCCTGGGCTCCCTCCCATCACACCTGAGAGCCCCGAGAATGGGCTGCTGGTGGACCAAGCCTCCTTCTTCTGCAGAACTCACATCCCAAGGGCCAAGGGGACAAAAACATGTGGCCAGCACCTCTGTCCCTGCCATGTTCAGCCTCCTTTCCCAGTCCCAGTGCTTGGCAGTAACTGGGCACCCTGGTTTTCCCCCACCACCTGCAACTTCTGCTGAAACCCAAAGGATGCTGGGGTTGCAAGACACTCACTGAGATGCCCCAGCAGGATCTTTTCTTCCCAAATCTTGCCCTGTACTTGTAGCAGCAGGTCACGTGTGGGCAGGAGTGTAGGGATCCAGGCATGGCCATGGGCAGCAGGTCAGCAGGGGAGCTCTCACGGGATCCAGCTGAACTCCCAGTGCCCCAGAGCAAGGACTACAAGGTCAAATGGCAGAACAAGCCTCTGCACCCTGTACAAACCAAACATCTGGCTGGACATCAGCTGGAGGGACAGCCCTGGGCTGGCGAGGAGATACTGCACTGGGGACACAGAGAGAGGAGCAAAGGGAAAGGATGTGGCACGCAAAGGGTTAAAGGCGTCCTTCCCACCCAGCCTACGCTGTGTGCCAATACTCCCAGCCATGTGTTTGAAATCCTTTCTGCTATCTCCTGAAAATATTTACAGTACACGCAGATAAATTAGCTGTAGCGCTTATTACGTCTCCCTGGAAATATATACAGCAGTTAAAGATGTTTAAAAAAAATAGTCAAAAGCCGTCTCTTTACTATATCTGGAAGATATTTCACAGTGCAGGGAATTTACAGGGCTGGGTGGTGGGGAAAGCGCATTTATTTTCACTCGAGTAGAGAAAGTTAAAGGACCCTTCACTGGAGTTTATTTTCATCTCTACTTGTGAGACAAGGAGCCAAGGCTGGCTCGGGAGCGAGCCAGCAGGGCCGGGCGGGGGTGCAGGGCAGGTTGGGGCAGAGTGGGGATGGGGAGCAGGAGCCCGGTGGCACCACGAGCCGCCTGCCACACGTGGACAGGGAGCAGCTGCTGCAGGGCACGCTGCCCGCCAGAGCCCCAGCTGTGCCTGCGGGGAGAGCAGGTGACACGGAGCCTGGGGACACCAGCGCCAGGTACCCAGGGAGCTCTGAGGAGGGGACACCTCTGCTAGCCCGGGCTGCCCGGCCCAGGGTGGAAGACCCTCCTCCTACCAGAGCGACCTCAGCCCCTCTCACTCCCCCAGACCTTCTCCCACAAACGACCTGCCTGTCCCCTTGCCCCAGGCAGACGTTTCTGAGGGCACTGAAATTGTCCAGAGCCCCCACGGTGCCATCAGCAGAGCAACGTCCCCCCTGCACACATCTCCTCTGCTGAACCAGCCCGAGAAGCTGCTCCCATTCCCAGTGCCAGCCCAAATCAAGCAGCTCTGCCAGGACAAGGGGATGGGGCATCATCGCACCCGGTGGTTGCTTCTTGGGTTCTTGTCTGAAGAAGGAAAGTGATAACTGGAATCATCTCACAGAAAGTGCACAACTTTCTAAACAGCTTCCAGGTGAAAAACAAGGTGGTCTTTAAACCCACAGCAGAGGCACCCATGGTCACACTTGCCCTCAGACCACACTCCTCTTCAGACCTCCAGGCTGAGTCTCTTCAAACGTCCTTTCCTGACACTCCCAGATCTTCAGGCAGGTGAACGAGCTATGGTAGAACATCACTCCTCCGCCAGCTCCTGTAGCTGATGTCGTTGTGTCCAGTGAAAGTTCACTGATGGAATCCCTCTCCTCCTGTCTTTTCTGGCTTCTCCCTTGGCCGAGGTTTCTCGTGGTGAACACACCTGCCAGCTCGGAGTCAAAGACCAAGGGCCTCAAACACACTGGTTGACTCACGGTCACCGACCCACGTGAGATGACAATGTCTTCTGGGCCACTGGCACCGAGATCCGGAATCGAGCTGCTGTCCCTGACGTAAAAGTCTTTGAGAAGCCATTTGCTAATTCCCCTGAGTCACCCGCTCCCTCTGGCTGTTTTGAAATTCATATCTAATGAGTGGTTTGGGTGAAGGAATTCTGCAAAGATGCAAACAATTCCTTTGCCAAAATAAATGGAGCCAGAGCTGGGCTTATAAACATATAAATCATTTCTAGTTTTTAGCTTGCAAACAATATACTTGCTTCTTGGTACAGATTTGGGGGAGAGCAGGAGGAGCAGGGTGGGGAGGAAGCCAGCTGAAGTTCCCCCCCAAAGGCAGCCCACGCCTTCCTCAGGGCATAACATGGGGCACCAGCCACCATCCAGAAAGCCTCCAGGAAAAAGGAGCTCCAGAAAGTCCTCCAGAAAGTCTCCAGGAGGGAGGAAAATCGGGCTTTCCACCAGCTTTTTTGGTTATTTGCTCCTCAAACAATCATCTGCAGCAAATTAACTCAATTCTTAATTTTCTCTCCAAGTGAGGGATGACATGTCCTGGGCCAGGCAGGGAGGAGAAACATCCTTGGGGCTGCAGAACATTGCACGGGGGACAATGTGACCACACTGCACAGGGCTGGCTGAACGTGCCTGCTCTTCTCTGCCTCACACGGGACTGCTGCAGGGCAGGAGGGAAGTGGTGTAAATCACCGAAGAGGCGGTCAGGCCGAGCACGGCCCGGGCACGGCCTGCAGGAGGGGGAGCTCACCGGGCTGCAGCTCGCTCTGCCATTCCTCTGACCCCCAGGACACTGGCGGGGACATCGGTGGCCCTTGGCTTTGGCAGCCGTTTGCCCAGGAGCTGGGTGGTGGCAAACCCGTGCCCTGTGGTGGGAGCTGCTCCCATGGAAGAGCTTTGCACCGAGCTCATGCTAACCACATTTTTTCCCAAATAAAGTGTTCTAGCGTGGTCAAATTTGAGCATATTCCAGGGACAAAAGATGAAGCTCAGCCTCTCTTCCCTCTCTACTTGCCAAATGGCTTCAAAGACAGAATTTTAAAACAAAATAAGAACAAATCCTTTCTTTTTTCCCTTATCCCCATTCTTGGAAAGAGCCATGGTCTCCAGCTGAAATTTTCCCCCAAAAATTTAACTGGAGGCTGCAATACGCCTTGCACAAAATTGCCACCCACCCCGGGGTGGTTTGGCAAAGCTGGCAGCAGCTGCAGGCAGGGTTTTTCAGCAGGAAGCACTAAACATCCCTGAAAGCCAGGGACACCTCCAGCTCCCCACCCGGAGCGCACGGAGCCCGTGCGCGGCACACTCGGAGCGCAGTCACTTCATTTACAGGACACCGAGGATGTGCCTCGGTCTTCCAGGGGCTCTTTCCCCTGGTTTTTTCCCAAGCCTGCGGAAGCCAGGCAGATATCCAAAGCCGTTCCTCACTTTCACAGCAGATAAGCTAATTGTCGGATGTGCCCTTTGAGATAAGCAGAGCCGGGGTTTATGAGGGAACATGTGTTCCTGGGAAAGCTGTCACCCAGCTGCAGTGCAGGTGATAACCCAAGGTCGGGCAGGCTCCCTCCCCAGGGAATCCGGGTGTTCCTCAGCCACGGGGGCTCAGGGGCAGTTGCCTTGGGCCACAGTGATGTGATTTTTTGGGGGCTCCTCTCCTGCTTCCCTGCTTCATCGTTGCTGAGCAAGGAAACTCTGCAGTGCAGAGCACTACCAAGACCTCGTAGAGAGAGAGAGACCCGGCTCTTCAGATGCTTTGCAATTCAGCCAAAAGTTTAATAATACTGAAAGCCACAAAAAAACTCACAGTGAGGTCTGGCCAGGCTGTTGGTGATGGGGAGGGTTCCCTGGCAGCACTGGCGAGTGCTGAGCCCCTGCCGGCAGCACCAGTGGAAGCAGGAGGGTATCTCCCCCCAGCCCCTGAATACTCACGTGGCTCCATCCCTGTGCCACTGGCGTGGCACTGGTCAGCACTGGGGGAAGCCAAGGCACGGGAGCTGAGGCTCAGCCCAGAAAGAGCTGAGCAATAAGAAGCTGTGGGTGACCCTGCAGACTGTGGGCTCCTCTCCTCTAGCCAAAAACCTTCAGAGGGGCCCTGCCACCCACACAGCCTCCAGACCAAGGCTGGGGCCAGATCTCCCGAATTTCACAGAAATGTCAAGGCCAGGGACCCGTTAGAGGCCCTTTCACTTGCCCCAGCCTGCCCTGGCTGCAGCCAGCCTGCCTGGGAGCAGCCGGGCCCTCGGCTCTCTGCCCACGGGGGTGGCAGAAGCTGCCACAGCACAGCAGGGCTCAGCCCCATGGGAGCCACGGGCCAGCAGTGCTGTGCTGGGAGCCTGTGCTGCCCTAGCAATTTCCACCAAAATCCCTGCCACACAGACTTCCCTGTCGTGGGGAGAGAGCTGCCATGCTCCTCCAGTCATGCCAGGTGTCAAGGGCACATGGGTGTCATCAGCCAGCACGTCCCCAGTGCCAGAGGGTGCTCGGACAGGGTGTGGGAGAGGGCTGCGGGATCTGAGCTGCTTCTCTGCCCCACAGGGCCACTGACCCCCGGCCTGGCTCCTGCTCGGACACCAGCCCTGCTGCCCTGACCTGTACCTCCCAGCCCCACTGTGAGGGAGTCCCTGGGAATGGTCCAACCGGCCTGGCTCCCAGCACTGAGGATGTTCCGTCCCATCTGGCTCCCAGCGCTGGGGATGGTCCATCCAGACCAGCTCCCAGCACTGGGAATGCTTCGTCCAGTCCAGCTCCTGGCACTGGGGATGCTCAGTTCAGCCCAGGTCTGAGCACTGTGGATGCTCAGCCCACTCTAGCTTTCAGCACTGGAGATGCCCCATCCAGACCAGCTCCCGGCACTGGGAATGCTCCGTCTGGTCCAGTCTGCAGCACTGGGGATGCTCTGGTCAGTCCAGCTCCCAGTGCGAGGGATGCTCCATCCAGCCCAGCTCCCAGTGCCACCACCCACAGCTGCACCTGCAGGACCTGACAGCAAAGCCCCCCACGCCCCGTGATCCCACCGTGCCCTTCCCTGGAGCTGCGGCCAGGCCACACTCCCTTGCCCCCCCGCCGGGTGAGCCACCCTCGCTCCACTGTCCCTTCCCTCCCTCCCTCGAGCAGCCATCACTCACCAGGCTTTGATTACGGCCACAAAGGAGCCTTGGAGGAGCCACGGGAAGCTGGAGGGAGGCAGGCAGATGATGAAAGAGCTGTCAAATGGGATTAAACAGTAACCGTCTCCTACACTGCTGGGCAGCGGGAAGGGGGACAGATTGTCCCGGATTGTAAGGCAGGAGCCCTCCCGCTGCCGGAGCCTGCCAGTGCCATCCCCCGTGGGCTGCGGCTGCCGTGCCCGCCAGCGGGCAGTGGGACAGGGGGACAGAGGGGCAGGCAGCTCTGGCGGGCAGTGGTGCAGGGCAATGCCCCGCAGAGAGCACCCACATCCACAGTGACACCCCCAAGCCCCGGTGAGACCCCCCTCCATGTTCTCTTGTGGGCTAAGGAAGCCACACTTGGAGTTTCCAGGCACTGAGAGGCCCTGGGGCTTTGGGTGGAGGCTCTGCCCATCCCCAGCCTGCAGCTGGTGCTGTCCCCCTGTCCCCACCAGCACCTGTTGCTGCCAGCACAGCCCTGGTCTCTTCTGCCAGCAAGTCCCCAAGGGCAGATGGTCTGGCAGGTGACACCTCACTTGAAGTGTCCTTCTTGCCAGCCCTTGGGTAGAAATTCCCTTTTTCCTTGCCTGGCCTTCCCAGAGGTGGGGAAGGGGTAGGCAGATGCTTTCTCCCAGTACAGGGAGACACCAGAGCTGTCCAGGGAGTTTCCGCAGCTCCCCAGTGTCGTGGGTGATGCTCGTGCCACCATGCAGAGCCCTGGGGGCACGATGGGCATTGGGGATTCTGCCCACCCACACATCCCGAGCAGCACAGCAACTGCCCACAGGGTTCCACAAACTCTGGAGCTGTCCTGTGCATGGCATGGACATCTCCTGGCTTTCCCAGGGGTGCATGGCATCAGGATCTCAGCGACTGGCTGGTGAAACACCGGGCTGCTGGCAGGGCTCCCGGCGTGCTGAGCCACCCTGCTGGTCGCGTCCTGGCACTCCCATCCCTCCATTCTCTGCTGCTGCTCTGGCTCTGCCTTCGCCCCGGCACCAAGGGGCACACGTGGGCTTGGGGTGCTGGGAGCCCAGTGGAGATGCTGCTGTCCGAGATCCCAAAAAGCCACTCATCCTGGATCTAAAGACCAGCATTGCTGTGGCTGTCCCGGCATGGGAACAGGTCAGGGGTCCAGCAAACCCATCCCCACCAAAACAGGGGCTGTGCCGGCCTGGACAAGCATCTCCTTCTTCCTTCTGCATCTCCAAGCTTCTGGGTGCTCCAGCATCACCAGGGCTGCTTTTCACCCCCTGTGGGTGATACGGCAGGGCTGACCTTTCCCTCCTCTGCATGGAGCCCGTTCTGGCCGTGCCGGGGTGGGCACTGCAAGGCTGCCTCCCCACAGGCCGGGGGACAGGCAGGGGGCCCGATCCCCGGCTCTCCAAGCCCGCAGGCAGCAAAGCCCTTGGGATCCCACACCGCCCCACCCCAGCTCCATGTGGGAGCCCCAGCCGGGCGCTCACAGGCAGACCCCCTCCAGCCCCACCGAGCACCAAGGCCTCACCACCCACTATGCCAGCAGCAGCTCCAGTTTCTCACAGCACCCTCTTTTCTGAGCCATTCGTCACGGCCCCCGGCACAAAAGCCAGGGAGAGAAAGAGACAAGGGGTAGGAAAAGGAAGGAAGATAAAAAAAAAAAAAAATTGGAGAAAGGGAGCAAGAAGGAAAGAAAGAGGGAGGACAAGGCGTGAAAAGAGCCAGGTCTGTCGCCGAGAGCGGAGGAGGGGAAATTATGAAATAAATGAAGCACCTCAGCAGTTCAGGGGACACTGGAAGACAGCCCGACCGCGGCTGAATTTTAAATGCCTGCCGCACAATCGGTCCCATTTTGCGAAGAGAGGAAGCTGTGTCCAAAGACCCTCATGTTTATTCATGAGGAGCCTCGCTGGCCCCTCCCACCCTATTGTCTGTGGGTATTTATTTGGGGGCATCTGTCTGGCCCGATGAATGGCAGAGGGGTAATAAATGGGCCGGTGGGGCCGGGGAGGGGAACCGGCGCGGCGGAGCCGGGCGGTGGGCTGCCCTGTCTGCCAGCCCCCTTCCCGCTCCTCCTCCCAGCCCCCTGCCACCTGGGGGTGATCCTGCCCCCGCGCTGTCCCCAGCCCCAGGGACAGCGGGCACAGCTGCCCCAGCACCCGCGGCTGCCCGGGGGTGGTGCCGGAGCCGGGGGCTGTGGCCGGGGGCCGTGCCCGGGGCCAGCAGCGGGGCCAGGACGGGGCCCGAGAGCGGCTGCGGGGGACGGGGCTGGCAGGGGACTTGCCCTGGCTGGCTGGGGACAGTGACTGGCAGTGCCATGGGCGGCGACGAAGGGCAGGCAGCCCCAGGGACAGGCAGGCGTGGTTCACGAGAGGGAGGTTCTCACTCACCCGCGCAGAAGGGCAGGGCGCTCCTCGGGGACAGTGAGGAGACATGAACCCCACGTCCGCAGGGCCAGGCCGCCCTCTCCCACCTCTCCTGCTGGCAAGGAGCAGCTTCCTGTGGTGGAAACTCCTCATCCTCCCGTGGTGGGACAGGTTCTTCATGGGGAGCTCTGTATCCAAACTCACTTTGCTCATGTCGAGGGGCTCAGGCACTTGAAGCCCAGAACTGAGACACTGGGATGTCCTGGGGATGTGGGGGCCCATAGGGCACAGCAGGTGCTGCCAGCCGGGCTCTCTGGGGAGCACATCCCACCAGAGGAGCCCAGCAGCTCTCCTGCCAGCGGGACTGGTGAAGTGTGGGCTCAGGGTGGCTGAGCTAGTGCAGGCAGCTCGGCTTTATCCATCCCAGCCTTTCCTTCGCCCTTGTGCTGAGGGAGCTGTGTCCGTCCTGACCCTCACCCATGGGGGATGCACGAGTCACACCCATTTGTAAAGTCATTAAAAGATCGCCTGTCTGGAAGCTGGAGCGCATCAAATTCGACCTTGAAATAGAAGCTACAGCCTGGCAGCTGCCAAGGAGAGGAGGAAGGAAAGGAGGGGGCTCTTGATGGCACAAGAGACAGTGCACACTATCACCCAGATGCTGGCAGAGGTGGCATCATGCCAGGAACACACCAGGGCTGCTCAGTGGCCACCTCCACCTCAGCAGCAAGAGCCCACATGGATTGTCCTGCCCAGGCACCAGGCACCTGAGAATGGTTGGGAGACGGCCGGGCAGGGACAGCCAGCCCGTCTGGCAGCTCAGGGAGCAGATGGTGCCATCGGCAGGGGAGCACAGAGCCCTCCCCACGCGGGCCGGGAGCCAGGGCGATGGTGCAGCTCCCCACCAGCACCCACGGGCTGTGCTGGGACAGGGAGGCAGCCAGGAAATGGGCTCCCACCGTGCCTCTCCAAACACGGCCGTCCTCAGTCCTGTGCTGGAGCCAGCCCTGCGAGGGCTGCACGCACACCCCGAGCCTGCAGCGGGCTGAGGGCTCCGGAGCCCTGCCTGCCTCCATCCCCGTCGCTGCTACAAGCTGGCTCAGCAGTTTGCTTGCAAGCTCTGTCCGGGGAAGTATTTTTGGAAGGGCATTAAGTCACTGGCATAGGAGTCACCTTGCAGCCACGTAAGCCCAGGCACAGCTGCCAGCTGCACTTCCCCAATCTCTCCCATTCTCAAACCTTGGCAGAAAGCTGCCCAGCAGGCCCAGCTGGTAGTCACCAGATCGCTTTGGATCCTGCCTCGCCCCCTCCCCGCATCCCAGCCCCTGTGCCAGCTTGTATCCCACCTGAGACAAAGTCTCCAGCAAGTTTTGGGACTGTGCAGGCTCCACACAGGTCTGTCTGACGTAAGTCCCTCTGGGACAGCCACACCAGGGAGCAGATCTCCATGAGGCCAGGTGAGGGATGGTGTTCCACCCAGGCACCAGCCTCCTGGGACAGCACCAGAGGCAGACCAGCCAGCAATGCTGCTGAGGATCCCACTTCCACTAATGTTATCAAGCACTTGTAAAACCACCATTCCCAGGATTCTGCTCCTAGACCTTCACCTCCTGGTTGGGGTGACACCACGCGGCCTGAGAGGAAGGGCAGGAGGAGCTGGTGGGGAAAGAAATGGGTGAGAAGACCAGCACGTGCTTCAGCCCAGCAAAATCAAACACCTCTTGAGCCAAAGTGGGAATGGGCAAGTGACGTGATGAGCTGGAAGCCTCCAAAATCCCATCTCCTGTCCACTCAGGTGCCACAGGAGAAAAGATGGGGAAAATTACCACAGGTGAGAGAAGACGGTGACTAGATATGGTCCTCACCATCTCGCCTGCCAGGCAGCCCTCATTCCTACACCTCTGACAGAGTGTTTTCCAAGCACTCTACATTTTGGAGACCTCGCTCCCCACTAATGAGATGCTTCCTAGGTTGTAATTCGGACGAGTTGGCTTTGGTTGCGAGAAACCAGAAGGAAAATCCCCCCAGTGCTTCCGGCGCCTGTAATTGGATGCGAATTGCTCGGTAAATGTCTGCAGCCAAACACCCCTGCGGCCAAGGAGCAACGAGGGAGTGCTGAGCTCCAGAGGGGATGGATGGCTTCTACCACCGGATCAGCGTCCTGGCACGCACGCTTGGCTCTCCATGACAAAGAGAGGGAGCTGGGGGGCACATCCCCAGCCAGCATCGGCTTTGCTTCACGGAGGAGCTGACGAGTTGGACAGCACATGTGCGGGAGGCTGTGATCCTCCCGCTGCCCGTGGCTGCCAGCCCTCCCTGCCCGCCGGCCCTGCGCCCTCCAGGGTCTGGGGGTGATGCAGGCATCGGCCCAGCCGGGGCGGACGCCCCTCGGGATGGAGCTGGGTGGAGGCAGGGATGGCAGGAGGGAAGAGACGTGGGGACAGAGGGTGCCACACAGGCACTGCCCTGTCTGTCACACGCTGTTGGGGCAGCCCCGAGCTCAAGGGCTCGGGGTCCCTTGAACCCTAGAGCAACTTGAGTTACAGGAGGCCCAGCCAGACTTGGGGCACAGCCCTGCCCAGGGCCACAGCAGCTGCCAGCAGCCCCTTGCAGGGAACCTCACTGCAAGTGGCGGGGTCGTCTCTGATGCTGTATGCAAGCCTCAAGGATGCCCCGTTCCCCTTCCATGGCCGTGGGATGCAAGATAGTGTCCAGGCTGGGCTCCACGTGCCCTTGGGGAGAGAGAATAGCCACAAGCAGCACTGGTCCCCACTGTCACCCACCGCCCGTGGGGAAGCCAACCCTGTTCTGCACTGGTCCATCCATTCCTTGGCCCCCCACCCATCCCCAATCACTCAGCACATGCTGACGGGTGGAAGAAGCATCTTCAACAGCCCAGCATGACCCATGGACAGTGTGCAAACTCTGAATGCATGGAGAGCTGTGAACATCTCCCCATGCAGACACCAACACGTGCAATAAGATCCTCGGCTGCACAAACTTGCTCCTGGGGAGATATTTGATCAGGCAAGGGGAACAGCCCCAGATGCCCAAACCTGCTAACAGACGGATGCAAACATTGAGCGAGACACCCGGAGCCCACGACATGAGCATACACACAGTCAGACACATCCGTACACAATACCTCATTAAACATGGGCAGTGTACAGCCCCAGATTAGGGCTGGCTGGGCTGTGGGCACCCAGCCAGCCTGGGATAAGGGTTCAACTTCAGCTTTGACAAGTCCTGAAGTCTCACAAGCTGTTCTCATGGGATTCCAGCACCCTGGGCCGTCAGCGGGCACAGAGGGGCAGCCTCGGGCTGGAGCAGGGGGCAGAAATGTGAACGCTCATACAGTCCTAGAAGCAGATTCCGATCCCTGACCCTGTGGTGAGTGTCTCTGGAGATGCCCCATCCCTGGAAGTGGTCGAGGTCAGGTCGGACGGAGAAAGATTTCCAGGAGGATGGACCAGATGTTCTTTAAAGAAGCAGGCAAAACCGCTCTCCCCTGTTAGGACCGAGAGACGGACTTGGCTGCAGAGCGTGGGTCCCGCTCGTGGGAGCAGACGCCGGGACGGGGACGCGCATCCCTCCCGGGCCGGGACCGGCACCCCCGGCTGCGGCGGCAGGGCCCCGCGACCCCCGTGCCAGGGCCTTTGCTGCCACCTCTCCGCGCTGCGCGGAAGGACAGCCCGGCCCCGGGGGATGCACAGCCCGGCCCCGGCCCCGGCCCCGGGGGATGCACAGCCCGGCCCC